>CAUDMG010000662.1:0-600000 GCA_958450375.1 Homarus gammarus | reverse complement strand
AAAAAAAAATTAAATAAATAAATAAATAAATAAATAAATAAATAAATATCCGTGACGCCTGCTGGACCACCACTCTACGACCCCCTGATGGAGACACGATGATCCTCCCCATACTGGTCAGATATTATGTGTTAAAGGAATATGCTTCCTTCCTTAGGCTTTTTTTAAGCATTTGCCTCCAGGTGTAATGTTAACCTACATCTATTGAGGATAAAATCTTTCACCTACAAATTGACAATAACACATTTGCTGTAATCAGACATATCTAGTTGCCTCAACAATTGCAACCCCAGTTGCAATTGGGGTTGCAATTTCAAATTCTGTGGCATTACTAAGAATAACGAAGTCTCTGGTGCACTCTAAGATTAAGAGAAAAAACGGAGGACTCAGGCGTCCTGATGTGAGAGAAAACGGACTCATATGATGGGGGTCCAAATAAAATAAGCATAGCTGCATGTTTTGTGGACTACAGTATTAAGCATACCCTTTTCATCACTTTGTAATAAACCTAGCCATGCCTATGTGTGTTTATGATATTTACCATAACATTATATATATATTTAGTGGGTCTAAATGGTCGTAAAATGGGAAACTTGGGGTTGGGTCTGGGTGCCTGGAACCAATTAGAATAAATCCCATAGGTTCTGTACTTTCGTTATCGGCAGAGTCTCAATTAGGCGCGATAACCAAGGAATGACTGTACTGTACTGTATATGCTTGTGACACTGGCCAGTTGCTTCTGGTGTTATGGTACAGGGGTACCAAGTGACAGCACTAGGATCCCGCTTCCTCTATCAAGGAATAAACAATTAAAATATAAATTGAAAAAAAAAAAACATTCAAATAATGGGACATAGCGAACCTAAATGGCCCTAAAGCAGGCACAGTCACGTATGCATCGCATATTCTTATAGATTGTGCTGCCAGGCGTACATTATCTAGTGAATTTAGTCAATATTGTACAGTAACAATGGACCTAAGTGCAAACCTGTATCGTACATGTACTATATGATTATGGTACTAAAATTGTTATGTCTATTGCAAATGTAGCTTGTTTATACAGGTATTCAAATAAATTACTATCTTACAAGACTCCAAGCTATGTAAGTTATATTCACCCAGGTCGTTTGGGTGGCAAATTATGAGAAGAGCTTAGTCACTCTTAAGTAATGATAAATAAACACCCAGGCCTTCAGCGCCAACTGTCAAATCTTATCTCAATAAATAAAGACACTCTGTCACCTCACCGCACGCTCAGCTGGCTACCTCCCTCCCTGTGTTCCCAGAAAACGATTGGTGATTTCTTTGTGTTTATTTTATATAATATCTCAGACTAAAGTTAGGATAATATAATCTGCATTGCTGAAATCCTTGCAAGACAGAGATTAATTAAAATATAAGCGTCATATATTTTGCTCAAGATATAAAAAATGTAGTACAGGTACATTTGTGTACAATACTGTAGTACATATTATAAAAAGTTTTTCAACTGTATTTTTGGGTAGATTTACATAAATTTCTTCATTAATTTTCATCCATTTACCTGCACACACCATACTAAAAGAAACGCATAAGAAATAAATGACCTTAGTGCAAAGCTAGAGTGCACATGTACTAATTTGATTACGGTACTAAAATTGTTATGTCTAGTTCAAATTACAACATGTTCATATTCAAATAAATCAGTATGTTAAAAGAATCCCAGCAATGTTAATTATATTCTCCTAGGTCATATCATTGGCATTTTAAAATGAGAGCAGTTTAGTAGGACTGTTAGATTAACACAGAGACCTTCGGCTCAAACTTATCACCTCAACCCCCCCCCCCCCCCCCCCCCCCAACCCCTCGCTGACTGGCTGGGTCCCTCCCTCCCTCCCTTCCAGCCAGGGTTTTAGGCTTACAGTTTTTATCTTATATAATATCTCAGACTAAAGTTAGGAGATTATAATTTGCATTGCTGCAATCCTTGCAAGACAGCCAATAATTTGAATATAAATGTCATATATTTTGCTCAACAGATAAAAATTGTTGTACATTAGTGTACAGTACTGTAGTACATTTTATAAAAATGTTTTTCAACTGTGTTTTTGGGTAGATTTACATAGATTTCTTCATTTATTTTCATCCATTTCACTGGTTTTTTATAAGAGAGAAGCTTAGTCACTTAAGACCTGATAAATATACACGCGTTAGACCTCGGCCTGTGCCAACTGTCAAACGTACTACCTCCCCTCCCCCCATGCACCCTTGCTCGCTCCCCCCCTCCCTCTCTCTCCCCCATCTGCCCGGCGTTGCTGGAATCCTTGTAAAACAGTGAATAATTTTAATATAAACGTCATGTATTTTGCACAAGAGATAAAAATAAATCTCCTGTAGCACATTACAGTAGTGATTTAAGAGTAAAAGTGTATATGTACGTATACAGTATTCCACATACACGTAAGTATAAATGCAAAGTTTCTGTGATGATCGGACAACGTCCATTTCGGTTAACTTCATGTTTCCAAGAACGTATCTAGGACGTTAACTGGCGCATGACTGTATATGTATATGTCAGTTTGGTCAAAGACAAGTAAAATTCTTGGGACATATTGTTTCAGAGAAAGTCATTGAGCCGGACCCAGAGAATGTAAAAGCAGTAACAGAGTGTAAACCACCCACTAATGTCAAACAAGTCCGACAATTTTTAGGGATGTGCGGGTTTTATCGTAAGCATGTTTCAAATTTTGCTAAGATTACATATCCTATCTCAGAACTCACTAAGAAACAAGCTGCCTTTGCATGGACAGATGAATGCCAGATAGCTTTTGAAACGTTAAAGTGGACATTAGCTTCCTTTCCAGTACTGGTAAAAGCAGACATGGATATACCATTTGAGCTACATAGTGATGCCAGTAATTTTTGTGTAGGGGCATCACTGAATCAATTACGGGATGATGGTACTTTGTGTCCTGTTGGGTATTTCTCTCGGAAGCTAAAGTCTGCGGAAACACGGTATTCCACCACTGACCAGGAAGCATTAGGAATAGTGTTAGCCTGTAGATTTTTCCATCATTTTCTGTGGGGTTCCCAATTCACCATCAAGACTGATCACCAGCTGTTAACGTCTTTTTTTAACAAGAAAACTAAAAGTCAAAGAATGAATAGATGGATGTTGGAAATGAGGGATTACATCTATAAGATAGAGTACAAGCCTGGTAAGACAAATCTAGTTGCGGACGCATTGAGTAGGCCAGTAGGGGCCCTAAGGAAAGTAGCCAGGAGTAGGACGGCAGGTCAGTTCCCTTAGCTAGACGGGTTAACGCATGGGCAGTTAGGGATAGAACAAAGAAAAGAAGAGAGATGGGAAGCATTGGCTAGTTATTTAGAAGGAGGACAGGTACCCAAACATAAATATCCCAAGACAACTATTGACAAATTTGAAGTAGTGGATGGGGTATTGTATTTAGTGAAGGAACAAATTGATAAAGCATTGATGTACTGCCTTGTAGTACCTGATAATTTGCGTAGAGCAGCATTAGAGTGGGCACATAACAGAGAGACGTCAGGTCACTTAGGACAATGGAAGACCATAGCAAGAGTAGAGGGCCTTTTCTATTGGCCCAATTATCGCAGAGACTGTGTGAAATTTGTAGAATCATGTGAAGTGTGTCAAAGATTCAATGGGACAAAAGGGTTGGAACAGCAATGGCAGGGGATGACCAGAAGGTACTAAACATTTGGAGAGAATATCTGTAGACTTGACAGACTTACATAATAGTGTGAATGGATATCGCTATGTGTTGACCGTCATAGATCACTATTCTAGGTTTGTCAATTTCTATCCTTTGAGAACAAAATCCATTCAGGAAGTGACAAGAGAATTTGGTAAATTCATTAATGTTTTTGGTAGTCCTGGAGTAGACATTGCAGATAATGGAAGTGAATTTACAGCAGCACAGTTTAGAGAATTATGTAAAGTAACTGGCATTAAGAACTATTTTACATTGCCTTACCACCCTAGAGGTAATAGTGTCACAGAGAGAATGCACAGGACCTTTTAAACAACACTTGCAATCATGTGTGAAGATAATCCGCTTCAGTGGCCAAAATTTCTAAGTCCCCTGCTGTCGGCTCTGAACACGTCTGTTCATGCCACAACTGGGGTACCGCCTCATTTTTTTTTTCGAGGCATGTACAGAGACAAGTCGGAATTGACTTACCTATAATAGAGAATGAGAGTAGTCAAGAGTTGAAAGAAGCCCATAGGTTGATAAAAGAGACGTCTTCCAGAATGTCACGAGCGACAAGAGAGAGAGCAAATAGATCAAGAACGAATCAGACTATGCAGTTAGGAGAAACAGTATGGGTAAGGAATGAATTGCCCAGCCCTGGGACTAGTAGGAAGTTGAATACCAAGTGGAAGGGTCCGTACACTATAACAGAAATTATGCGAGATGGTGCCGCGTATGAGTTGACTAACCCCTTTGATGAAAGTGAGGTGATAAAGAGAGTGGCTGAGAAAGTAAAGAGATATGTAAGTGGAGACATGTTTGTTCAGCTGAATGAGCTCCTACTTCCACCTTATGATTCTTCCTCGGACTCAGGTTCAGGCGAAACAGATGAGGAAAGTGATGACGGAAATGTGGAAGGTCAGCCTGCGAGCAGATTCCCTGTGAGGCAGAGGAGACCAGTAGTTAGAATGGATTTGTAGGACACATAGTTCCAGAATGTTGCTTCAATTGAATATTCTTGGCTACACAGTTGATAGAGTTGACTTGTTGAATTATAACATTTTTGGTGTGGGAGACAGTTGCTCAGGTGGTTTGTTGGATTATTTTCTTTTGGGTGTTGACTTCGTCAGTTATAATGAAGTCACCCCGACATTTTAAATACCAGTTCTTACGAACTGAAGTCCGGAAATCCAGTTGTTACATATGTTGTCAAAGCTGGAGAAATCTCAGTTTTATGTGTTGTCAGAACTTTTGGGTTGTTGACTCATTCCGGGTAATGCAGTCACCTCGACATTTTAAATACCAGTTCTTACGAACTGAAGTCCGGAAATCCAGTTGTTGCATATGTTGTCGAAGGGAGAAATCTCAGGTTTTTATGTGTGTTGTCGGAAGTTTCTTTTGGGTTGTTGACTCACTCCGGGTAATGAAGTCACCTCAACCTTAAAATACCAGTTCTTCTGAACTGTAAGATAGAAAATCCAGGTTTGGTGTTATGAACCCCATTGTGTCATTATAGAACCACGGTTTTGTATTGAAAAGGTGAATTATTATTCAAACGGAGTAGTAATCTGAGGAAGTGTCTGATGTAACTCATAAACAAGAATTTAAATTCCTTAGTACCTGTATATGTAATTTAATGCAGAGAACTTTTGTTGTAGATCTAATGTCAAAGAGTTTCTGTTTATGTGTTAGTACCAAAAATATGTTGAGGTAACACTCTGATGAATTGTTAGGGACATGTTCCTTATACTGTATTTTACTGAAATAACGGAATTGATAATTAAGTTGTTGCATGTATCGGTAACGGAGACCCGAGTATGAAAAGTTCAAGTCTCCTTATAATTTTCTTTTTAATGATATATTGTGTACCGAAGTAGTAGGGTTGTAAACTGTTGTCTGATGTATATGGCAGCGGAGACGCTCGTGGGAAACGTTTAAGTCTCCTTATGTTTTGTTTTATGTATTAAGGTACTGGAATCACAAACTGTTAGGATGTTGTCGAATATATGTACACTACAGCGTTAGAGCTTTTGCATATTATTCCACATAATATGAATCTTTGGGAGGGGAAGGCTATGTACTGCACACATCATTGTCATTCCTAAAAAAAACTTTAATTCATATTACGCTACATATCATTCAAATCCACCGCGCTTGTAGAATCTCAGAGAACGGGAAACATTGATAAAGGATAACTCACCTACTCAATGTTACTGAATCATGTGTTGTATTGTACCCAGGTATGGTTATATAATATTAATTGTATGTATTCATAGCATTAATGAGAACTCAAGGTGTCTATAAGATGATTGAGAAAGTCCAGTTGAGCCGGACTAGTGTACTGTAGGACTAAGTGTGGATCATGGTTTGAAGGTCATGCTATTTACGTCTGTGAACGTGTAGCGAACATAACCTCCACAGATATATGAAAATACATGAGAACAATGATCTGGAAAAAGGATAAATGTATCAGAACTATGTGAGGTGTTGGAAGTGACCCAGAAACTATACTTGAAAGGAAATATCTTGTATGCATCGGTGTGAACTTAATACACCTCGTCTCCTCGGGTGACGTATACCGACTACATGTACAGTGATCAGAGAATCTTATGTCTGTGTTCAAGTAGTGCAATGTGTGAGGGGGGATCACTAATTACCGTTTTAAGTGAAGTGGATACCCACGCTATGAACATTCGGCTTTTGTTTCAAGGCAGCGTCCCTTGTACCCGGCCTACAGGTGCGAGTTGTTGATATAGCCCACTTAATTTCCCCAAGAACTGTCAAGCCCGAACCCTATTCTAGTATGTAAGTTACGATTAAAATATGGATTTATAAGACACCAGGTTACAATATACGGGAAAGTGTTCATGTGGGAACCATAAGAAATCAAAGGGAAAATTAAAGATTGGAAACTGTAGGCCTATTCGGTGAGAAGCGGCACTGCACTGCCCTCAGTATCCTTTGTTCTTCCATCAACTCAGGTCAGTGTCCTCCATCAGGCTTCATCCCGCCCTAAGACTTTGCCTGATGTATAAAGTGAAGTAGTAATTTTGTTACAGGGGGTAATAACCGCCCATCAGGCATTATTTCTAAGTATCCTTCGTTTTCCCATCAACTCAGGTCCCACGCGGTTGGAGCACCTTGCTGGGCGTCGGCCATTATCACTGTGAGCGTCCCACCATGTGAGGTGACTACCAGCTATGCTATTCCACTGTAAACCTGTGGATTCCCAGCATACCACTCCAAATGAGTAGGAATAAATAAGGAAATGCTTGAGAAACTCCGCGGTCGTTACTTGGAGCGACCTATAATACCAGGCGTAGAAACAGTACTGGTATGTCGCTTGGTGAAACCCTCGTCTCTACCCACCATGGGCGGTGTGTGAACGAGGTGCCTGATATGTGTACCGAGAAATTACAAGAAGTCCCATACTTGCAGGTGTGGTGAGCTGGTGTTACAGGGAGGTGAGATGGTGTTTCTATGTATGATGACCTAAGGTGCTATATTCTATACAGGTGGAACAGTCTGACGTGTGGAGTGTTATTGTAAGAAGGGTAACCAAAATCATCGTTGTTCTTCTGAGGAAGGCCAACTCATTTGTATTTTACCGGAATGCAGTATGTTTTATAAGGAATAAATTAGTTAAGACATGTTATGGCTTCACCCTTCTTTCCCCTTATCTATCTGGTCAATGAAAAATCTAACCCAATGCCTAGTCCACTCTGCATGCTACCTAACGAGCTACATACTGCCCAGAGGGGGTCTGGTGGCAGCAACCTTTAAAATTAAGACTATAGTTAAGTTATTCCCCTTAGAATTAGTGACCCCAGAATCTGGCAGTATTCCCCCCCCCCCCCCCCCCTTCCTCACTCAAGCATGGTTATCTGTGATATTGAGATGAATTCCATATAATAATGATCCTTAATAAATTCTCTTTGAGTTGTTTCCAATATGATATCGCTAAATGACAAGCCAAAATTAATGTAAAAATAAGTATTTTACTGTATATGAGGAGTTCTGGTATTAATAAGCTCAAATTATTACAGTTTGTATTCCTAAAGGTCTCCTCGACCATCAGTCTCTATGTACAGAACTAAACAAAGAATTTGTTTAAAATACTCTGTAACATTCAATACCATTATATCCTGACCACTGGGGCTAGTTATACAGACTTTTCCCCGTGAAAAAGCCATTATTTTGAGCAACATTACTATACTCATTTTGTACTCAAATGTTCTAAGTTAAAGGACTAAAAAAATTATCTTGTGCAAACTATGTGATATTTATACACAAATTAATTGCTATCTTGCAAGGATTCCAGCACTGCAAGTTATATTCTCCTAAATCAAGTCTGTGCCATTTTATAAGGGAAACTTTTAAGCCTAAAACAACCTTCATCCCGTTAATCATTATCACCCACCGCCATATGCCTCACCTGCTGGCTGGGACGAGGAAGGATAGGGAGATGGGATGTTGACAGCCAGGAGAGGAGATTAACGCGTACGTAGTTGTCAGGGTCTCAAGGATTACAAAACACAGGAAGTTTAAGTTTTTCACTTATAAAATGTCACTCACTTGACTTAGCAGAATGTAACTTGCATTGCTGGAATTCTTGCAGGAAAGTGATTAATTTGAGTATAAACCTCCCATACTTTGCACTAGACATAAAAAAAAATAATTAACTTGGTATATATTTGAGTACAGGTTGTGATTATTTATGTGGTTGCTCAGCAGTTGTGGCTGCAGATGCAAAGCTTCGTGACATCACTAGTGTATAATGCGTCTCTATATGCCCTGGTTTATTCACTGATCAGTTGTTTAAGTCCAAAACTAGCCAAATCGAGCCATCATGTATCAATTTATTTTAAAATAGAAATTATAAAGTAAAATGCTATAAGACAATGGTTTATTAATGCTGTGAATGTGTGTGCTTTGTCTTGTCATGTCACCTCACCTATTGCCTTGTCACCTAACCACCTGACTTGTCACCTCACCCTTCGCCTTGTTAACCCAGCTCAGAATTACATTGATTTATTACCGTATTATTTTACTTTTTTAGTATTGTATGTACATTTAAAGAAATATTTATATTTGCTCAGTATTTATAAATGGACTCAGAGCAGAAAATCCAGCATTACCTAAGCAGTTGGTCTTTCCACCCACGCACCAACCATGTGTGGATGCGGCTAAACGTGATGCAATCTTTCATAACGCTGGGAACCTTTGTCCCCAGGCCTGGAGCAGAAAGGTTTGGAGTGATTTTTTTGCAATTTCTCAAGTTTTCCAGTAATTGTGCATTATTTCAAAATCGATATTTTCTCCCAGACCCAGAAATAATAATTTGCACAGATTTTCCAGATTTCTTTTAATTTTCAGAAAATGCTCCAGATTTTCAACCTCAGTATTTGTTCCCAAACCCAGAATTTAGGGAATTTTCTGGAAAAATTCTGAGCAAATTTCAATTCCAGCTATTGGAGAGTTGGTTTGAAGGATTCCAGCTAACGGAGATATTACTATGGATTTCATGCCTCATTCATTTAATTTTTCTTCTGTCTAGGTACATCTAACTGGAGTGGAGACTACTTTATCAACACAGGTGGCATTGGACTGGTTGTCAATGAAACAGATTCATCTGCAGCAAATACTGAAACTGCTGCCGAAGACATCTCTGTCCGTCAACAACTCCAGGCATTGTTTGAACGAGATTGGACGTCTGAACATGCTAGACCCTTAGATGACTTCTTCCCATAATGATGATATTTGAGTATTTTATTCAATAATTTAATGTCTTTTGTACGGGATACATGATGTCCTTGAGAATACTCTCTTCTCTATTGTAAGTTAAAATTAAAGGATGTTTAAGATACATTTTCTTTATGTGAATATTTAGTGGTATCATTAGTATTTTTTACTTATAATTGCTTTGTGTCTAGAACTTCTGTTAAAATGACATCAATACCTCAAATTATGACATTTAGGAAGTATTATTAATAAAATAAAGTTGATGTTTGTTTCTTATGATAACGAGCCACTCTTTCTGATAGCTACTGTACAAGGTAGACCAGACAAGCTGTGCCTTCAAATGATATTCTGTAAACACATCCCTTTGCATAATCAAAATCTGAAATAGCAGTGGATTGGCTGCATAGTTATGAATATTTTGAATGCTCTTGTAGCGAAAGATTCGCTTTGGTTCTTGTGTTTGTCTATGAAACATTCTTGACCGTACAGTACAGTACAGTACTGTACTGCTTCCCTTAGGTTTTAGTGTTCGTCTGTGAAGCCTCCTTGACACTTTTGTTGATAAGTAACCCCAGAAGAACCCATTAAGCTTATGAATGAATGCTTTATCTCCCACCCCTACATAAATAATGCCTAACTGTCCTTGTGTGTGTGTTTGTGTGTGCATGCATGCATGCACTGACATGCACATGAGTCTGATCAGGTATCTTGTGGATGAAATAACTCTGCATTTTTTGGTGAGGTATGGCCTCTTTTATCTTAATGGCAGTGGCGGTTCCAAGACCTTGGTCAGCTTGTGTGGTGATTTTCACCATGAATTGAAATTAAATAAAATGGATCCCTAACCTGCCTGAACTCAAATAGTTATCTTCCCAGTAGCCATCAGATATTTAGCTGACCTATGAATGCTGAACTGTGTAATGCCCTTCTGAGGTGTGAATAGACTTCTATTAAGTTACTCCTTGCCTGCCTGTAGTACATGCAAGGTGACTGTAAGTGTTCTAATATCTTTGTGTAACAGAGGTGCTGTAGTACAGGCATCAGTCTGGTGACTCTCCTTTGGACATTTTCAATCAACTGACAGTCTCTAACATATCTCGGGGACCAGAAGGGATGACGGTACTCCAAGCAGAGGGGCACCTCACTTTTGAAGAGTATTATGCCCTTTTTATCAGACTTAGTTTACCTTGATTTACCTTCTTCTCATAATGGCCCCAAGAATTTCATTTTGTTGTCAATATACACATCCAGGTCCTTTTCACATTTCTTAGTTAATGGGGTTTCCTTATCATGTTGGAAAATGTTATACACCTCCTTACTATTGGTACGATCTATAGTTCATTTTATATTAATATCCAAAATAAGCACCACCCTTCATTTTAGTTTCAGCTTGGGATGGCTTTGTAATAGCCCCTGTCCTATAGGCAGAAGTATTTATGTGAATGGGTTAATTACGTTTGATTTTTATACTCTATCACTCTCTGTAACTTTCCACTAGCTATGAGGTAGCATGTTCAAAGCACGTGATAAGGTGTGCCCACAGGAAGTCATGTCACTTAGTGCTGAGCCAAGGCATTAAGTAGCCGACTCTTTGGCCACCTCTTGCGGCAGTAGTTCATTATTACTCACTAGAGGAAGATGTTATTGAGAGCCATCATGGATGGTTCCATCTTCCCTCGAGGGAGGACGTATATTTTTGTTCTTCCCTCGATGGGTCACTCCTCATTCTCACTCAACTATCGTATCAACAGGACATACTTAACAGAGCTATTTAATATAGCCTCCGTTCTCATTTTAAATCTCATATTAACATCTCAATAGCTACATTGAGATAATTTAGTGATTAACCTACGGTAATACACAGTGGAACAGTATAGAAACCTTTTACTACTACAAAGAAGAATTGTTATATCCGTGGCAGCGAATCTATGGACCCATATACAAAGAAACCGTTATACTACTGTTACATCTGTTACAATGATCAAAGAAATCAGTAACGGATAACAGCATTCCAGTTTATATATACATTCTACATAACAAGTCATAAGTGTTTTACGAAACCAGAAAAACAAAAAAGAGTGACGTGTTATATTCTTCCAAAGTGTATTATAATATCCCATAGTGAGATGTTACATGTTGAGTGATTTTTATTTTGTCATCCAAAGAGAAGTACAAGTTTCTTTTTCTCAATAACCATTAATGAGCTATTGATATTTGCTGAATTATGGCAACACTCCTGTGAGCTGAAGTGAACATTAGTTTCTGCAAATGATTCGTTCACTGCCCAGGGTGTGACAGGACATGACTACAGTAGTTGTGACTACTCATCAATCAACATTCTGTTAACAAAATTCTTTCGTATGCCGTGAGTAACCCCCAGTTACCAGCACCCCAGCACCCCTTTAATGATGACACATCTCTGACCACAAGAGATGGTCTCAGCATTCTGAGGTATGGTGTGGTGGATGCACTAGTGTACCCAGTGAACCCCAGAGTCCTTGAGTTCACTGACAGGGAGCAGCAGTTTGATGTGCTCAGGATTTTCGTGGACATTGACCCAGTCATCGATCTTAGCATCAGCTGTGTCTCCTGTGAATGACACACGCAAATCTGCGGTATTGTGGCAACTTCACATTTTCAAGAATTTCTAGAAAGGATTCTTCAATCAAGCCTACAGTACAAGGAATAGGTAGTTTATATATATATATATATATATATATATATATATATATATATATATATATATATATATATATATACACACAGTTGGTCCTCCTATTACGCGGTCCCACAATCCGCGTTTCACCGTTAACGCGGTGCCTTGCCAGAACCTAACATTTTCACATTCCGCGGTCGTGAACGCCATTACGCGGAGAGCGCCATCCGCCATTTTGTGTAAGAGGCGCGAAAATGGTGCGCACAAGGTCGCCCAGTCATCAAAACATTACCAGTTCTTCACCCACTACAGCCGGCCCAAGTCAGTGATAGTGATAATTATAGTGAGGATATGGACTTATATGAACTTTGGGGGGTTTGACAAAGAGGCCCTGCAAGCCTCTGTGGTGGATAGTGATACAATTGATACAAGTGATACAGGTGAGGGCCAATAATCTGCCCTCTGCCTCGGAACCAACCGCCCATCCCCGTGTGCCCAGCCATCTTTTCTACTAATGTAAGTGTTAAAAAACCTAATATTATTGATATTTCTCTTAATTATTAATTGTGTGTGCATGCCATCATAAAGTTAAGATAATATTTTTACTACAACATAGTTGTGTGTCGTCAAAAAGTGGAGTTTGGGGATCGGCCCGGACTCCATTTCAATTAATCCCATATGTTATGTTATTCACTTTACGCGTTTCTCACTTTCCGCGGTACCCTCTGGGTTACATTAACCGCGTAATACGAGGACCAACTGTATATATATATATATATATATGGATCCACGTGTTTCGAAGCCGGATTTGGTAAAACGTTACTCTGACCACCTAAGTGGTGCGGGTGGTCCCCATTAGAGGTTCACGGCGCCATAAGCTCGTTGAACAGGCTTTGTGTGAAATATAACAAAGTCTAGGACTGCTTTTAGCATCCTGGTGGTCCAGCGGTTAGCGTTCCCCGGTCACAGTCATAGGCTTGTGGGCCGTGGGTTCGAATCCTGGCGGGTTGAGGTGTTGATTGTATATACGGTATATATATATATATTATCATATTCAATGACATAACTTCACACAGATAGACATTGTGTAGATTATATCAATTTTTATAAGTGCCCTACGTACTTATTTTAATATATACTGACGTACAAGTAATATAATTTCAAGTATTGTATCTATTTTTCACCTGTTCAGTTATTGATACTTTAAATGTTTTAATTATAATTTATATCAATTGTTACGAACCCCTCCACCGATTGTCTTCATCTACCTACCCAGCACCACGAGCAACGCCATCTAGGGACGAAACACGAGTATGGCTCGTCTTAGTTACCACTCCCGGGTTTCCCTTCTCCATATCCTGGTTGTTGCGTCACTTCCGCCTCAGTCTACTTTGTCAGCTCCAATTCGAGGAGAGGACACACTTCACTCTGGGAAGCGACCACAGGATCACCTATCCTGGAAACCTACGGCACAGTGACTATTTACCGTCTTCTACCATACTCAGCCTTGCTCGTCAGCCATCTCAGCTCCTCACTTAAGTATTTGTAATCTTGTATTGCCTCTCCCCCCTCCACATTGCTTCACTATTGTTTTATGTTTTATTACTATGTATATACTGTTCGTGTTTAGGTTAAGTTTGGTTAAGGGTAGTGTATAAGCTGAATATTTTGTTAAGGAATTTATGGTACTTTATTATATACAACGAAAACTCGCATCCTTTGTCTACCCTTTTTTTAGTCCGATTGTCTTTGTTTTTTTTTTGTTGTTACCTGTTGGGATCTGGGTAGACGTATAACTATATTCTAAATCCCCAACTCGTAACAAATGGCGACCGTGACAGGATACGACCTTAAGTACCATATTCCTTCCTCCCTTGTTACTCAGTGTTAATTACCCCTCCCAGTCACTTCTGTTTACAATTGCTTTACGGTAGTTTAAAGTTTCCTTCATATGTGTGTGCATATATTGGTATTATCGTACAGTAAGAGTGACAGACGTAGGATATTAGGTTCCAAGTGTCATAAGGCTTACCTGTTATTACACGTGGCAGTCGTGTGGTAAGTCTTATCGAGTGTAGGGAAGAATCCGGATCTGTTTAATGCCGTACCCTCACTCCAGAGTAGGCTGTTCCATAGTTACTAGTTTAGAGTGAAGTGATATCTTGGGACGCCCCGCTCTACCAGGACCCCATAATTATAAAGCCTCCATTATTGTTCTTCTCATTATCTCATTCAGGGTTGTTAATCCGGATCTTTATATTAATGCCGTAATACGCCCTACCTCTTTCAAGTATATCAGGGTTGTTAATCCGGATCTTTATATTAATGCCGTAATACGCCCTACCTCTTTAAAGTCTCTTGTCCTTATCTAAGGATCTTCTCCGAAGAACAATAATCATAAGTGTAATTTCCCTAGGTATAACTTGGTTAGTTTCCGGGACTTTCTGGTTATCCACTGCCGTGATATTTTCCAGGGTTATCCACTTATCTTATCTTATTTTTTGACCATTAGTTAATTTATCCTATTTTTATTAACAATGGCCACCTCAGGTTTTGATCTCCAGGATTTTATTGAAAATCCTTCCGTAGCTAAATTACGTGTTAATATCCTGAAGAAAGAATGGAAAGAAATAGCCAACTATTACAATATCCCATTTTCACAGCAACTGACTAAGGAAATGTTAAAAAATCATGTGATTGAAGTGTTGGTTCAACAAGAAGTTTTAAAAGAATCCGCTGTTGACAGATTAACGCCCATGTCCAAGAAACTTCAACCACTATCCACCACCCCTCCTCACTCAGAAGTTGCCTCAGGTCTGGCTAGCCCTCAAGAAGAAACACAACGAATAGACCCCTTAGAACTAGAACGAGCTAGGTTCGAGTTCCAAATCAAAATGAAAGAACTACAGGTGAGAGAGACAGAAGTCACTTTGACATCGGAGTTTAAATCAAAAGAAGTGGCATTAAGAGAGAAACTCGCTGCTTTTAACCCTGCTACTGCTTCTTCCCTTGTTCCCGGGTTTGATGAATCCGATATGGACGGGTCATTTAGGACTTTTGAGAAAATAGCCGCGAAGAATGAGTGGCCAAAGGACCAGTGGGTGTCAGTGTTAGTTCCTAAATTATATGGTAAGGCTCGTAGAGTTTATAACTGTTTAGACCAGACTGATGACTATGATAACGTAAAAAAGAATATCCTCACCTCTTATGCTATCACGCCAGATGGATACCGGCAGAAGTTTCGTAAACTAACCAAACCATTTTCACACACATTTGTTGAGTTTGCTCAAGAAAAGCTTAGGTTTTTTAAGAAGTGGTTAGAGGCTACAGAGACCTCCACATTTCAGGATTTGTTAAATTTGGTAGTCCTGGAGGAGTGGAAAAGCAAGATACCATTTCACATCTTGAAGCATGTGGAGGAGCGTGGAGAGGTTAATTTAGGGCGTGCTGCTGAGCTGGCTGATGCGTATGCTTTGTTGGTGGAGTCACTGGGCAGTAGAGAACGTGGTACTTCCCGACATGTTAGGTCTTCCTCTGATGATAACCTTGGGAACGTGAGTGGTAGGTCGAAAGGTCCCACACCTACTCCCCCCGATGCAACCAAGCTTACTTGTTCTTACTGTAAAATCCCAGGCCATACGATCCAGACTTGTAAACACCCAAAGTGTCGAATTGCTAAAAGTAGTTTCCTGGATCCCAAATCCAAACCAATAGCAAATGCCAATGTGGCAAGGCCCCATCAGGATCTCTTCTCTTCATTCACCTATGAGGGAAAAATTTCAATCATAGAAGGGTCTCGTTCTTTCCCTATTCGTATACTACGTGATACGGGCGCAGCACAATCTATCCTCCTGTTTAACGTCATTCCTGATATATCTACCGCATTTACAAATGAGAGTGTTCTAATTTCAGATCTCTCGTCCCATTCTTCCTATCCTTTAGCTAAAGTGCACCTCCAATGTCCCTTGATTACTGGGGAAGTGCAAATAGCCATTAGGAAAGACCCAATGCCTGTGTGCGGCATTCATTTATTATTGGGTAATGACTTGGTAGGAGATCTAGTGGTTCCTAACATAAAGACAGTCGACTCTCCCTTACCTGTCAACTCCACCACTGACCTTAAAGAAACTATTCCTCATCTTTTCCCATCTTGTGCTGTCACCCGGTCACAGAGTGTGCGGAATGGGCCCTCTTCATCTAAAACCACCTCCAATATCTTCCTACCCACAGAAGATCTGTACAATAAGACGATAAGTAAGGATGAGCTCATTAAAGCCCAACAATCTGATCCATCTTTGAATAAACTTCATCATGCAGCAGTTGAGGGTAAAGATTTTAACACCCTTCCGTGTTTTTATTATCATGAAGGGGTTTTGATGAGGGCCTATAGGCCCCCTGAGCTTGCCCATCTAGACACGTGGTCTGAAATACATCAAGTGGTAATTCCAGCTTCAGTCAGACCAGCATTAATTGCCCTTGCCCATGATGGTGTTTCAGGACATTTGGGAATCCTGAAAACATATAAAAAGCTCCTCCAACACTATTACTGGCCTGGACTTAGGAAGGATGTGTCACAATACCTAAAATCTTGTCATATTTGTCAAATGGTAGGAAAACCAAATGAAAGTATACCAGCAGCTCCCATTAAGCCCATCCCAGTATTTTCTACCCCATTTGAAAAGATTGTTGTGGATTGTGTGGGCCCATTACCAAAGACTAAGAAGGGAAATCAATTCCTGCTCACAGTTATGGATACCAGTACACGTTATCCTGAGGCTTTTCCCCTTAAAAGCATCACTTCAAAAAACGTAATCAAACATCTTTTGCATCTTTTCACTTCAGTGGGCATTCCTAAAGAGATCCAATCTGATCAGGGCACCAATTTTACGAGCAATCTTTTCGAACAGGTGATGAAAGACCTCAGTGTGGACCATTGTACATCTTCGGCTTACCACCCACAATCCCAAGGTTGCTTGGAACGGTTCCATCAAACTTTCAAATCAATGATCAAAAAATACTGTATAGAACACCAAAAGGAATGGGATGAAAGCATAGACTTGTTACTCTTTGCCATCAGGGAATGTCCCCAGGAGTCATTGGGATTCTCCCCGTTCGAGTTACTATATGGGAGACAAATTAGGGGACCCCTTAAAATAGTAAAGGAGCAGTGGTTTGACACTCCATCTATTAAGCCCGCAACAGTTTCCCAATACATTGACACTTTACGGGACAAATTAACTGAAGTCCGAACCATTGCTCAGTCAAACTTAAAAAAAGTCCAAGAGAAAATGGTGAAGTCCCAACCTAAATTAGTTAAAAGATCATTTTCTCCAGGTGACAAAGTGTTACTCTTTCTACCCATTCCAGGCTCTCCCCTTAAAAGCAAGTTTACTGGTCCCTATATAGTTGCTAATAAACTATCTCCTCTCAACTATATAGTCCATACTCCTGATCGCAGAAAAGATTCACAACTTGTTCACATTAATCTCATGAAACTTTACCATTCCAGGCAGTCAGAGGAAGACATCCCCGAGGCTGTAAGCCTACCTGTATTGCATACGGTTTTGTCAGGGCCGGAGACAGATGACATGGACCTATTGGAGAATTTAGACTTCCCTCTACCTAAAGAGAACCCTGCTAACAGTCACATACTCAACAATTTGGATGAGTATTTTTCTGTTCTGAATCCATCTCAAGCAAAAGATCTCACTAAGTTATTATCAACATTTCCTAAAGTCACATCAGACCTCCCAGGATTTTGCAATATACTTAAACATGATATTAAGCTAATCTCAGATGATGTACAACCCATTAGGCAATCAGCCTATCGTCTAAGTCCACAAAAAAAATCGATTATGAGAAAGGAGGTAGATTTTTTGTTAAAACATAACTTAGCTGAGCCTAGTACCTCCCCCTGGGCTTCACCTTGCCTTCTCATTCCAAAACCCGATGGCACCTTTCGTTTCTGTACAGATTATCGTAAAGTGAACCAGGTCACTGTCTCTGACTCCTACCCTTTACCTTTGATTGAAGATATAATAGACAGCATAGGCTGTGCCCAATTTATCAGTACTATAGACCTGTTGAAAGGATATTATCAAGTAGGACTCACGGATAGGGCAAAAATAATCTCGGCATTTATAACTCCATTTGGTCTTTTTCAATATTTAGTTATGGCGTTTGGCTTTTCTAATGCTCCGGCCACATTCCAGAGGGCCATAAACTACCTTATTCAAGACCTAGGTGGGACGTTCGCCTACCTGGATGACCTGGTGGTGGTGTCGGACAGCTGGGACGAACATCTGGTGCGTTTGGAGATACTGTTTGCACGACTGCAAGAGACTGGATTCACCATAAACCTGGCTAAATCTGCTTTTGGCCGGGCCTCGGTGACTTACCTGGGACATATCGTTGGGCATGGTATGGTGAGACCCAAGGACGCAAACGTTGAAGCCATCTTGTCCTTCCCCACTCCAAGGACGAGGAAGGAACTCATGCGCTTCCTGGGGATGTGCGGCTACTACCGTCGGTTCTGCAGTAACTTCTCCAGCGTGGCCGGACCCCTCACAGACCTTACCAGTTCTGCGGTCCCTTACATCTGGAACCAGAATTGCGACCAGTCTTTCCACCGCCTCAAAGCCTTCCTTGCCTCTAAGCCTGTAGTCCACCCCCCTGACTACACCTTGCCCTTCCATCTGCAAATCGACGCTAGTGGTGTCGGAGTGGGGGCTGTGCTCCTACAACCCGACCCAACCACTGATGTCCTTCACCCTGTGGCATATTACTCCGCCAAGTTGAAAAAACATCAGACCAACTACTCGACCATAGAGAAGGAGGCCCTGGCTCTGGTGTTGGCAATAAAGAAGTTTGAATGTTACCTCCAGTCTTGCCCACAAACAACCCTGGTCTTCACCGACCATAACCCACTCACGTTCATCCAAACCAACAAGACCTCCAACCAGCGAATCCTCCGCTGGGCTCTCCTCACCCAGCCGTATAATCTACAAGTCCGGCACATAAAGGGGGTGGAAAACCTGATTGCAGACTCCTTATCCCGAGCTCCAGTGGAAATGTAGCAGCTACTCTCCAGACGCACCAGGTGATCACCTCCTTCGCGCCCGCGCTACGAAGGTCTTTGGAGGGGGGGTGTGTTACGAACCCCTCCACCGATTGTCTTCATCTACCTACCCAGCACCACGAGCAACGCCATCTAGGGACGAAACACGAGTATGGCTCGTCTTAGTTACCACTCCCGGGTTTCCCTTCTCCATATCCTGGTTGTTGCGTCACTTCCGCCTCAGTCTACTTTGTCAGCTCCAATTCGAGGAGAGGACACACTTCACTCTGGGAAGCGACCACAGGATCACCTATCCTGGAAACCTACGGCACAGTGACTATTTACCGTCTTCTACCATACTCAGCCTTGCTCGTCAGCCATCTCAGCTCCTCACTTAAGTATTTGTAATCTTGTATTGCCTCTCCCCCCTCCACATTGCTTCACTATTGTTTTATGTTTTATTACTATGTATATACTGTTCGTGTTTAGGTTAAGTTTGGTTAAGGGTAGTGTATAAGCTGAATATTTTGTTAAGGAATTTATGGTACTTTATTATATACAACGAAAACTCGCATCCTTTGTCTACCCTTTTTTTAGTCCGATTGTCTTTGTTTTTTTTTTGTTGTTACCTGTTGGGATCTGGGTAGACGTATAACTATATTCTAAATCCCCAACTCGTAACACAATTTACTGTAAGTGGATGGACAAGGTTATTATTTTTGGGGGGTGTGTATCTGAATAATTTTTCAAACCTTAGACATAAAAAATGCGGACATTTTTTTTTCTTACCCAGGAAGGATAATAATGTTAATAATTTTCAAAACTACAAATATGATAGTTTTATAATAATATTAATAATGTTATTAATTTTAATGATGTGTAAGACACTTTTTTTCAAAACTACAAATATGATAGTTTTATATTAATTTTAATGATGTCATAGACACATCTTTTCAAACTACAAATGTGACAGTTATACAGTAATATTTTTGTCTTTTAAGTCAGAATCATCCAATTTTGCCATTGTACATAATATATTCTCCATAAGACATTGCAGATTAGGGCTTGAGTAGCTGTTCAACCACAGGCGTTAGCTTCCCCACTTTAGTGCATGTAACATGGTTAGGTTTATGTATAGGGGTTTTTCTGCGAGTTTAGTTTATTCCTCGAGGAGCTTGGATGGTGTGACCGAGTGATGTAATGGCCCCTGTCTTATAGGCAGAAGTATTTATATGAATGGGTTAATTACATTTGATTTATACCTGTATACTCTATCACCCTCTGTAACTTTCCACTAGCTATGAGGTAGCATGTTCAGAGCACGTGATAAGGTGTGCCCATGGGGAGTCGTGTCACTTAGTGCTGAGCTAAGGCATTAAGTAGTCGGCTCTGGCCACCTCTTGTGGCAGTAGTATGATATCCTTGACAAGAGGAAGACGTTATTGAGAGCCATCGTGGATGGTTCCATCTTCCCTCGAGGGAAGACGTATATTATCGTTCTCCCTCGACGGGTATTACAAGCATTGTCACTCAACACCTCACACCAACTGGACGTATTTAGAGGAGCTATTTGATATAGCCTCTGTCCTCATTTTAACACTCATAGCTACAGTGATTAAGTTATGGTGATATACACTTGGAACTGTATATGAAATAGTTTCTCAATAAATACAGAACAGACAATTGTGTTTTGCTACTAAAACCCTATATACTTTTACATGTTCCAGCCCCATTAACCCAGAAAGAATCAACGGTTAAAGAGCCAGGTCAGCTTGGAGTCAGACGCCTTTGATCTCATGGATTTTTAATCCAAATGATCACTCACTTGTCCTTCAACAGTCAAGTTGATTGGAGGGCGAGTGATGCAGCTCCTAACAAGTCTCTCACTCTCTCCACACACAGCACTGGGCTGGACTAACAGTAATAGAAGTACAGGCATTCCCCGGGTTACGGAAGGTATGTGTCCTTGAAAATTTTTCCGTAATGTGAAATTCCGTAACGCGAAACCAATTTTCCCATTGACTTCCCTTATGTAATTGGAGATGCGTTCCCAAGGAAATCTTTTCAGCAATAACACGTAATACAAGCACATATCATCATCTGCTTCATCTGCTACAGCCCTTGCTCTTGGGGCAAAATACTTGTCTAAAGTTGTTTGGTGTTGACGGCGCATTATGTCGTTGTACAGCTCTCTGTAGCAGTTGAGGCTATTCTCTTGCAACTCTGAGGTTACGTTCACGATCGGTATCGTTAGAAGCAAAGATCTGCAAAGCTTCCTCTATAAGTGCAAACCCTTTGGCCAAATGCTCTGTTGTCAACTCAAGTGTGATGGGTGGAACCTCTATATCCTCTTCTCCTGCAGCTTGCTCCTGTTCCAACAGTATCAGATACTCATTACAGATCTTCTCTATGGGACTCTAATAACTCAACCACATCATCTTGTATGATTTCTTCAAAGCTTACATTATTTCCAAGTGTCACAATATCTTGATAAACTTTATTAATGGCTTCTGCTTGGGGAAAACCTTGAAAGTCGTGGATACACTCTGGCCATATATTCTTCCACATACCATTCATAGTTGATGGTTTCATTTCATCCCACGACTTGCTTATGTTTTCCACGGCGTTCATGATGTTGAAATTTTCCAGAAGTCCCTTTCTGTTGGTTTATCCTCCCCTTAATTGCTGCTATGGCCTGTTTAAATGTTCTTCGTAGGTAATAGGCCATAAAGTTTGTAATCACACCTTGAGACATTGGCTGGAGCAAGGCAGTTGTGTTCTTGGGCATACATTCCACTCGCACACTATCAGAAAGATCATTCAGGTTAATTGGGTGGCTTGGTGCATTATCTAAGAGGAGCAAAGCTTTGTTGGATATATATTGCCTGTTACTGTAACTTTCAACATCAGGGGAAAATAGTTTGTGAACCAGTCTTGAAAAAGGCTCATGGTCATCCAAGCTTTCTTGTTTGAATCACTGGTAGCTTAGGCTTGGTGTAGCCCTTGAAAGCCCTTGGATTTTCAGAGTGATACACAAGTAGGGACTTTAATTTCATATCACCAGCAACATTTCCTCCCAAAAGAAGAGTTAGACAATCTTTTGAATCTTTAAAACCTGGTGCTGACTTTTCTTCTTTGGAAATGAATATCCTAGCAGGCTTTGGCTTCCAAAAAAATCCGGTTTCATCCACATTGTACACTTGTTCTGGTGTGTAGCCGCCTTCAGCAACAATTTTCTTCAGTTCTTCCGGATATTTACGTACAGCTTCTGTATCAGCACTGGCAGCTTCACCGACCATCTTAATGTTACGCAACTGAAGGCGATTCTTAAACATTTCAAACCATCCTTTACTGGCCTGAAAAGGTTTTGCATCAGAACTTGCACCTTGTTCTTTCTGCAAATCCACATACAAACTTTTTGCTTTCTCCTGAGTGATCATCGTGCTTAAGGGCTCATTCTGTTTTGTTTGGTCTTCAATCCACAAATTCCAGAGTTTCTTCATATTAAGCATCACATCACTTATATGAAAATACAACGTACAGGCAGTTAAAGGAGTAGCCAATTGGGCACTTGACCTAATTTTGTCTTTATTATCACATATTGTGCACACTGTAGACGTAGCAAGGCATAATGTTTTTGCAATATGGCTAAGTTTTCTCCTGCATCAAACCTCCATAAAACATCAAGGTTAATGTCCAATGTAATTCCTTTATGGGATCTTTTAGCACCACTGCTTTCACTTGAACTTGATGGCCTCTTTCCACTCATCTTGAACAAGGGTACACAGTGACACAGTCCTGAATACATAAGTACAGTAAGATCTCATATTTCGCGAGATTTCATTTCGCATTTTTTAATTTCACAAGTACTACCTAATGTAACCAAGTCCTTTATTGGGTGTAAAATATCGTGAGTTTTGCGAGATCCAGCCAGCTGAACGCGAGATCCAGCAAGCGTGTTTTGTCAACGCGAATTGGTTGTAACGCAATTGATGAATAGGAGAACGCTTTTTGTAAAACGCGAACTTTTGCATACCATCCTCAACGTTTTAAGCTTGGCGCGGGGTTATGCAATGTTTACAGTTCACGTTCGACATCACATGTTCAATTGATTCGTGTCTTTTGTTTGTGAAGTGTTTTTTGAGAGGCACTCTGTAAATTTTGTTCTTTTTTTTGCAAATTTAGCTGTTACCCATAAATACTGTATGAAAAGAATGTTTCACAGTGAGGACTAATAACGATTTACACCAGCGCTCTGTTTACATCACGTGATCAGTTGAATCGTGCGGTTTCTGTTGATTGCTCTGTGATTTTTGCTGCTTTCTCCAATTTTGTTGTGTTAGCAATGAATATGGAATGACAAGGTAAGAAGAAGGTTTCCAAGAAGCGTTCTGGTGATCGAATTGCCGGTGGTGAACGTAAAAGAAAAGATTTACAAGAACACAACTATCTTTTTGTAGCCCGCGCCATCCTAGCGACCGCCTGGGCTGCTATTGTGTGCTATTTTTGGGTGGTGCTACCACCTGTTGAGTCAAAATAATGGCCTCTGCCTCTACTGGAGGTCCTACTGGTGCTGGTGGGGGTGGGATAGACCCACTTAAGCGGCCAAATAAGGAAAAGGAGAAGCGAGACTATCATAAGGGAGTTAAGTTTGCCAACTACTCGATGCAGGATAAGCAGCGTGTGATTAAGTTACTTGAGGAAGGCCTAAAAACTAGTTAGATAAGTAAGATTACTGGTTTTCCAGAAAGCACAATCAGGCCAATAAAGGCAGAATTTGTATCATTTGGAGGTTACAAATAGGAAAATCAGAGGTTGATGTAGAGTTGCCAGTCTATATTGTTATTTTTCCCATTAGTTTATGTATTTGCATTTAGCAAATTTGAATTTGGCACAATTTTTCCAGTCTATATTACTCGCATAATACAATCTCTTACTGTATGTAAGTGTCGCGAGACCAAGCGCACAAGACTGCACAAGATAGGGTGCGTTCAAGCAGAGCGGGGTGGCATGGGTACGTGGTGTCCCCACTGTACAGTATTGTAGCAACAACCAAGAAATTCACACGAAATAAATTTTACAATTTCTTTGATGTTTTTCTAATAATATTAAAAAAAAAAAAAACTAAAAAATCTACCCAATTTTCGTAAGGCCGAATTTTTTGTCCATATCCCATATATATGGGTCATAATTTACAAAATCCGTAAGAGAGAATTTCTGTAACCAAAGTTTCCGTAACTTCCACACGTCCACCTGCTACAGTCAGCGCTGTCAATCCCAATCTCCAAGAGTTGTAAACCATGAGAGTATAAACCATGACCAAAGCATTCATTCCTCCAGTTTATAGGGTGTTTAACTCAGATATGGGCTTTCAAATATGTATAATATAGTTCCTTTACATTACTGTTATTAAGTACCGTATAAGACGCATTTTTTTTTTTTAATGTACCACAAATTACCCTGTGTCTAATGCGCCCGTATTACGGATGGGGGGCCGAGCGCCTTAGGTGGAGGTGCCTAGCTAGGGAGTCTGGGACAAGCAATAGTCCAGTAAGCACAAAAATTGAGTTACTAATAATATTACTACTAATAAAATACTGAAAAACAGGCCAAATTATCACAATCTATTATCACAAACTTACGGCAAATTTCCCGAAGACGTAAATAATGGCTTACATTGGCTTAACAGCAGAGGGAAACTCACATCATATCACTCTACCTTCTTCCCCAGCATACGTAACCCACACCTGATACATGTCTTACATTATTTAACGACTGTGTTACCTTTAAGAAACATATGTTTATTATTTAAATGAAAAATGCCCCTAGCAAGATTAAAGAAGTGTTAACAGAAAATCCAGCCTCCAGTCAGCCATTTGCAATGAGTCAATGACGCCAAAACAATAGCGATGGTGCTACACCCTGGTGGCAGATCACAGCAACCCAAAGCATCACAGCCAATTATACGAGTTTCACATCCTGTCGGTAATTCTCTTGACCAAAATATAAACAAGCCACACAGCTGCTCTGATCGGAGAGTTGGGTTAGTATAATGTTACTATACTGGATATGATGTCCTACCTGATTCCAGTATATATTGTATTTACATGCACAAAACCTTATGTTTTCCCTTACAAAGCCATTTTAAGATCACTTTCAATAATTGCATGATGAAATGTACTAAAAAAAACATTTCCACAAAATATCCTTGTAAAATAGGGGTGCATCTTATGTGGTGGTGCATCCTATCGGGAAAATACGGTATATGTCCTGAATGTGGTAGATTCACTTACCAAATGTCAATGTTTCCTGTTGTTAATCCTCATCTCTGAGAGTTGTGAAACACAGGAGTATGAATCCACATCTTAATCATTGTATCATGTCATGAAGTGGGGGACCGGGGTCCGGTGTGTGAGGAGGGTGATGGACTGGGGGGGGGGGGGGTGGTAGGAGTGGTAGATGGCAACAGGGATGGGAGAGGGGCAAGGTAAAATGTTTCCAGCTACAACCCAGTATTTATTACGCAAACTATTAATACGTGATAAAGAGAATAATGTCGTATCGGAAATTAGTAAGTCTGTGCCTATGTTACTGATGTGGTTAATTATAAATTCATATATTAGTGACTGTTACGAGTTGGGGATTTCGAATATAGTTATACGTCTACCCAGATCCCAACAGGTAACAACAAAAAAAAAACAAAGACAATCGGACATAAAAGGGTAGACAAAGGATGCGAGTTTTTGTTGTATATAATAAAGTACCATAAATTCCTTAACAAAATATTCAGCTTATAAACTACCCTTAACCAAACTTAACCTAAACACGAACAGTATATACATAGTAATAAAACAATAGTGAAGCAATGTGGAGGGGGGAGAGGCAATACAAGATTACAAATACTTAAGTGAGGAGCTGAGATGGCTGACGGGCAAGGCTGAGTATGGTAGAAGACGGTAAATAGTCACTGTGCCGTAGGTTTCCAGGATAGGTGATCCTGTGGTCGTTTCCCAGAGTGAAGTGTGTCCTCTCCTCGAATTGGAGCTGACAAAGTCGACTGAGGCGGAAGTGACGCAACAACCAGGATATGGAGAAGGGAAACCCGGGAGTGGTAACTAAGACGAGCCATACTCGTGTTTCGTCCCTAGATGGCGTTGCTCGTTGTGCTGGGTAGGTAGATGAAGACAATCGGTGGAGGGGTTCGTAACAGTGACCAAATGTTGTGTGGCAATAAATAAGCCAAAATATTACTGCACTCCCTCTCCTGCCTTCCCCCCTTACATTCACTGCCATCAGTCGTGCTCTGTTCCAACAATCTTTCACTCCCCCACAGAAACGTGAGGAATTGTCACCAGCCCGAGGGGCATACACACATACACATATGCATGTAATGTATATAATATGTATTGTATAAGGATTAGAGAACAAAATATGGCAATGAAGGGAAGCCAAAAGCACATACTGTAGTTATGACTGAACTGTTGATCCCTGACCAGTGCTGATTGCCAGACAGGCCACCCATGACAGATGTAGTGCACAGAATTCTGCACTGGGAAAGCTTTTATGGCCAGTTAATACTATGGAGGTTAAATTTTATGAATTGTAAAATTCACTGAAAAAGTTTTCTGTTAAAAACTGTATACCTATAGGTATAGGATAGAGTGCAAATGAAAGAAACATCTACGCCTGGCAGTGGTTAACCATACCAGGTAGAGCAGTGTGATTAGATCTACAGTAAGTGGATTCCTTTCCCTCTTGGTTTAGTCGCTTAAGACGTTGCTCTCAGAAGCTTCCTCTGAATGACTATACAAACAAGTTTCGTTGACGTTATTCTCATATGAATCGGTGCTTATTAGCTTTTTCACCAAATCTCAGCAAATATAGTGCTGTCATTTGAAAGTCGTTTACCAGGAAAAATAATTATGAGAGACATTACATGGGTAATTAATGCATAGCTTCCTTCCTAACTATACATACCACTGATTGCATAGGTTGCCCTCAGCCTGTTTGAATGAATTAGGAATATTGAAAATTTTTGCCTATATGGCAACTTATATTCGCAGCATTTATTTTGCACCATGCAGTAACCTTTGAGGATGATGGAGAATAAGTAAACATGGACTCCAGCCATGGCCGGCTACTGGCTAACCTATACACCATTGTAGACTGTCATGTCTATTAGTCAATTGCTTTTTAAATATGTGACCACCATATTACACCCCGTAGCATAATCTTTGTGGAATTTGACAATTCTATGAATTAAGCACATCTTTTAATTTCCTTGTCATACTTGGTTATACAGCCAATGTCATGGATATTCATTAAACAAATATCAGTACAGGTTGTACCTCTCTAGTCCGGCATTCTGTGGTCCGGAACGATTTTAGTTTGTCCAATAGGTAGATAGGCAGCTTTTTTTTTTTTTTTTATACTTATCTGAATTATTATTATTAGAGGAGTATTAAATTTTTGCCCCCTCAGGCCCTAATGTGGGTCAGTGACCCTATGCCCGTATGGGCTAATCCCCGTAAAAAAAAACAACAACAAAGACGTGGGAAATTAAGGTTTGTGTACATCCGGCAGTTCGGCTGCTCTCTCTCTCCCTGCTTGTCTATACAGAGTACAACATTTAACCCTTCAATATATACAGTATGAGCAGTAAATAAGTGTTGCTTTCATATTCTTATGTAGAGTAATGACGATATGTTTTCACATGTGCGCACTTACATATGTGCAGTCTCACTTTTTTTATACCATTATTTGTTAGCTACTTATATTGTTCCATTTATTAACATTAAATAACATTACAGGTACTTCAAACAACCATATTAATTTTTTTACATTAATTTTACTACAGCTACAATCAGGGTCTTATTTTCTTCAGTTTTATATGTAGAAACAATCAGTCACTGGTTTTGTAAGCTTTAACAAAAACAATGCCGGCAGCCGTCTCTTCTCCTCGTGTGTTTTAATATTCCACGTATTATTAATAAATTGTATTGTTAATTTTGCACACACAAACATTAATTCAATAAAAACAAATTCAGAAACATTAATTAAAATATATATGAACAGTAAATAAGTGTTGCTTTCATATTCTTATGTAAAGTAATGACGATATGTTTTCACGTGTGCGCACTTACATACGCTATCTCTCTTTTTTTCTTTACCATTATCGTTAGCTACTTCTATTGTTCCATTTATTAACATTAAATAACATTACTTAAAACAACCATATTAATTTTACTACAGCTTCAACCAAGGTCTTATTTTCTTCAGTTTTATATGTAGAACCAGTCAGTCACTGGTTTTGTAATCAACGAAAACAATGCTGTCTCATTTCCTCGTGTTTTAATATTCTACCTATTATTAATGAATTGTATTGCTCATTTTGCACACACAAACATTAATTCAATCAAAAAGACTTTCAGTAATAAACAGTAATGAATCCTTTGTACATAAGAGAAATGACTCTGTTTACACGATTGTGCACGTCGTCTGAACGTTGGTGGGACGTTCAAACACGTCGAAATTCGAGTTTCCGCCATCAAAATTTTTAAATGTGTTTTTTTTGTGTGTTCAAATAAAACACGTCGAATTAAAAACTCAGGAAATTTGATAAGCTACTGTAGGACATTTAACCCTTCAATATGTCTTCAAAAAGACCATGAAGTAGAGAAAGTGATGCTAGTGCTTCAAAGCCAAGTCACTATCCATCCAGGAAAAGGGTGATTTTCCATGGTCCGGAAATTTCCATGGTCCGGCACCGGTTGTAGTATCTTGCGTTATTTAATGGGAGAATGACAAGTCACATGGTCGGTCTGGATGGGGCGTTTATTCTCTGTTGTTGGTTACAACATGCCTAACACATTTCGTGTTTACACAAGCCTAAACACTTTCTGACTTTGGTAAGAAGTAACATAATATATAATGTATATATAATCAATAAAGGCAGCTATATATATAAACATACATATATATAACACTATTTCTCCCTTTCAAAAGAGAGCATGGCTGATACAAATCCTTAATAAACAAAACTTACAGAATTACATATGGCAGGGAAGAAGAGAATAGAACACAACAAATATAACTTCCTAACTAAACAGTTTTGAAAGGCCTGTTCACAATTCAGATAATTAGAGGTCTAATTTAATTACAGGTCTCCTAACTCTGTTTGATCTAATAGACTATGCCCTCCATCAAGTTTTACAGGGGTTTCACTTGCACTCTGTGCATTATCAGTGACAGACATATCATCACTACAGTCAGTTGACACAGTGAGTGGATGCTGGGAAACATCATCTTTGACATCATCATGATGATGATCATCTGAAACTGTGTCAAGTTTATCATCATGTCCTGGTGCTACATTCATCTCGTCATGTGCCTGAATGATGTGATCCACATGAACATATCTCAAAGAGTTACCACATTTCACTAAATATGTCCTAGATCCACATACCTTGTCAATGACTCCAGTTATCCACTTTGCATGTACAGTACCATAATCTTTAGCCATATTCCTAACTCTCATGAAGTTTTTAAACTCTGATGATTGGAATGGAGGACCATTGTCAGAAACTACCTCTTCTGGTATTCCATGTTCGGCAAATATTAATCTAAATTCATCAATGGTGCTACCAGCATTAGTACTGTACATGTGCTTAACATCAGTCTGCTTTGAATGACTATCAATTAATACAAGAAATTTGTCTGTTCCCTTATCACAGAAGTCAATGTGTACTCTTTGGAAGGGACGGGTAGGCCATTTCCAGGTTTTCAAAGGTGTGCTGGGTGGCATACTCCTAACATTCTGACAAACAGAGCACTCACATACCATCATTTCTATTTCACCATCCAGTTTAGGCCACCACACAAAACTTCTGGCCAGTGCTTTCATAACACATATACCTGGGTGTTCAAAATGCAGTTCATTCAAAATTTGCCCTCTAAAACACTGTGGAATTAACACTCTCATACCCCACAACACACATCCCTGTTCTACTGATAATTGACATCTCCTTAAATGATACGGTTGAAAGTCTAAGGATGGACAAATCTCTGGCCATCCATTTAGTGTATATTCCAGGACTCTTCCTAATACAACATCTTTCCTAGTTTCATGAGCAATCATTCCAGAGGTGACTGGAAAATCTTCTGCTATCATGGTTACAGCATAAACCTGAGGCTCTACTCCATCATTTGATCCACTACATGGCAACCCTGACAAAGCATCTGCATTGGAATGATCATCTGAACGTCTGTACTGTATCTCATAGTCATATACTGACAATATCAAAGCCCATCTCTGCATTCTTGCTGCAGCAAGTGTAGGAACAGGTGATTTAGGACCCAAAATTGCCAAGAAAGGCTTGTGATCAGTTATTAAAAAAAATTCCTCCCATATAGATACTGGTGAAATTTCTTTACTCTAAATATGATAGACAAAGCCTCTTTCTCTATTTGTGCATAATTTTTCTCGCTTTGGGTAAGAGTTCTCTTGGCATATGCAATGGGTCTTTCTTCACCGTTATCCATAATGTGACTTATAACAGCACCTAATCCATAGCCCGATGCATCACAAGCAAGCTTTAGTGTTCTACTGGTATCATAGTGGACCAAAACATCAGTACTAGACAGAGCAGCTTTACAATCTTCAAATGACTTCTGAGTTGCACTGTTCTGTTTCTATGGTATCCCTTTCTTTAATAGTTCATGCAGAGGGGCTAAAACTGATGAAAGTCCACTCAAGAACCTTGAATGATACTGTATCATACCTAGGAAAGCTTTCAATTCACTGACATTTTTTGGAGCAGGTAAATTTACTATGGCTCCTACTTTATCTTTCACAGGTCTCAGCCCTTCTGCATTCACTTTGTAGCCAAGATAAGTTACTTCTTTAGCTAGGAATGAACATTTGCTCTTGTTGAGCCTGACATTGTGTGCCAACAATCTTTCAAATACTGTGTCTAGGGTTTTCACATGATTTTGGATGTCACTGTCAACAATAAGGACATCATCCTGAAAACATAACACATTGGGAAGACCCACAAGAATTTTCTCTATGATGCACTGAAATAACTTTGGTGCACTTTTAACTCCATAAGGCAACCTTTTGAACTTATACAATCCTTTAGGAGTGTTGATGGTAAGGTACTGTTGACTTTCGGCATCAACAGAGACCTGAGCATATGCTTGGGACAAGTCTAACTTCGTGAAAATGGTACCACCTGTTAGTGCAGTGTACTGCGCACATCATTGTCATCCCTAAAAATCCCATCTAATTCATATTACGCTACATAACATTCAAATGCACCGCGCTTGTAGAACCTCAGAAAACGAGAAACATTGAGAAAGGACAACTCACCTACTCAAGGTTCCTAGACCATGTGTTGTCTTGTACCCAGGTATAGTTATATCATGTCAAGTGTATGTATTCATAGCATTAAGGATCACTCAGGGTAGGCATAAGATGAATGTTAAAGTCCAGTTGAGCCGGACTAGTGTACTGTAAGACTAAGTGTGGATCAGGGTTTGAAGGTCCTACTATTTACGTCTGTGGGCGTGTAGCGAACATGACTCCAACAGATATCATATGAAAATACATGAGAACAATGATCTGGAAAAAGGATAAATGTATCAGAACTATGTGAGGTGTTGACAGTGATCTAAAAACTATACCGGAAAGGAAATATCGGGTATGCGTCGGTATGAATTTAATACACCTCGTAGCCTCACGTGACATATACCCACGACAGGTACAGTGATCAGAGAATCTTATGTCTGTGTTCAAATAGTGCAATGTGTGAGAGGAGGATCCCTCATTACAGTTTTTAAGTGACGTTGATACACCCCGGCCATGATCATTCGGCTTTTGTTTCAAGGCGCGTCATGTACCCGCCTCAGATGCCCCATTAATATTATAATCTCAGGCATTTACCCAAGCACTAGCAAACCAAGACCTTACCTTAGTGTGTAATTTAGGATTAATATATGTGTTGTTAAGAAATGAGTGACAATATACCGTAAAGTGTTCAGGTGAGAACCATAAGAAACAAAAGTGTAAATTGAGGATTGGAAACTGTAGGCCTATGTGACGAGAAGCGGCGGGAAGCCGGCCTTAGTCTTTCCCGTTCTGCCGTCACCACAGGTCAGTGCCCTAGCGGGCTATATCCCGCCCTACAATTAAGGTTGATAAATAGCAGTTACTACACTTTAAAGCTTTGCCTGATATATAAGTGTGATAGGGATGTGTTAAGGGGTGGAATAACCGCCCGTCACCACAGGTGCCATGTGGCCGGAGTATCTTGCCGCCCGGCCGCCATTGTCCACTTGAGCGTCACACCGCTGGGAATTATTCCCAGCGCACCACTCCACATGAATAGTCACAACTAAGGAGACCGTGAGAAACGGCGGTCGTCACTTGGAGCGACCTATAATACCAGGCGTAGAAATAGTGCTGGTATGTCTCTAGGTGAAGCCCTCGTCTCTACCCACCGAGGGCGGTGTGCGAACGAGGTGTCCGTTGTGTATACCTAAAAGTCACAAGGAGTCACATACTTGCAGGTATGGAGTGTAACAGGTGTGTTGAGATGGTGCTACTATGTATGATAACCGACGGTGCTATAATCCACCCAAGTGGAGCAGTCTGATGGGTTAAGGGATGTGTAAGAAGGAACGACCGAGCTACGGCGTTCCCCATTTGTTATGCAATAAGTAGGTGGATGACCCGCCAGTAATGTAAGAGTCTGGGGCCCAGCTGGGTAACCAAAATTATGTTGTTCTTCTGAGGAAGGCCAATTCATGTATATGTTTTTTTACCAGTATGTTTTATAAGGAATAAATCAATTAAGACATGTTATGGTTTCCCCCTTCTTTACCCTCATCGATCTGGTCAATGGAAAACCTAACCCAATGCCTAGTCCACTCTGCCCGCTACCTAACGAGCTACATGCTGTCCAGAGGGGGTCTGGTGGCAGCGACCCTTAGAAATTAAGATTAGAGTTAAGTTATCCCCTTAAATTTAGTGACCCCAGATCTGGCAGTATAGCAGTAAACAAATCTTGAGATGTGGGTAAGGGATATTGCTCATCCTCAACAGCTTGATTAATGGTAACTTTATAATCACCACATAGTCTAACAGATTCATCAGCTTTAAGTACAATTATTATTGGAGCAGCTCAATTGCTCTTGGCGGTTTTAACAATAATTTCCTCACTCACAAGTCTGTCTAATTCCTTCTCAACCTCACCTTTCAATGCATAAGGAACAGGTCTGGACTTAGCATATATGGGTGTAACTTCTTTGTCAATGGTGATATGAGCTTCATAACCCTTTATACCGTCCTGTCCCTTTGCAAATAAAATCTTGTCTTTTTCAAGCAATTTCTCAAGACCTGGAATACTGTTACACATTCTAACACTAAATATCTCCTTCCAGTCCATCTCAAGTTCACACAACCAGTTCTTACCTAACAAAGTTGGTCTATTCACATAACTAGCTATAATTAATGGCAACTTTAAATTCTGATTTTTTTACTTTACCTCACACTCTAATTTACCTTCTGTGTTCAAAATCTCTCCAGTTTAAGTTCTCAACTTGACACCTGAGTCTTCTAAAGGCACATGCGCAAATAGTTTCTCATACATATCTTTACTCATTATGGAGAAATCAGCTGCAGTATCCATTTCCATGGTTACAGGTGTGTCATTAATACACAAGTCCACATTATACCTATGTTTAACTTTTTCTTCATGACTGGTGTAAATAGTAAACACATGGGCACTCTCATCATTATCAGATCCAAAATTACTAACACTTTCATGAATACTGTTTTTCATTTCCTTCTCTCCACCTTCAACGGCATATACGCTACCTTTATCACTTCTACAGGCAGGAGCAATATGTCCAATACGTTGACAATTGTAACATTTTGAATTCTTGAACTTACACTGAAAGCTTTCATGTTTCCCTCGGCATCTCTTACATTTTAAATCAGCATGTGTTCCTTGTTTTGTGGTACACTTATTCCTTTTAGCTACAGTTACTTTACACACTGAGCCACTACTGCTAACTGTTTCACTCCCAGCATTGGGAACAAATTCCCTGGTGTTTTTCTTGGCCAATTCCTTGCTTGTAGCTATTTGACATGCACTTTCAAAAGTTAAGGTAGTGGTGTTCTATAACTTATTCTGTATTTTTTCATAATTCAGGCCTATTACAAACCTGTCTCTTAGAGCTTGGTTCAAGAACTGTCCAAAGTTACAGTGAATGGAAAACTTCTTCAAAGCTACTATATAATTACTTACTGATTCATCTTTACCTCTATCTCTGGTGCCAAATCTGTAACTTTCAGCGATCTCAAGTGGAGCAAGATCAAAATGTTGCTTCAGAATCTTGGTAATCTGAATCAGTGAGGAGTCCTTGGGTTTGTCTGGAGTAAGCAGATTGACCAGAGTAGAATAAATATTAGCTCCTACCTCTGTCAAAAAGATTACCTTCCTTTTCTCTTCAAGGACCTTTCTCTTCTGAGCATCACCACCGTCGTCCATTAATTCATTTGCCAGAAAGAAGAAGTCCATTCTCTCACAATATGATGTGAAATCTTCCTTGCCTGCATCATACTGCCCCAATCACCCGATGTATCCACTGACGTCAGCCGTGGTTGCTCTCTTCACTTAAATTCTCCAGGGTCAGATTAGCCTTCCCTTCAATAGTCACTATCCTCTCTTCAAGGACTTCACCAACACTTTGTGAATCCCATCCTTGTCGCCAGTGTAGTATCTTGTGTTATTTAATGGGAGAATGACAAGTCACATGGTCGGTCTAGCTGGGGCGTTTATTCTCCGTTGTTGGTTACAACGTGCCGAACACATTTCATGTTTACACAAGCCTAAACACTTTCTGACTTTGGTAAGAAGTAACATAATATACAATGTATATATAATCAATAAAGGCAGCATATAAACATACATATATATAACACCGGTCAGGTCCCGAGGTTGCCGGACTAGAGAGGTACAACCTGTAGTTTCCTGTAATTAAGCTCTGCCACATTTAATTATTTAAAATACAGGTTTATGCCTATCAACTGCACAAGGGTCATCAAGATAAATAAGACTTCTGCTAAGTCTTAGACCCAAGACGGGGAGTCACTTTGTCCCTTGTCTGCCACACCCCAGGTGGAAGAGGTAGCGTTCTCCTTTCTCATAGCACACAGGCCTCTAATGACAAGTGCGGTGGATTAATTTCCATTTTTCCCTGTAATTAGGGCAGGCGAAGTTGACACATATCGTAACAAGCGTTACAGAAAATGTGTATATTGTTGGACAATATCATGAGTGTGGTGTAAATATTGTTTGCGTTAGGATTTGTTCTGGTGACAGTGATTGCACAAAGCAAGAATGAGTAAATTTAGCTCAGAGTCTGTATGAGTGAATCGTGGTATTAAGTGACAGATTAACTTATTATATGCTTTTAAATGAAAAAGAGTCCAGTACGGTATTGCTAGCCTCAGAATTCCTTTAGCCCACCTCCACTCATACCCTTTTCACCCTCCCTAGCCCATCACCCTCCTCCCACACCAGCCCCCAGTCCCCCACTCCACATCACGAGCGAATGCATTCTGACGCAGGTTCATACTCCCGTGGTTCACAACTCTCGAAGAAGAGGCTCTAGATTTACTAAAATTTGCTTCCGTTGGGTATATGGTCACATCATCCAATCACAAAATGAGATGCCATATTAGTAGGGGGTGCTTATTTTAGATATAAAAAAAATTAGTTTTTGGTGCGTCCTTTTGTATTTCATGAAGTTGAATTTTAACAGCTATTCCTTTGACCACTCCTGAAGCTGACAGAAATCTTACTGTAGCTCTTCACAGTTCATTTAGTTCCTAATTTCCCTGAATAACAAATATTTGTATGGAGAAGTGTATAGGTTCTGGTAGTACACTGCCATGTTGTACCCAACTTGTTACAGATGCACTTAACAATTTTGTGCCATTGATCACCACATATTGCCTGCTGTCTCCGGTCCATGCTAGGACGCTCCCCCGAATTCCGTACCCTTCCAGTTTAATTTTTAGCCTTTCCTGGGAGTGGATGTATGCTGTCAAGGGGTATTACTATGGATGTTGGAAAGCAAATAGCCCCAATTGCATTAAATCTTGTGTGGTAAACATCTCATTATATGTCATGTTTTCCTGGGTGACCTCATGGAATCCAGCCTGGTGCTACAGGGACACAATGTTGCACTGAATCTCTTCCACCTTCTCAAACCCAACAAAGTCATACACACACACACACACACACACACAGGCCACATTTTATGCCATACACCATTCATTGTTGATGCTTTCACTTCCTCCCACGATGCACTGATGATGTTGATCGTCTTCTTGATGATATAACTGCGCCAAAACTCCTTAATGGTTGGCTTGTCCTCGCTGTCTGGTTTTTTTTGGGTGAGCTTTTGCAGCACACACAGCAGATAATACGCCTTGAAGGTGGCGATGACACCCTGAGCCATGGGTTGGAAGATTGAAGTGGTGTTGGGCACAAAGACACATTATCCAGGATCAGGAGAAATTTCTTGGTGATATGTTCCTGTTGGTGATATGTTGCTTGGACTGGTAGCCAACCACGAAGCTTTGGTACAGCACAGTGGCCACCCATGCCTTTGAGTTAGAGCACCAGTTAATGGGCAGATGCTCCTTAATGTAACCCTTCAACGCTCTGGGGTTCTCAACATGGTAGACGAGCACCAGCTTGAACTTCAGGTCACCCTCAGTGTTAGCTCCTAGCAGCAGAGTGAAATGGTCCCTGGTATGAGGGCCTGGACTGCCACCATTTATGAGGGCCTGAGCTGCCACCATTTATGAGGGCCACTACTGCCACCATTTATGAGGGCCTCTGTGTGCCAGTAACAATTCCTTTTACTCTCATACTTATTACCATTGGTAGCGTGACAAGAGGAGGCTCGTGGGTAGATGTAATGATAGTATCAAGCAATAGGGAAGAAATAACGGTAAATACTGTAGGTAAATAATAGACACAATTATACAAATACAAAATTTATTTAAACATGAATATGAAATTAGGAGAAAGAATTTATTTGTACCAACAGACGAACTCTAGTACTAGGCCCTCAGGCTCAACATACTCACACCACTACTGGGTGGACATATTCAATAACACTTCCCACCCTACTGGGTGGACATACTCAATAACACACAACTCTTATAGTCACTTAGCACCATAAAGACCAGGGCAACTGCCACTACAACACTCAGTCGTCAGGAGTGATACTCAAGCAACAGCCATGGGGTCCAGCCACCATGGAGTACTTTCGGACGAACTCTGGAGATCCCAGTGGATTAATTCCACCACACAAATAGCCTTACTGAGTTAGACACTCATCTACCAATGATGGGGGCTGGTAGTGGTGTGTGGCTTGATGATCCGGGGTCACCTCGCAGGCCGAGCGTTAGGGCCAGACGAGCCAGCTATGGGGGCTATAAGTAGTCTGAAGTGTCTGACGGCCGGGTCTCACGAAGATAACTGATCCTACTGGACCTCTGACATCTCCCCAGACATAGTGGATACAACATCTACGCTACAGACACAGCCTAGGCTGCGTTAGGGACCTGTATGGATGAAGGAACGGGCACTCACTAACGGTGACAACAACATCACGTTTCAGGGGACGTTAAAGACGTAAATATGACTTCACTCAGAGCATATCAACTACGTTACTGTAACACTTGCACAGTCAACTATTAATTGGGTCAAATCACTTAAAGAAGGGCGAATTACAACACAGTGTGGAATGGCATACCTGTATGGATGAAGGGACGGGCACTCACTAACGGTAGAAATGCCCGCGGGGCCCTCACTCAAAACAGATCAGGGAGCCCACCTACTTCTATTCCGATGAATTAATTTACTGTACACTCTGACGTTGAAACTGAGACTATGAACTCAGTTTCATTCCCTACTATTATCTTCACTAACAATGCTCTGACTCAGCTATCAAAAGCAAAATTAAATTGATTACAAAGGGTTGGATGGCAACAGGTCCCAACATACAGCGTCTGCTACTAAATCCGTGGATTATATTCAAGGTTCCCTCTAAACAAAGGCGGGGAAACAGAGAAAACGGGGACGTTTCCACTGGGGGACTCAGAAGATTTTGTGGACGTTTGAGCGTAATATGAATCCTTAAGGTTTTCAGGTTAGCCGTTATCACGATCATGACACTGGCTGTTTTGACCCCTGGTACTGTCTTTTCCTCCTTGACAACCAAGATTCAAGGCAGCCAAGAACCATCTCAATCTGCTGCTAGGAGCAAACATTGAAGGTGACCTGAAGCTCAAGCTGATGCTCATCTACCATGTTGAGAACCCTGGAGTGTTGAAGGGTTACAATAAGGAGCATCTTCCTGTCAAGTACAACCAGAGTTGTAAAAAGTACTGGATTTTGTTACTTAAGTAAAAGTATTGTTACATTGGCAAAAATTTTACTCACGTAAAAGTAACCTAAGTTCAAAGTACTCAACTAGAAGTAAAAAAGTATCTCAGTCATTAATTACTCAAGTACTGAAAGTAAAAAGTAACAACAAAATTATTGATTGTCTCAAATAGAGTATAGTCTCGGTTTACGCGGTTAATTAAACCCACGGAGGTCCACGTATAAAGCAAAACGCGTAAATAAAATAACAGAGCATATGGGACTAATTGAAATAGAGACTGGGCCGAACGCCAGACTACCCTTTTTTTTGGCTATCGCTTACACAATACGTGCATTGTAGTAAAAATAACATCCTAATTTTATGATGGTATGCACACACAATTAATATTTAAGAGAAATATCAATAATATTAGGGTTTTTTAAAACTTACGTTAGTAGAAAGAGATGGCTGTGCACACGGGGATGGGGGGTTGGTTCCGAGTCAGAGGGCAGATTATTGGCTCTCACCTGTATCACCTGTATCTCTATCAACCACAGAGGCTAGCAGGGCCTCCTCGTCAAACTCCTAGAAGTCCATATCCTCACTAGCACTGACTTGGGCTGGCTGTGGTGGTTGGCGGGTGAAGAACTCTCTGATGCTTTGTTGACGGCTAGCATGGATGTGGTCATGATACTGCTGAACATGGGCTCCAGGTGTCATGATCACGTTGACTGCTGATCTATTTAACTAATGATTCTTATTAAACTCCACGCCCGCAAAACTTGAGTGGGCTAGCTATCCCCCTAGAAGGAGCGTGTTTACCCTCGTAATCCCTCCCAGTAAGTCCCGCCTTCGAACACAGTTGTCAATGCATGGTTTATTCCACTTTCTCCTGGGAAGCTCAATCTTGAATTAGTCTGTATAAATCAAACTCAAGTAATTCGCCAGACCTTTGTCAACTGAGGGTCATCTTTCAATGAGTAACATTTGGTTTGCTTGTAATTATTGTCATTGTGTGAGTAGCGATCACTGGCAACTCAGGGGTATATATACTACTGGTAAGGGAGAGACAGCATCCCCTGACGTCTGCTCTCCCGTTTGTCTCCAGGTATGTTCTGTGTTCCCTAGCCATTCAGTTTGATTCAGTCAATTGTAGTGAATATCAGTGTTCACCAGTGTTCATGATTTAACAGTTGAATTGTCATTCACCCAGTGTAGAAGTACAGTAATATAATGTAAATACGTCTGTCGTCTAGACAAGAGAGTTTGTTTGTGTTGTCATGTTTTCCCAGTCCCCTGACGTCTGCTCTCCCGTTGTCTCCAGATCCTTGTGATTCTTGAATCGCTCTACCATCCAACAACGGCCTCGGATGTAGTAGATGGCCAGCCGGGATCATATACAAAACGATGGCACCGCTGCAGCCTGATTAATGTGCCCCATGGCTTCGTTGGGCCAGACCCCAGACCCGCCATGTGTCTGGCTACCCCACAATAACAACAGGCGCGGGCCCCAGTGCTCTACCCTGGGTTACTCCTTGGAAGTATATGGAAATAATTATCCCATGTTGGGTAGTGGACCCCTATATATGCCAGTGTCAGTATTAACGTATATGTTGAGTAAAATAATCTACGATGAGTGCCATGTAATGTAACACCAATAATGTTGTGTGCAGTCAGAATGTAAGATCTTCGGTAATTACTGTTGAATAAGTAATTAAGAAAATAAGTGAAGAAGGAACTGAGTTTGCACTAAGCCCAGGAGTTGAGCCTGGTAGTTATATGATTAATACAATATCTTTCCCCATTGATTGCACATTAATAAACTTGTTTTTATAGTACTTTAGGTGCATTCATTTCTCCCACAGTATTTTACCTTTATTTCCATCCAAGTGACTTGATACCAGAATTACTATACCCACGGGCCTAGACCCTCGACCATGCTACCAAAAGAATGTCCATGCTACCATAAGAATAGGTGACGGAACTGAGTAAGAATAAGACTAAGAGAAGTAAGTAAGAGGAGGGTGGTGTAGATATAGAGAGGGAACCCGCGCCCTCACATTGGTGGCAGACCTAAACCCGCTCCCTCACACAGGCATTTCAACAGATGGTTATTCGACTCTTCGTAGCGATGATTACCTGACTCTTTGGCAAGGATGAACTTCATTCTCTCAACTAACTCGATGACCTCCTCCACATCAGCATGTGTTAGTTTCTGTTCTTGTTGTTCTGTAACACCTGGCTGCTCACTGATGTCATCATCTTCCAACATCTCGTCTGCAGTCACCTCAGGTTGCCTGATTACCTCCAGGATCTCCTCGTTGGTGGGCTCGGAGAAGCTTGCAGCTCTTAACACTTTGTGCAGCCTCTCTTGCATTCTCCAATGTCACAGTAACAGACTGAGCCTCGCCAGCCACCAATTGCCTCTGCCTCCCACCTGGGATACCCTCCAACACATGACGCCACGCGTGACGAATCGTTGCCACAGATAGCTGCCCCCATGCCTCCACCAAGAAATTAACAGCCTTCTTCACGTAAAAAAGTTTCCAGAACTGCTTGACTCGCACTTCATGGTCAGCCAAATCTTGTTCATGATCCCTGTCCTCACTTTCGCTATCTGTGCCACTCTCTAGGTTCTGCAGTTCATCCTTGGTGTTGGTGAAGTCGTTTAGGAGCCGAAACTTCTTGGTGGAGAAAGCAGCCTTCACGTTGCAAATCAACTCCTGATCCATGGGCTGGATTAACGGCATAGTGTTAGCAGGAAGGAAGACCACTCTTACGTTGGGGTGACGATCCAGCAAAAGGGGCGAGTGTCCTGGTGCATTATCGAGGAGCAACAAAATGTTGAATTGTCATGGTCACGTTGACTGCTAGTCTATTTAACTAATGATTCTTATTAAACTCCACGACCGCAAAACATGAGTTGGTTAGTAACCCCTGAGAAGAAGACGTGTTTTTCCCCATAGACGCTACACTTGTGTTCCCTCCCAGAGTCCCGCCTTTGTGAAGACAGTTATCAATGCGTTGTTTATTCCACTTTCTCCTGGGAAGCTCAATCTTGAATTAGTCGTCTGTGTATATGAACTCAAGTAATTCGCCAGACCTTTGTCAACTGAGGGTCATCTTTGAATGAGTAACAGTTAGTTTGTTTGTAATTACTGTTATTGCGTGAGTAGCGATCACTGGCAACTCAGGGATATATATATCAAGGGATGAGGCAGAGCGAGCGTCAATTGTAGTGAATTTCAGTGTTCAGCAGTGTTCATGCTTTAACAGTTGAATTATCATTCACCCAGTGTAGAAGTAATATAACATAAATGTGTCTGTCGTTCCTAGACAAGAGATTTGTTGTGATTGTGTTGTTCATGCTTCCCAGTCTGTCCACTGACGCTCTCCCGTGTCCCCAGATCCAATTGTGACTCGTGGGTCATTCAACAACTGCCCCGGATGTCGTAGCTACTCAGCAGGGATCAATATATGAAACAATGGCACCGATGCAGCCTGATTAATATGCTCCACTGCCTCGTAGTGCCAGACCCCAGACTCGCCATGGGTCTGGCTATCACCGACCAGTGTTCTACTCCGGGACACTCCCTGGAAGTATATGTCCACAGAGAGTGCTGTAATATGTATGTTAGGGATAATTAGTTGGAAATAATTATCCCATGTTGGGTAGTGGACCCATGTATCTGCTGGTTTCAGTATTAACGTGTATGTTGAGTAACGTCTTATATCTGTACTGTAATGCCACGTACTGTAATGGTCATGATAAGAACTAACCTGAAAACCTTAAGGATTCATATTACGCTCAAACGTCCACAAAACCTTCCGAGTCCCCCAGTGGAAACGTCCCCCGTTTTCTATGTTTCCCCCGTCTTGGTCTTTGGGAGTAGACGCTGTATGTTGGGACCTGTTGCCATCCAAACCTTTGTAATCAATTTAATTTGGCTTTCGATAGCTGAGTCAGAGCATTGTTAGTTGAGATGATAATAGAGAATGAAAATGAGTTCATAGTCTCAATTTCAAGGTCAGAGTGTACAGTAAATTAATTCATCGGAATAGAAGTAGGTGGACTCCCTGGTCTGTTTTGAGTGAGGGCGCTGCGGGCATTTCAACCGTTAGTAAGTGCCGTCCCTTCACCCATACAGGTAGGCCACCCACTCTGTGTTGTAATTTGCCCTTCTTTAAGTGATTTGACCCAATTAATAGTTGATTGTGCAAGTGTTACAGTAACGTAGTTGATATGCTCTGAGTGAAGTCATATTTACGTCTTTAACGTCCCCTGAAACGTGATGTTGTTGTCACAGTTAGTGAGTGCCCGTCCCTTCATCCATCCAGGTCCCCTGACGCTGATTCCCGTTTGTCTCCCGATCCCATTGTGATTCTTGAATCGCTCTACCATCCAACAACGGCCTCGGATGTATTAGTTGTCCAGCCGGGATCATATGTGAGAAGATGGCACCGATGCGGCCGGATTAATGTGCCCCAAGGCTTCGTTGGGCCAGACCCGCCATGTGTCTGGCTACCCCATCTCGGGTCGGAGTGTAACCGACCACAACAGCAGTTGTAGAGGCGCCAGTGCTATACCCTGTGACAGGCCTTGGAATTATCGTCCACAGTGTGGTTGTAGGTGTTGTTAATACTTACCCATGTTGTGGGGGACCCATGTCGGGGTTTGTATCAGTATTAGTGTCTTGGGAGGAAAGACAAGGAGCTGGTCCTACGATATAATGTAAGGTGACATCAGGTATTGGGTGCACGGTAAGAGTGTAATGTCCGAATAATTGCTGTTGAGTAAATAGGAAAACAAGGAAACCAGTACATAAGACACAGAGAGTTTGCAATAGGCCCAGGAGCTGAGCCTGGTAGTTATATGTTAATAACATCTATTTTCCCCTTGGATTTTATATTAATAAACTTGTTCTTTGAGTAATTAAGGTGTATTCATTTCTCCCACAGTATTTTACCTTTATTTCCATCCAAGTGACCTGATACCAAAATTACCATACTCACGTGCCTAGACCCTCGCCCATGCTACCCAAGAATAGGTGACGGAACTGAGTAGAGTAAGAACTAAGAGAAGTAAATAAGATGAGGGTGGTGTAGAAACAGAGAGGGAGTCGGGCCCCCTCACATTGGTGACAGACCAAGAATCCGCCCCCTCACATTGGTGGCAGCTAAAGAACGCGCCCCCTCACATTGGTGGCAGCTAGAGAACCCGCCCCCTCACAGTACCACCAGTAGGTGTGAGAAGTAAAGTAATGTACAAGGAGTGCCATGTACTATGTATTGTGAGTAGGGCCAAGGAACTGGTCCTGCTATGTATGTAATGTAACACCAGTAAGGTTGTGTGCAGCAAGAGTGTAAGATCTGAGTTATTACTGTTGAGTAAAGAAATAAGAAAATAAGTAAAGAAGAATACACTGAATCTGCACTAAGCCCAGGAGTTGAGCCTGGTAGTTATATGCTAATAATATTTTTTTTCCCTTTGATTTCATATTAATAAATTTGTTCTTAGAGTATTTTAGGTGTATTCATTTCTCCCACAGTATTTTACCTTTATTTCCGTCCAAGTGACTTGATACCAGAATTACAATTACAATACCCATGTGCCTAGACCCTCGACAATGTTACCAAAAGAATGTCCATGCTACCAAAAAGAATTAAGGTTATGCAATAACCAGTGAAGTAAGTAAAAAGAACATGTGACGGAACTGAGTTAGAATAAGAAAAGAATAAGAGAAGGAAGTAAGATAAGGGTGGTGTAGGTGTTGAAAAACACGCGCCCTTACATTGGTTTGCAGCTGTGGTGGGATGTAATTCACATGGTATCAGGTCAGGAAGAATAAAAGTGATTCTGTGGGTAATTTTTGTTTAAGTGTGATTTGTAACAACCATTTCTCTGTGCAGGTACCTAATCATTTCACTGTAACTAATGAATATTTCAGAGTGCTAATAATTTTGTTCTGTAATTTTTCCAGTATACAGTATAGTTTGTAATTGTGTGCAAAATTTTTTTGTGGTTACGGAGAAATTGAAAACAGTTCACGGCAAATACTTTACTTGGAGTTAGGTTAGAGCATTTGCCTCAAGAAAATTAGAAATCTGTTTTAAAGTAAAGTGTACAGTAAAATGTGGATACTTGTGATGTTCAAAGTACTGTATTGAAAAGTGTCTGAGAAACAGAGTTAGCTACCTAAATTTTTTTGCAGTCTTTTTGTGAGATCTCAGAAAAGTGTTGGGTGTATGCCAAGGAAATTTTTTTTGGGTGCCTCTCTGCACTGGTACCATAGCAATTGTTGTGATCACTCGAGTTAATACTTTGATATTTACAGACAATGAGGGACAGTGAACATCTGCCGTGTTAAGTGTGTTGGAGCAGTGTTGATTTCTGAGAGTACCGGAAGGCCATACTTGTATTAAAGTTATGTAACTGAGTGTTATTTGAAATTGTGCCATATTTTGGAGGTATTTGTTTTGATTTCTATTGGAAGTGTTTTAGTATAAGTTGACGTCAGTTTTGACAAGTGAATTTGTTTGTACAGCATGAATTGTGTTATATATTCCCGAGTATATTGTATTTTTTGTGTTGTTTCTATTAGCGTATAATTTTTAGTGCATAGGGCATTAGTTCTAGCAGTGTAGACTTACAGGCATTGTCATTAAGTGTGTTTTATGTTTATTTGAGATCTAATACATGTATAATTTCAGCAATTGCCTTGATGAGTTGAGAACTCTGTGATGATATGGACATATGTAAAAGAATGCAATCTTTGAAAATTGATTGGTGAAAGTACATGTAAGGACCCCCCCCCAATTTGTGAGTACAACAGAGAACATTGTGAAGTGATAACAGTGTAAAATCATTGCAATTGAAAAGACAGTGAATTTCTTGAATACCGAGGGGACAGTCTCGTAAAATATTACAGTATTACCACCTTATTTTTGTGAAAGTGACTCTCAGTAATGGAAATGTCTATGATTCTTTGATTTGTTAGAGTACAGTGTAATTCCGGAAGAGTTCATACAGTGTTGCACCCTACAGAGATTGACAATAACAGTACTATTGCTTTGAGTGTGAACAGTGAGTTTGTTTTGAAAAGTGACAAAAGAGTACAGTTATGTTTTTCTCTTGTATTCATCAGTGAAGCAGTAAAGTACAAGTTCACATTTCAGTATTATCACTACTGGTAATGAGTAATAATTTGTGCAATAATTTTTAGCCAGTATTTCAAGTGTTTTCATGTATTAGAAGGACAGTTAGGCAGTAATCCATTTGTTTTTTAAAGTGTGCACTGTGCCCGTGTTGTGTAGTTACAGTGAGTTGTTGTGACCTCCAGGCATGATGGCCGTCACAAGAAAGCAGTTCAGGGCAGCCCAGCTCAGAACCTGTGTCCAGTAAGATGATGTGTAGAGTTGAGAAGTATGGGGGTGGAGACATGTTCACTCTCAGGAATGACACCCGGGACTCAACACCAGTTGCTTCATCAGGTGCATGGCCTGATGGACAAGGAAGTGTAGAAAAGAAGAGTGAGTAATGCCTCTCTTGCTAGTTATGCAAGAGACGAGCATCAGTGTTACCGAGATTTCTTTAAAGGGCTGTAGACTTTGATTGGAATGCATTGGTTGTTGATGTGCATGGTGAAGAGTGATGTTTTGCATACTGGTTTTGCAATTGAGAAGTACAACTGGTAAGTGAGTACATTGTTTGCCATGTGAGTTGTGGAATGTGTTGTATTGGGAATGTTTGTGAGTATGTATGTGTTTGTGAATTTTTTTTCTTTGTTTTTTTTGGATGGGGATTGTCAAGTGCAGGAGACACAAAGATTGGAAGGTGGATTGGCAGTTATGCAATCATCTGATGGGTATCTGTTACTAGTTGAGTAAAGATACCAGTTGAGAGTTCTCAAGTTTTGCCGGTAAAGTCCTAGCTAGGCTTAATGTGGGTGTGTATAGGAGTAATGTTCGTGATTTCGCTACATGGCAAATGTCATAAGTACAGATAGTTTTAGGTTTGGTTGTGCTCCCATAAGGACCGTTAGGATTTGCATGTATTCTTGGGAATCTCCACTCGTTCGGGATCCTTCGAAGGTTGCTGCCTCTTGCGAGTAGGACATGACTCTTTAGTTTAAAGTCAAACATATCATTCCTTCGACTTGATGGGGTCTGTTCATCTACATCCTAGCTTGAGAAGTCTAAGTTAAATCTCAGTGGTGTTGAGTAAGCATTTGGTCAGTCTCCTTTTTGAATTTTTGATATGAGAAACTGTATCTTCAGAGTGTGTATTGTGTAGCAAAATTTTTATGTTATGTATGTAGCCTACCCCCATTTTTATGCTTTTTCTGTATTGTTACATTATTTTCCTATGTATGTTTAATTACTTGTATTTTGTTTCCCTATGCCATATGTCAATGATAATAGATTGGTCTTTTTAGCTACCGTTTATCCCATGTATGTAACAATTGTGTTTATTTTGTATGCCTTTGTACTGGACGCCTGTAATAGTCCTGATGTGTTTTACAAGTGAATGTAGTGTGAAACCGTGACAAAAGGTAACAGTTGTTTAAAGAATCTGTGTAATTACTGTATATGTTTAGCGAACGTTACTGCTTAATAAGAATCTTGGGAAAAGGGGGAGCTTTCTCATGGGCACGTTGACTGCTAGTCTATTTAACTAATGATTTTTATTAAACTCCATGACCGCACAACATGAGTGGGTTAGCAACCCCTGAGAAGAAGAAGTGTTTTTCCCCATAGACGCTACACTTGTGTTCCCTCCCAGAGTCCCGCCTTTGTGAAGACAGTTATCAATGCGTTGTTTATTCCACTTTCTCCTGGGAAGCTCAATCTTGAATTAGTCTGTGTATATGAACTCAAGTAATTCGCCAGACCTTTGTCAACTGAGGGCCATCTTTGAATGAGCAACAGTTAGTTTGTTTGTAATTTCTGTCATAGCATGAGTAGCGATCACTGGCAACTCAGGGATATATATACCAAGGGATGAGGCAGGGCGAGCGTCCCCTGACGCTCTCCCATGTCCCCAGGTATGTTTATGTGTAGCCATTCAGTTTGATTCAGTCAATTGTAGTGAATATCAGTGTTCATCAGTGTTCATGCTTTAACAGTTGAATTATCATTCACCCAGTATAGAAGTAATATAACGTAAATATGTCTGCCATTCCTAGACAAGAGATTTGTTGTGATTGTGTTGGTCATGCTTCCCAGGCCGTCCCCTGACGCTCTCCCGTGTCCCCAGATCCAATTGTGACTCGTGGATCATTCAACAACTGCCCCGGATGTAGTAGCTACTCAGCAGGGATCAATATATGAAACGATGGCACCGATGCGGCCAGATTAATATGCTCCACTGCCTCATAGTGCCAGACCCCAGACTCTCTATGTGTCTGGCTACCACCGACCACAACAACGGTCTTTGAGCCCCAGTGTTCTACTCCGGGACACTCCCTGGAAGTATATGTCCACGGAGAGTGCTGTAATGCAGACTGCACCAGCTGGAGAGGATGGGCACCCACTGTGACTGCTGGGGCTTGCACTGGAGTGGTGGCATTATTGATGTGCATGACTACGGCTTTGGTGTGGTTAATGGTGACGTTGTTCTCCGTAGTCCATACCTGTAGCCTGTCCAGGGTGCCTTGTAGCGATGAGTAGTCTGGTGTGGTGTTGTCCACTGAAACCCCCACAGTGCAGTCTTCCACATACTTCCACCTGTGAGGAGTGTCTGATAGAGCGTCGTAGATCAGGATGAGGAAGCACAGTGGTCCCATCTGGTCCCCTGGGGAACACCACAGGTGAGGTGTTGGAATGTGGAGACCGAGCCCTGATACCTTACTGCCTGGCGACGTCCACTCAAGAAATCAGTGAGCCATGAGACCAGGTTGGTGGGCAGCCCTAGTGCAATGACCTTGTTGATAACAGTGCAGTGATCAACAAGGTCAAAGGCCTTCCTGAAGTCAGCAAGGGCAACGGCCAGTGATATCTTACGTTTCTGCAGCTTTTGTTATGTTCATGTGTTCATTGATTTTGCCGGCATACTTCTTGATCGCGTGGATAGTCGATTCATTCACTCCTTATTGTCTGGCTAGATCCACCTGCCCCCTGCCTTTTACTAACTCCTGAACGATCTTGTTCTTAACCTCATAGCTTAAGGCGCGTCGCACCTTCTTGGGCTTGGGACAGCTTGGGCCAGGTAGTTCAGGGCTTCTCAGGGGTGGTGGGGGTCCAGCAGAAGCTATTGTGTAGAAAGAAAAAACAAAATCGGTTCCTGGGCACGAGTGAGTATATGCTGGGACAGTGAGACTGGCGCGGCCAAGGTCATCAGCCCTGGTGTCAGGGCAAGCAAGGTTAAATAGACCAATCACTGTGCGCGGCAGAGGGGTGCGTGGGTGGTAAGGATACGTAGACCAATCATAGTCTGCAATGTCATCGGCACGAGTCTGACGTCAGTGGTGACGTCAGCGCCCAGCACCTTGCCCGCCCCTTGCCGTGTTTACAGTGATCCCTTGGTTAACGAGCGCCTCGGTTAACGAAATTTCGGTTAACGAATTACCTTCCATAAGATTCTTCACCGGTTAACGAGCAGTCCCTCGATTAACGAATTCCTTACGAGCACCCCTCAACATGTTTTCGCTTGCTCACTAGCTGTCGTATTAGTCTGCCAATACAGTAATCGGTTCTAGGGCTTAAATTCCTTACCATTTTAGTAAATATCAAGAAGGTTGTACTATTCAATCATTTTAAAAGTTTTATATTAAATTTTTTCGTAATTTTAACAATTATTGAACATAATTGAATTACAGGAAGCAAGTTTTATGCGCACCAAACAGCCACTCAACACACCAAGCTTGGCGTCAGTTTGTTTACAGGTTCAGAGGAAGGAACATCTTATTTGAGACTCTTCAACATAAGTGCTTTTTTTCTGTGTTTTCAGTCAAATTATTGGTCATTTTGAAATATATTTTGCATAGTGATAATATATAGCGCAGTGCCGTGTTGATTTAAAGAAAATAATCTTGAATTGCACCAAGTGAACTAAAATTTATGGGTGAAATGGCAGCATGGGATGACTTCTCTTCCGCCCCAATGCCTTCTCTTCTCCCTTCTCCTCCACCCCCATTCTAATTCCCATCATCATCATCATCAACCAGGAGCCTTCTACATGCACACCTCAAAGTAAGTGTACTTTACTGCATTTATTTTTCGGTTGTATGTAATTTTCGGTGAACTGGAACCAATTACCCAAAAACCCATTGAAACAATGGTTTCGGTTAACGAATTTTTTGGTTAACGAGCAACCTTCTGGAACGAATTGTGCTCATTAACCGAGGGACCACTTTAGTGTATTAAAATAAATCCACAGTAAATTATATAAAAAACCTAGTTAACTAAGGATAAAAATAAAAGGCACATTACACAAGTGTATATCCAATTCTTTCTATTAAGATTAATCAATAACTTATTTTCAAAATTATAGCTGTCCAATCAGGATCTCTTAGGCCTAAAGATAGCCTAGCTTGACCTACCAAAAGAGAATACATTCAGCCACTCTTCTCTCTAAAATCCATCACAGGCATAGTGAATGGGCTAAAAATATATCTATCCAACACCATGATTACTTTCTTCTTTATCCACACAAGTATCGTCAATGTGAACTTATGGTCTGCAGACATAATTGTGTCTTTGTTTATATTAGGTTAGGATACAGACATATCTGGCAAGTATTTGAGGCGGGGGATGACCTGCATCTCTTCCAGTAAACTGTGTAACTGTCCCACTGCTAACACTGTCCCCTGTCAGGAACCTGCTACCACTGGACGAGTCACTAACCACTATATATGCCCAGTACTTGCCAGCAGTGCCTTACAGAGACGTGATCGATCGCCCAAGCGGCCATCAGGCCGATCAGTGGTAAAGAGAAGAAAATGAAAATGAAAAAACGAAATGTCAAAAGGTAAACCCTGCTGTCATTTGGCACCACAAAAAAAGCAACCAAGTCCCAGGTTGCTGATCTTACTTTTTGCCTCATTTACACATTTGTAGGGACTCAATTGTTTCTCTTACTTTGACAACACAACATACATATATTGTTTCTCACTCTTTATCTCTTTTTTATTTTCATTTTTGTATGTCTTTATTATTATTATTATTATTACTATTATCATTATTGTTTCATTATTTCTATTTTTATTTATTTATTTTTTATTATGAATTGTTATTGTACTGTATTAATAGTGTTGATGTTGTTGTTCTTTTTGTTGTTGCTGTTATTATTATTAAATTTTCGCCCCCCAGGCCCCGATATGCGTCAGTGACCTTTGCCCAGGTGGGTTAATCCCAGTAAAAAAAGAAAAAAAACCTACTTGTTCATAATAATCTAGATTTAATTCTTGTACATCTCTGATTACTTTTCCTTTTCTTTTATCCTCTTCACCAAAAGATTGGCTAGTTAGCCGCTTGGGCGATCGGTCACGTTTCTGTTACGCACTGTTGGCAAGTACTGGGCATGCACCGGCTCCTGAATGTACCTGAACCAGCACCAGTGTTGGTCAAGTCTTGTCTTGAAAGAGCTCACACTCGGTGCCGTCACAACACTTTCTTGTAGATTGTTCCAAGAGTTTACAACCCTCACTCCGAAAAAGTTTGCCCTCATAGTTTTCTGGACTTGCGGCTTCTTCATTATTGAGCTGTGACCCCTTGTGGGGTGAGCATCTGCCAGCTCCAAATAAGGACACTCGACTGAGTAGTGCCCCCCGAGATGCTTATTATACTACCAGATTCTGGGGTCACTAATTCTAAGGGGAAACTTAACTATAGTCTTAATTTTAAGGGTTGCTGCCACCAGACCCCCTCTGGGCAGTATGTAGCTTGTTAGGTAGTGGGCAGAGTGGAATAGTCATTGAGTTAGGTTTTTCATTGACCAGATCGAAAAGGGGAAAGAAGGGTGAAACCGTAACATGTCTTAATTAATTTATTCCGTATAAAACGTAAAAAAGCATACAAGTGAGTTGGCCTTCCTCAGAAGAACAACGAAGATGTTGGTTATCCTGCTCGGCACCAGACGTCTTACATTAATTGCGTGTCATCCACATACTTATTGCATAACAATCTGTGACCACCTTACCTCGGTCATTCCTTCTTACACTACCCCTTGTTACGACCGTGTCGTATTTTTTCTATTTTTTTTTATATATAACATGCTCCCATGTTCCATATTATTCCTGTAATGATGTGTTAAATTTACCATTATATATTCTAGTCACCTTACCCTGTGCTGTTAAGGTTTTAACTGTCATTATTTGTTCAAGCCCATCTTATTTCTTTATTTTGTATTGTAACCAGCATTCTTTGTTCTCTAACGACCATCTGCATCGTTAAACGACCCACCGGCAGGTACCGTGGCCGGAGCCGACCTTATATATAGGACCCACCAACTGACTTGAGTCAGTTCAGTCCTCTTGTCATACAGTCCACATCCTTTGAGTAACACTTGTTACTTATATTTAATTTATTTGTGTTGTTCCTGTCGCCACCAATGTGGTATATCTATGTGAGTACCTATTTATGTCTCTGTTTGTGTCCATCAGTATTTGCTTAGTTGTATTCAAGTAATTCAGTGTTGTTTCACGTTAGTTAATTTCAGTGATAGTTTTTATATGTTTATGCAGTGTTAACGTAATCCAATGCTTTATTTTTATTCTTTTGATGTTTCGATGTTTTGTATCACTTGTGTCTTAAAAGTTTCGATGGTGAATCAATTTGTGACAGACTACGAGGCTCTTTATTGTGTTAATATTTAATCAATTAAATTCTTAAAGGTTTACTTTATTTATTTTTCTCTTTTAATTTACTTCACTTTTTGTTTGGTTACGCCTAGAACCTGGATATTTAAGTAAATTAAGAGACGGCGTAACACCCTTAACACGTCAGACTGCTCCACCTGTATAGAATATAACACCGTAGGTTATCGAATATATTAGCACCATCTCACCTCTCTGTAGCACCATCTCAACACGCCTGTTATCCCACACCTGCAAATATGGGACTCCTTGTAATTTCTAGGTATACATATCGGGCACCACGTTCGCACACCGCCCTCGGTGGGTAGAGACGAGGGTTACACCAAGAGTCATACCAGTACTGTTTCTACGCCTGGTATTATAGGTCACTCCAAGTGACGACCGTGGAGTTTCTCAAGCGTTTCCTTAGTTGTTCCTACTCATTTGGGGTGGTATGCTGGGAATCCACAGGTTCACAGTGGATTGGCATAGCTGGGAGTAGTCACCACCTGGTGGGACGCTCATAGGGATAATGGCTGCCGCCCAGCAAGGCACTCCGACCGCATGGGACCTGAGGTGACGGTAGAACGGAGGACACTGAGAAATAATGCCTGATGGGCGGTTATCACACACCCTAACACATTACTATTTCACTTATACATCAGGCAAAGCTTTAAACTGTAATAACTGCTATATAAGCCTTTTTTTTACAGGGCGGGATGTAGCCCGATGGAGGACACTGACCTGAGGTGATGGTAAAATGGAACACTGAGGGCAGTGCCCCGCCGCTCATCACCGCGTAGGCATACAGTTTCCAATCTTTAATTTTCACTTTTATTTCTTACGGTTCTCACATGAACACTTTCCTGTATACTGTAACCTCATGCCTTATAAACACATAGTTTAATCCTAAATTACACACTAAGGTAAGGTTCTGGTTTGCCAGTTCGTGGGTAAATTCATTGGGTTATAATATCAACGCAGCATACTCGAGGCGGGTACAAAGGACGCTCCCTTAAAACAAAAGCCGAATGTTCATGGCGTGGGTATATTCACTTCACTTAAAACTGTAATTAGGGATCCTCCTCTCACACATTGCACTATTTGAACACAGACATAAGATTCTCTGATCACTGTACATGTCGTGGGTATACGTCACGTGAGGATATGAGGTGTATTAAGTTCACACCGATGCATACAACATATTTCCTTTCAAGTATAGTTTCTGGGTCACTTCCAACACCTCCCATAGTTCTGATACATTTATCCCTTGTCCAGATCGTTGTTCTCATGTATTTTCATATGATATCTGTGGTGTAATGACCACGGTCTTACACGTCAGTTAGCGCCAAAATCAAATGATTCATATTACGCTCAATAGCCAACAAAACATGTAACTCGGCTTTCGTTTGAGTCCTCCATCTGAGGAGTCCGTTTTCTCATCACTTCAAGACACCTCAGTCCTCCGTTATCCCATTTTCTCTGACTTACTGAAACCAACCTCTCTATAAAATGAATTTGAGTGTGAGAGAGAACACCCTTGTTTTGAGTCAACTTAGATATGCCTGTTTACAGTTGGAACATTCAAGATCCATTGTGAGTGGGGTAGAATGCTTCAACTGTCCTTATCGTTAGTAGAACGTGTCAAGTAAGTGAGTGTCGAGTTTGCCAGCTAGAGTGGCGTATTTTATGTCGTCCGTGGGGGTATCCATGAGTTTCTGATCGCGCCTGAAGTTATATCATTTTGTCGCCCCGACATCAGAGAATCTGATGTTTATAGTTTAATTAGTGTCAGTTGTCTATTTGAGAAAGTCATTAATCTCCTGAACTATTCTGTCAACTGGTATAATCTCCAAGATCTAGCGCCTCCCCGTGACTAGCTCCTTGTTCGTCTCAGGCCTGAGCTTGCAGAATTAATGTTATCGACGTGTATATTCCACCTTTTCCTGGCAAGCTCAACCTCTGATTAGATTATATGAATAGACATAGGAAATTACCCTGATCAAGAACACCGGAGTTCATAACTAAGTATACAGTGATCCAAAATGATAGAGAAGTTTTGTTGTTGGTAAGATCGACCCTTCTGGTATGAATACGGAGGCCCAAGCTGCCCCGCGAGTGCACGTATATACCTCGACACGAGGGAGAATCACGCATTCGTGACTTCCTCAACGTCTCTCCAGGTATGTTAACGTGTGTTCCCGCCGCCTATTAATTCAGTTTAACTTAGTCAATTTTGGTGAATATCAGTGCTCATGTGTTAACATAGTGAATTCTGTGCCAATTAAGTCGAGTAACGTAGAGATTTAGATATTGTCTGAACCGTTGCCAGGCGTATGTTTTGTATAGTTGAAGTTAGACCTTTACGCATTCGTGACTTCCTCAACGTCTCTCCAGTGGGTTGAGCTGAATACTCATCGGCTAACGTGGGGCGGTAACCGGGTTGGACGATGCCGTTGATTCGACAGGACTGAACTGGGAAGTCCGTTTCCTGCAAATCAGGTGCCCACTCCCTGAGCGTGTGTCCGTCTACAACCGACCCCTAACAGCGATCTTCATTTGTTGTAGAGACCAGTGTTACCCTGGGGCACTCCTCACAGTTACATAGGCCTAAGTATTATGGTACCTTGTTTGGGGGATAACTAGCAGAAATATAGTATCCCAGGTTAAGTATTGAACCACTGAATGAGAGTTAAAAGTGCCATGTTGTTCCTTGTGAATTAACAGGAGGTATTGTATGTTGAGATAATTGTGGAGTTGTCCAGTGTGCTATGTATTCATTGGTAGTGACCATGAAATGATAATCTGAGAGTATAATGATATAACCAAGAAGTGAAGAGTTAATTTGCTACTTGGTAAGGTAAGACCTGAGGGTCCAGTGATATCTGGTGTATACCCAGTACTGAATATCATGTGGCAGAGTACAATACCACAATTGCCGATTGAAGTAATAAGTATTTGGAAGTATTTAATGAGGTAATAAGTTCTTGAAGTGTTTGATGACTTAAGAAATAAATTGCAGTTCTGCTTTGTCTGAGTGAATCTAAGATGCATCTTACCCAATCACTGTGTTAATAAATATTGAATTAGTAATCTACGTCTACGAGTATCACCACTCTATCCTTTCCCACATTGGTTCTCAGAAAATAACTAACTCACGTGCCTAGAAGCTCGCTACCTAACAGTTAACTAAGAGATGTTATATTCTAGAAAATCCTGGGTGGTGGCAGTCCTACCGGTGTAAGTATAATAAGTGTGATAATAAGAAAGACATGGTTTCTTAGGTTAATCCATGGTTTAGAATATAACTAGAACGAAATATATGGAAGAGATCATAATATATGAAAGGAAATTTAAAGGAAGAACATTGACTTGGAAAACATAAGCAGAGGAGCATAAGAGTTACTTATATAAGAATGCTACACAGAACATATAAGTATATGAATAACTAGAATACTAACAGAAAAGAATAGCTGGATGGTAAATTATTGAAAAGAGGAAACTCGGCCCGTTACAGTGGAAGTTATGTTCCCTACACGTTCACAGACGTAAATAGTATGGCCTTCAAACCATGATCCATACTTAGTCCTACAGTACACTCGTCCGGCTCAACTGGACTTTCCCAATCATCTTATGGATACCCTAAGTTCTCCTTAACGCTATGAATATATACAATTCATATTATATAACCGTACCTGGGTACAATACAACGCATGATTCAGTAACATTGAGTAGGTGAGTTATCCTTTATCAATGTTTCCCGTTTTCTGAGATTCTACAAGCGCGGTGGATTTGAATGTTATGTAGCGTAATATGAATTAAAGAGTTTTTTAGTTATCACAATGATGTGCGCAGTACATTATACTGTAAGAGCGGGGGCACACTGCGGACTGTACTACTTCTAACTGCTGAACCACCGAGGCCACCCTTATCTTACTCATACTTCTCTCTGTCTTAGTTCCTTCAATTGTTCTGTCTACATATTTCAGTTCATGGTTACTTCAACCTCAGTTCTTTGGTAGCATGGCCAGGGCTAGGCACATGGGTACTGTAATTCTGGTATCAAGGTCACTTGGACAAAATAAAGGTAAATACCGAGGTGAAATGAATACCCCTAATATAATCTAAGAAAAGGTTTATTAATATGAAAGCAAAGTAGGGAAAAAGACGTCATTAACATACAACTCCAAGGTGCAACTCCTTGGCTTAACTCAACTGCAATTTACTTAGATACTGAACCATTACTACACACAACCTTACTGGTGTTACATTACAAACACCTCCAAGGATCAACTCCTTAGCTTCTCTATGTTAGTCCCAAGTGGATACTTTTACTTCTTATGACATTACTAGGTACATTTCATTACATACATGACAAACTTAAATATGGCCCCTTCACTACCTGGATTCACTACCCAACATGGGATAATTATATTCCAGAATTATCCCCAAACATATACAACAGACACTGTGGACCATATAACTTCTAGGAGTGTCCCAGGGTAGGACATTGGTGTCTCACAACTGACGACCGTTGTTATGGTCGGGTGTAGTCGGACATGTGTTGTCAGTCTGGGGTCCAGCCCCACGAGGCAGACTTGTAGTTTTAATCATGTCGAATCAGCGACATCGGCCAACTACAGTTAACTGTTAGGTATCCACCGACTCCAGGCAGCCGGTGGGGTGTTCAAATAACCCACTCACTGAATCTGAGAACAAATGGTGTAGGGCATCACGGGAAGCATGGTGATGACTCAATCACAACACTCTTTCGTCTGGCAACATCAGGCGACATTTACGTTAGTAGTAATTTTTACACTGAGTAAATGACAATTTAACTGTTACAACATGAACACTGATACTCACAAAATTGACTAAATCAAACTGAATCTCTATATCGGTGGGGAACACTGTCTTACATACCTGAGAACAAATGGTGGAGGGCGTCACGGGAAGGCCTCTCCTTCCCGCTCAGGGTTCTTATACACGTGAGTTGCTAGACGTAGCTACTCATGCATTGACAAAAATCACAAACAAATCAACTGTTACACATTCAAAGATGACCCTCAGTTGACAAAGCTCTGGCGAATTACTTAAGTTGATTTACATAAACTAATTCAAGATTGAGCTTGCCAGGAAAAAGTGAAATAAATCTATTGACAACTGTCTTCACATGGGCCGGACATAGAGAGGGATCCTTGGTGTAAAATGAGAGAGGGAAAAACGCGTTTCTTCCTAGGGATAACTAACCAGTTACCCATTCATGTTTTGTGGGCGTGAAGTATAATTAGCATCATCAAGTTCTAAAACAAACCAGCCGTCAATGTGACTGTGATAATACACCTCAACTAAGTCACCCCTTGCCTGTCAGTAGTATATGCTAGGCAAGTTCAGGCGCTCCAATCTCTCAGGGTAGGTGAGGTGCTGAAGTGCAGGCACCAGTCTGGTGGCTCTCCTTTGAACATTTTCAACCAACTGACAGTCCCTCGAGAATATCTCGGGGACCAGACTGGGTGACAGTACTCCAGATGGGGAAGCACTTCACTCTTGAAGATTGTTTCGAGGGACGGACCGTGAAGATATCTGAACGACCTTCTTATAAGACCCAATAATTTATTTGCCTGATTTACCTTCTTCTCGCAATGGCCCAAGAACTTCAGCTCATTGTCAACATACACACCTAGGTCCTTCTCACATTTCTTCATCCCATTGGGAAATATGATATGCCTCCTTACTGTTGGTACGCCCCAGGTGCATCCTCTTACACTTCGTGACATTGAAACTAAGCAGCCATTTCTTCGACCATTCCTGGATCCCACAGAGGTCCTTCTGCAGCGCTTCACAATCCGCTTGGTTCTTGATTTCCTGAAATAACTTGGCGTCATCGGCAAACATTTGTATAGACGAGTGTACAACATCAGGCATGTCATTTATGAAACAAACAGCGGGCCCAATACACTGCCCTGTGGTATCCCACTTGTGACAGGTACGGATGACGATTTCGTGCCATTAATCACCACACACTGCTTGTGGTCTTGTAGAAAATCTTCTATCCACGCTAGGACATTTCCCCGAATTCCGTACACTTCCGGTTTGATTTTCAGCCTTTCATGGGGTACACTGTCGAAAGCCTTGGCAAAATCTAGGTAAATATTGTCGATATTACCACCCAGTTCCAGAATATGGGTCCAAATATCCAATACCTTGAGCAATTGTGGTAAGCAGGAGTGCCCCGGCATAAAACCGTGTTGGCAAGCCTTTACAAGGTTGTTTCATATTAGATGCTTCATTGTGGCATCTCTGATAATACTCTCTAATACTTTACATATTATGCTGGTCAGGCTCACCGGTCTATAGTTGTTCGTGGAGTGACGATCGCCCTTCTTGAAGATAGGACTCGCATAAGCCATTTTCCATTCACTGGGGACCATTTGTTCATCCAGGCATTTACAAAACAGGATCTTCAGGAGCTCGGCAAGCTCGTTGCACAACTCTCTTAGCACTCTTGGATGCACCATGTCAGGGCCAGGACTCTTATGGACCTTAAGCCTGGACAGTTTATTTCTAATATCCTCTTCTGTGAACAAAATGTGGGTCAGTGCTGTGTTGAACCGTTTGTCCTCAAATGCAGGAAGGTTAATTGCAGCCTCTCTTGTGAACACCGAGAAAAGAAGCTGTTCAATGCCTCAGCTTTATTCTGGACAGAATCTGCACAACTACCATCTTCAAGCCTCGGGTCTGATACTCCTACTTGCGTTTTCAATTTTGACTTTGCATAGCGGTAAAACGTCATTTGGGTTTGACTTGACCTCGCTTGCAACCAGCCTCTGGAACTCCTTTTTCCGCCCTTCTACACTCTATCTTTGCTTGGTTTCTGGCTCTTGCATACATCCTTCTGTCTTGCTCATCGTTTAACCCAACCCACGTCTTGAATTTCTGGGTTTTCTTCTTAATTCTGTTGGCCGCCGCATGGTTCATGTGTAGGGATCCCCTCGTATTCCTAGAAGCACTGGGTTTGGTCTTGGGTATGTATTTATCGATCAAATGGGTCACTTTACTTAGTTATGATATTCAGTGTAGTGTCTGCGTTCTTGTACTTTAATGAGTCAGGCCAGTGGATACCCCTCATGTCTTCCCTCATCCCATTGTAATTTCCCTTGTAATATTTGCACCTTGGCCTGGCCTTATCCTGAACTAGGTAACAGTTAAATCTGAATGACAACACCATATGGTGACTGGTGCCAACTGGGGCAAAGTGTTCCAGTTTGGCCACTATACCCTCCTCGTTTGTTATGATGAAGTCAAGTGGCTTGGGTGTTTGCTCCTCTCTGTAATGTGTCGGGTCACTAACATGTTGGAACAGAAAATTTTCTCTCAGAGTTTCTACAAAAAGAGTAGCAGGGTTATTCAAGTCAATTGGGGTGGACTCGTTTCTCCAGTCGATGTCGCCATAGTTAAAGTCCCCCATGATATGGAGGTGGCTAGGGTTGAGCATCGCCGCATTGTCTATTAAGGCTCTTAAGTTCCTTTGATTTAGTGGGCCACAGTTTGGAGATCTGTAGATACACCCGACGATAAGTAAGTCGCCTCCCTTTAATTTAATTTTACACCGCCTGGACTCTTCAAAAACATCCTCTCCTTGTACCCTCTCCTGGCTGGCTCTAAGGTCTTGCCTAGCATAGATAACCACACCCCTCTTGCAAGTTTCTTGAGAAAGGTTCGTAAATGAGTCATAACCAGCAATACTGAACTCACATTCGTCTGGGTCGATTCTCCTGTTCTTGTACAACAGTTCTACAACTCCTACAATATCTGGTTGGTGTACTCTCAGTAGTGTTTCAAACTCCTCTCTCTAATCAAGAAACGTGTCAGTAATAGTGTACTTGACATTCAAGCCAGAATTTGTTCTTGGTAACGTCTCTGCTCTTAGTTGTAACCCCGCCTTCCCCCCCCCCCCCATTCCCAGAAGCTGCAGCATTTGCTAAGTACACTGTATTTTGCAGGGTGTGGTTAGAAATGTCATTGTTTACATGGCGCTCGCCTCCTTCTGTCCGGTAGGCGGAGCTGGTGCCACCTCCCGGGTGGGGGTTAGAGCGGGTGGAGGGTGCACTGCTGCTCCCTGGCCCTGTGTCGGTACACTTGCTTCCACGACCCTCCCCCTGAATATAACCCATGTACACCCGTCCTCGTTCTTCCTTGACTCCTCCCTCTTCTGCTTCAAGTCCTGCAGGAGCTTCTTATTCTGTTCCTTCTGCATTACCGAGCGATCTGGGTGAATGAATACATCCCGAATTGCCTCGCTCCTTGCTAAGTTTTTTGTCTGCCGAATAACCTGCCATTTCTCTTCCCCTCCCGCTAGTGTGATCCTGGTGGGGGGGGGGGGAGGCTCATCTCCCTGCTTTTGTCCCAGGCTCCTCACATCCTGAGGGGTTGATGGAATCTTCAGAACCTCTGTACAAATATTTTGAAATTGCATCTTATCGTGTGTTACCTTACTCACAGTTCCCTCTGCCTGGCTCTCTGGGACTCCAAAAACTATTTCATTGTTCCTGCGCTGGAAACGTTCCTGTTGTTCCTCCTCTCCCCTAACAGTAGGTCCGTTAATTTTAATATCTTTGACACACTTCTTCAGAGTCCCTAGCTGCTGGAGAACCTGTTCTGATCCTGCATTACTCTCCGCCCCCTCCCTTGGCCATGCTAATATATCAGCATAACTCCTCTTAGCAACGACTTCCATTCTATCGGTTACTTCCTCAGTTTTAGCAAGGATCTCTTTCCCAACTTGCTCTAGTTTGGCAACCAGCATGGCTCCAGCTTCATCTATTTTCGTCCCGAGAGAACTCGTTCCCTTATTGCTTGCAATTGCCTCAATCACCTTGACTATGCAGTCAGGGCAATACCAGCAACAGCCTTTATGCTTTACGGCAGTTTGCAACATCCTAAACGCCGTATGGGTCAGGCCTATATCCTCCATATCCGACGTCTCCCTGTAGTAACTACATATCATACTCATGGTTGTTGTTGTTGTTGTTGTGTGTGGGGGGGGGGGGGGGGGGGTGCAGACTGTGTATAGATCTACACCTATTTAAAAAAAATAGATAAAAAAAAAGAACAGTACTTGCAGGTTATGTATATAAGCTACTGTGCCGAGTAACAACCCTGTATATAGGCTACTGTGCCGAGTAGCAACCCTGTATATAAGCTACTGTGCCGAGTAGCAACCTTGTATATAAGCTACTGTGCTGAGTAGCAACCCTGTATATAAGCTACTGTGCCGAGTAGCAACCATGTATATAAGCTACTGTGCCGAGTAGCATTTATATATATCATCACGTGGCAACACTGCACATTATGTGGCAACATTGCCCCGAGGCTGCCATATGGCAAGGCAGCCTCAGTCTGACTGTGTGAGCCATGCATGGCACACGCTAGTCACCACTTGTATTTCTCTCATCCATAATAAACGGACTTCAGTGTTACCCGGTGTTTCCCTACCCATCACTGCATTCCTCAGGCAACACTTGTAACCATCATGGCACAGTGATTGGGATCTGTGGACTTACAAGTGTGTAAACAATGCCGAGACAGTTACGTCTGCCAGTGATGCGTCGACTCATAGTGTGTTGTGTTGTGTTGCGCTGTGTTTCGCCGCGATGTGCAGTGTTGGGCCGTCACAGTGCGTTTTAGTGACGGTGGCAGTGCTAGTGTCAGTGTATTAGTGTGTGTCTAGAGCTGAGAGTTGAGCATTGGCCTGTTTTTTTTTGTGGTACCCACAGAGCACGCAGGCGTACACCCTTCTCATGTGACATCCCGGGAGACACTGACTCTCGTCCCGCCGCGTCTCCAGCCACCGGCATTAAGGCCACCACGAAGTGCTCTCAGACACACACACACGCACGCACGCACGCACTCACTCACGGACAGAACAGTGGACTATATGCGTTATTTCTGCACTGTTTATGTCATATATATGTGGTTCGAGCTGTTGAGGCGCCACTTTATATACTAAACCGTGCAGTCCACGCACACACAAAGATGGGCGGTAAGAAGGGACAACGTCAAGATGGGAGACACGACTCCCCACCACCTTCTCCTCCACCGGGCGCAGACTCTCATCCTCCACCTCCAGTGACGGACATTGCCACAATTCTGAGGTGGATGGACGACCGGGACGAGAGACGCAGAGAGATGGAACTTCAGAGGGAGGAGACACGAAGAGAGGAGGAAAAGTTGCGTTTTGAGGTACTATTGGCGACCCTGGCGCCAACCCACCCTCCCTCACTCGCAGGTAGTGCGCTTCAAGGCGCCAGTACACTCCCTCCTCCACCACACCAGCGTCCTCCAGGTACTCTTGCCTCCAAACAAACAGCATCTGTTCAACCCCCACCCGCCCTCTCACCAGACGTCACGTTTCAGCTTTTTCGTGATTGTAGGTGGCGTTGGACATATTACTCCACGATGGTAGACCTTGACAGCATGCCTCCAAACAAACAGCTCATCCAACTGCGGATGTGTTTGTCGCTGGAGACCCAGAGAGCTTTGGAGCACACGTTGCAAGTGCCTCCCGATTCTACCTCTTCAGTGACGGATGTGCTCGACCTTTTACAGGAGCATGTTAAGGGTCGGAATAACGAGGCTTTGCGTCGCCGCGCCTTCACCAGCTGCAAGCAGGCGGAGAACGAATCCTTTGACGACTTTTTTGTACGCTTGAAGAGTTTGTCAGAGGAGATCGACGTCTGCAAGGCGCACAGCCGGGAATGTGAGGAAGCCTGGATCAAGCACGGGATCTTGACAGGTGTCAGGCAGGAAGAGTTGGTGCAGCGACTCATCCCCCTGGACGCTTCCTCCACACTCCAGGTGGTAGTGACTGAATGTCGGTCATGCGAGGCCACCAAGTCCGCCACCTCTGCCATACGGGCCCCTCCTGCTGTGAGAGCAATCTCTCAGTACAAGAAGGGTAAGAAGGCAGCCAACAACGCGAAGGCTGCCACACGTTCTTCCACGCCTCCGCCTAGTGCTTCCTGTGGCAGCTGTGGAAAGCATCACGTCCCCAAGACTTGCCCTGCCGCCGATGCACTGTGTCGTGGATGTGACCGTAAGGGCCACTGGTCTAACACAGACAGGTGCCCTGCACGAGGCCACAAGTGTCAGGCCTGTGGTCGCTATGGACACTATGACAAGTGCTGCCGCCATCCCAAGCCCAAAAGCCCGAGACGAGGAGGACAGCAGCGCACTTCCCTCGGGGTGGTTCGCACGCAGCCCCCTCCAGATGGCCCATGCAGCCCCAAGCTGCAGCGGAGTCACATCAGGAGGGTGGAATCTACCACACGCCCCAGGGCTACCCCTTCCCCTACTATCTGCGTCGCCGTCACACACGGTGATGTATCTGGTCACATTGAGGTGATACAGGACACCGGCGCCGATACTGCGGTGATTGGGTTGAAGCACCTCCAGAAACTGGGCCTCACCAAACGTGACCTGGGACCACCGCCGCAGCTGCAGTACTACAATGCGGATGGTTCCCAGATGGCGGACGCTGTGGGCTCCTTTCAAGCCCAGATCACCTACGGCGACAGGTCGTGTCACGGACGGATCGACATGCAGCCTACTCTCGCTACACCCTTGTTGTCGTGGGAGCACCTCAAGGAGTAATGCGTGGTGCCCAGAGACTTTCCCGAGCAGATCCCAGCTGCTCGTTACACCGCCAGCAGGGTGCGTGAGTCGACGAGCGACGCGCTTGGCGCTGCCGCACGGAGCTGCCCAGAACCGGCGTCCACTCCCACCCACACAGGACGCTCCCCTGCCCAGATCCTGTATGGTCACCCTCTCCGCTCTTGCGTTCCTGCACACGCCAAGGCCTTTGCAAAGGAGTGGCAGACCAGAGCAGAGAGCTGCGACCGCCGCGCTGCTACACGTGCCCAGGACGCCAAGGCTCGGTATGACGACTGTGCCCGCCCTCTTCAGCAGGTGGAGATTGGTGCCCTTGTCCGCGTCCAGGACCCGACGACGACACGTTGGGACAAGGTGGGCATAGTGATGGGCGTTGGCCGGTCGCGGGACTACAAGGTCAGGATGCCGAACGGCCGTGTCTGGTGGAGGAACCGCCGCTTCCTCCTGCCAGTCCCACCCCCTGCTGCTGGCCCCCTGACCAAGGACGAGTCACCTACACCTCACGAGGATCCGCCCCACAGTGCACCTCGATGCTCGGAGCGACTTAGGACTAAGAAGTCCGCTCAAGACAAAGACTATGAGCGTGAGGGGGGAGGGAGATGTAGGTTATGTATATAAACTACTGTGCCGAGTAGCAACCCTGTATATAAGCTACTGTGCTGAGTAGCATTTATATATATCATCATGTGGCAATACTGCAGGTTATGTGGCAACATTGCCCGGAGGCTGCCATATGGCAAGGCAGCCTCAGTCTGACTGTGTGAGCCGTGCATGGCACACGCTAGTCACCACTTGTTTTTCTCTCAATCATAATAAACGGACTTCAGTGTTACCCGGTGTTTCCCTACCCATCACTGCATTCCTCAGGGAACACTTGTAACCATCAGTACTTAGCTACTCTTTGTTGCCTATAAAGTTGTCTTCTGCTATCACTGCTTACACTATATTTCCCTGTGAATGGTGTATTGTAGGCACAGTTTCAGTCCATGAGAAAGCGCAAAAACAAAATGAAATTTAAAGTCTCTGTGGCCCCTATAACACGACTTGGTTTCAGCTGGCACGGTGCCTTTCCAGCTTGCTTGCTAGTTTGCGCTCACTTTAAGTTATTTACTACTTCCGTGGTCACTGATGATACTCTAAACTATCACTGTGTACACTGTATCTCCCTGTGAGACACTAGTACTAATGTACAGTATTAGTGTCTGACTTCATAGTCATGTGACTAGGCTCTTTACCCCCTGGGGTGTAATAAATAAATTATATAATAAATAACACTGGGGAACAAAATTCAACTTTTTGTCAGTTGCATACATTTTGAGACCTGTTTCTGGGTAAATTGAGGTCACTGATTTCAAATATGGCACCGGTTTTTTTCTATCGGGTCTAGTTTTGTTGCGGTGAGTTACCTACCATTTACTACTATATATAGTTAGACTACCATATGCTACTGCTAAAAATCTATACCAGCACACAGAGAGGAATTACCAAACACGTAGAATTAATTTTTAATTACTTTTATTTACCTTGACAAGCATATTTTGGATTCATCAGTTGCTTTTGTGAAATATGCCAGATTTATTCAGGCACAAACTTGCGTTTAATGGACTGTCTTGAATATCGCCTCTCAGTGCAGTCTTGCTGAATGCTCCAGCAATAGTCCGCCATCATGTGAATGTCCCAGCGACCTTGATACCTGTCTTCCATGACTTTGATATCCTGGTGAAAGCGTTCACCTTGCTCATCACTCACGTCCCCCAAGTTTGCCGGAAACAGTTCAAGATGACTGTTCAGGAAATGCATCTTAATGCTCATGTTGCAACCTAACACATGGAAACTTTCCATTAAAGATTCAACGAGCTTTTTATAGTCCTCTGATTTCCTGTTTCCAAGAAAGTTCCTTACAACAGAAACGAATGCTCCCCATGCATTTCTCTCAACATCAGTCATGGATTGAGTGAAGGCTTGGTCTTTAATCAGCGTCCTAATTTGAGGGCCGTCGAAAATACCTGCTTTGAGTTTTTCTAGCGTTAAACCAGGGAACACTTCACACAGATACTTAAAACAGTCACTGTCAGTATCGAGCGCCTTGACAAACTGTTTCATAAGGCCCAGCTTGATGTGAAGGGGCGGGAAAACAATTTTTTCACGTTCCACTAGGGGTTCATAAATGATGTTCTTTTCCCCAAACATTGAGGCTTTCCCTAACTGGCCATTCCTTCTGAATCCAGTGTCTGTCTTTGGCTCTGCTTTCCCAGAAGCAGATAAAGCAAGGAAATTTTGTATACCCACCTTGCTGTCCTAGCAAAAAATTGACCATTTTTAGATCAACACAGATGATCCATTTGTGCTCTTCATATTTGAGTAGCTCCAAAACCGTTTTGATGTGTTCATATTTTTCTTTCAGGTGTACTGAGTGTCTTATGGGTATTGCGCCAAAGATGTTGCCTATATGTAATAAAACACACTTCAGACTCCGCTTAGAGCTATCTATAAAGAGGCGCCACTCTTTCGGATCATAACCTGGAGCTCCCATTGCGGTGACTAATCCAGAAATATCACAACAGTAGACGAAGTCAAATTTAGAATCAAAGAACTGTAAGAGGTTCTTTTCTCTGTTGCGAAAGAATGTTACCTTTGTGTCTATTTTCAGCAAGTTTTTATCTTTTAACCGTGAAGCCAACAATTCTGACAGCTTTTTAGACAGACCCAGATCTCGAACTAAGTCATTGAGTTCTGCTTGGCTAAATGTTTGCGGTTCTGTTGATATGCCTGCAAAATCTGAGTCACTATTTCTGTTAGTTGACTCCTCTGTGACCTCAGTGTCATATTCACTGTCAGATTCAACGGAAGCAAGTTGAGTGAAGATAGGCTTTGGAACATCATCTGAATGGGGCACAGGCCTGATTGCTGAATCTAGACTAGGGTATGTGATAAGATGACGAGTTTTACCAGTGAAACCAGCAACACGAGTCATGCAAAAGTAACAGTCTGTGACATGGTCCCGTGGCTCACGCCATATCATCGGAATACCGAATGTTATTTTGTCTTTTCCTTTAGTCCATTGAGGCAAGTTTTCTTGGCAGGAATGACATACCTTATGCGGTGCCCATGGTTTGTCTTGATCTCCAAGGTTCACTTTAAAGTAGGTACAGTAAGCTCTCTTCACAAATTCACTAATGTTCCTTCTTTGCTTTGGAGCTGTGAATGCACCACAAATATAGCAGAATGAATCCGGGCACGTCACACATTTCCTTCTACTTGCTATAGAGGCCATGTTTCCTTTGATTGAAGTCAACACTGTTTACAGAATGATCACACCTGGAAAAGAAATAAAATAATTGTTTTAATTAAATAAAATAATAATGCACACACTAATGCACACACAAATCTATATTTGACGCACTGATGTAATTAAGAATTATATTTGATGAATGTAAACTAATATGCTTATTACCTCCCTTTGCTATTTTCAGAATCTGTGACCTTTGTTACGACCGTGTCGTATTTTTTCTTTTTTTTTATATATAACATGCTCCCATGTTCCATATTATTCCTGTAATGATGTGTTAAATTTACTATTATATATTCTAGTCGCCTTACCCTGTGCTGTTAAGGTTTTAACTGTCATTATTTGTTCAAGCCCATCTTATTTCTTTATTTTGTATTGTAACCAGCATTCTTTGTTCTCTAACGACCATCTGCATCGTTAAACGACCCACCGGCGGGTCGCGTGGCGGGAGCCGACCTTATATATAGGACCCACCAACTGACTTGAGTTAGTTCAGTCCTCTTGTCATACAGTCCGCATCCTTTGAGTAACACTTGTTACTTACATTTAATTTATTTGTGTTGTTCCTGTCGCCACCAATGTGGTATATCCATGTGAGTACCTATTTATGTCTCTGTTTGTGTCCATCAGAATTTGCTTAGTTGTATTCAAGTAATTCAGTGTTGTTTCATGTTAGTTAATTTCAGTGATAGTTTTTACATGTTTATGCAGTGTTAACGTAATCCAATGCTTTATTTTTATTCTTTTGATGTTTCGGTGTTTTGTATCACTTGTGTCTTAAAAGTTTCGATGGTGAATCAATTTGTTGTGACAGCCTACGAGGCTCTTTATTGTGTTAATATTTAATGAATTAAATGCTAAAAGGTTTACTTTATTCATTTTTATTCTTATAATTTACTTCGCTTTTTGTTTGGTTACGCCTAGAACCTGGATATTTAAGTAAATTAAGAGACGGCGTAACACCTGATATGTAAATTGCCGCGTAGCATCAAAACTAGACCTGATCTGCACAAACGAATGCCATTTTCAGAATCTGACCTCAAATCTACCAGAATCAAGTGTCAGAACTCATGCAACCGAAAGTGTGTTCCCCAGTGTAATAGGCCCAGCATGACTAAACAGATGCTCACAAGCAGCCAGTGGGGTGTTAAGCTTGAGAGATAAGTCACATAATGCCAGGAATGACCTCAGTAGCTCCATTCCATCCCCTGCATATGCCAAGTCACTATCAAGCTCCTTCAGTTGAGGAGTTAGTGGATAGTGTTGCCTCCACATTGACTGAGTCTGACTAAGACTCACCTGAACTGTCCCACTAATTGGGGTGTGGCTGAGGTGAAATCCCTTTTCAATTAAGATTGATGAGTAGCTAAATTTTTCACACCACTTAACATCTGGCGGGTGCTGGGGGGGGGGGGGGGGGGGGAGTGATACTGAGTAATTTAAGCAGAATATTAAATACACTCTATCTCACACATGTGTAGGGGTACAGGCTTTATATCTATAACAGAATTACATAAAGCATCTTGGATTTACAGCGTCCTTGAAATTGAAATTCATTTTAGGTTGTGAGAGGTTTGAACAAAAGACCACGTTCTTTGTAGACCTTATTCTTACAGCGTCAGCTGGTGACTGGCAACCAGGCGCTGCCGCAGACAAGCTCCCACCTCAACACATGGGAAAACATATCGTATGATGGTACTCCATTTCACAATCTTACATCTCCCCCCCCCCCCCCCCCCAAGTTAAAAGGAAATGACAATGCACATTTGAACTAACAAAAGGAAAACAATGCATTCATAAGAAAAACAACAATGCAAGAAAAACCAGTCAATCAAAGAAAAACAAATATAAAAAAAAAAAACCTTTAAGCTAATTTTACACCACATACACTACACCACGTAGTCCGCCAACCAGCCCTGGGGCTTACGGCTTCTCCTGGGCCTGGCCACGCCCGACTGGGGAGGGGCCGGGGGTGCGAGCAAGGGCGCGGGTATGGAGGGCACCATGGATGGGGGGCCAGGAGGCATAGCTTGGTGCACCACCGGAGTAGTAGGCACAGGCGTGGCGCCATTTCGTAGGTGGTGTCTGTTGCGGATGGACACCGTGCCACTGCCAATCAACCTGATGGCATACTGCCTGTGAGGGCAGGCTTCCACCACTATGCCTGTCCTGTCCCAGAGCTTGGTAGCTGCGTCCTGCACACGCAACTGCGTGCCCACGGCTAGGGGAGCCAGCTGGCGGGACACCTCCCCCCGCGACAGAAGGACCCTGTCCTGGGTTTCGGCCAAGCGCACCTCCCTCATACAAAGTGCCTGCCGCCAGTGCTGGTCCACCTTATAGTGCTGTCTGGCCACGGGAACGCCGTCACGTAGCTGCCGGCCGGTGGCAAGTTGGGCGGGCGACTTGTTCACCCCCCCGCAGAGGATGTGTTCAGGTACTGGAGGAGGGCCTGGGATGTCCTGTCGCAGTCCAGGCTACCCCCGGGCCCAGTATTATCCCTGAGGAGCCTCTTGGCGGCCTTGACCCCAGCCTCTGCCCTGCCATTCGACTGGGGGAAGTGAGCCGACGAAAGGTGCACCTCGACCCCCCATGACTTGAGAAAATCTGTCATCTCAAGGCTGGCAAGGTTGGTACTTCCATCCTTGGAGATCTGCTCAGGTGCGCCCCACCTCGTGAAGTAGGCCAGCAGACGGGCGATGATTTTTCCAGAGGTGGCCTCTTTGGGGAAGTGGGCGATCTCCAGCCAACCTGTGAGTTGGTCAGCATATGCTAGGTACGTGTCGCCCTGCAGGTGGAACAAATCGGCCACCACTTGTTGAAAGGGATTGAATCGGCTGTTTTGTCCAATTAACCAGGCCGTTCACATATATTTATTATTTGGGTTTAAGTAACGAAACCCAAACTGTAGTTCCTTGTTTTATTATAAAAGGATTGTATCTATAATTCCTGAGTGTAGATCGACCGTAAGTTCCACTGTATATGAGTGAATGAGAAAGGGACGGCGTTTATGCATTATTAACGTTAGGTCACGTCCTTACGATATAACTTGCTGTGAGCGACGACTCGAGTAAGGGCCTCGCTGTGCGGGCTTACAGATATGCTGACTATGGGTCTCTACCCTCCTGGGAGAGTTGCCCTTTCATGTGTACAGCTCATGTCTTACTCATAGACAGTGGAAAGTTACAGGGTGGTGACTCTGAATGTAATATCAGGGAAATAGTGTTAGGAATGATGACATAACTAAATTAGACAGGGAGTTTAAAACTAAACGCGGTAAGGGAAGGACTCGGAACACGACTAACTTAAATGTATATTACGCGAACAGTAGAAGTATGAGAAACAAAATGGATGATATTAGGGCCTTGGTATGTACAGAAGAAATCGATATAATTGCATTCACTGAAACATGGATCAACCTAGACACACGTGAATTACCAGTCGAATACCAAATTGCGGGTTACAAACTGTTCCATACCGATAGGCAGACCAGGAAAGGAGGCGGAGTAGCAATCTATGTTAGGGATAATCTGAAGTGTGAAATAAATAAGGAAATAAAAACTGAGAGGAATACAGAAACAATTTGGATAGAATTAAGCGACGGTCGGGAAAAATTAATCACAGGAGTAATATATAGACCCCCCAATCTTGACAGAGTCAATGAGCGACTTATCTGGGATGAAATGCGCAGGGCTTCCATACACAACAAAGTCTGTATAGTAGGCGACTTTAACCTTGGCCAAATAGATTGGACCGACCTTACGGGAAACTCAGAATCAGAGGATTTTCTCGAGACGATCCAGGACTGTTTCCTAAGACAACATATAACCGAACCCACACGGGGTAATAATATACTGGATTTAGTTTTGTCAAACAGAGAAAACCTCATTAGCAATGTCGAGGTAGGGAACGAACTTGCAAACAGCGATCACAAAGAAATTCGATTCCAGTTAGATTTTCAGGGCAGACGTAAGGAAAATTCCACTAAAGTACCAGATTTCAGAAGGGCAAACTTTGACAGTTTAAAGAGGCAGCTAAGAGAGGGGGTGTCTCGCTTGGCCGTGAACCTGACAGATGACACCGACCTGATAACGAGATCTGAGATTGCCGAGTTCCACGACAATTTAAATAGTGAGTTACTTAATGCACAAAGGCAGAACATACCATACAAAAAACTCAGATCAAACAACAATGACCCTAAATGGATAAATAATTATTTAAAGAACATCATTGGCCAAAGGAAGGCTATAGGTAGAAGGATAAATCGTGGCGAAATTCACCTCCGGGACTATTATAGGGTATTGGCGAGTAGGGTTAAAACCGAGATAAGGAAAGCAAAGAGGAATAATGAGGTAAGGATAGCAAGGGAGGCAAAGACAAACCCCAAAGGATTCTACCAAATGTACCAAACTAAAACACGAGAAAAGATTGGACCATTACGGTCAGACTCCGGCGAGCTCACTGATAACGACGGAGAAATGAGCAATAATTTGAATAAATATTTTTCAACAGTTTTCACCAGCGAAAATTTAAACATGATACCCGAGGCACCGACTCTATTCAGAGATAGTGAAGAAAACAAATTAAGTGAGATAGTAGTGACTAGTAACGATGTTAGTAAGCAAGTAGACAAACTAAAGCCTAATAAGTCACCTGGTCCCGATGAGATATTTGCCAGAGTATTAAAGGAATGTAAGGAAGAGCTTAGTATGCCCTTAGCAAAGTTGTTTAACATGTCCTTAAAAACAGGTGTAGTACCAGAATCCTGGAGGATAGCGAATGTAATACCGATCTTCAAGAAGGGGGATAGATCACTATCCTCTAACTACCGCCCAATCAGTCTAACATCAATAGTAGGCAAATTACTGGAAGCAATCATTTCAAACTCTATTCGAAATCACCTGGAGAAGCACAGATTGATCAATGATTCCCAGCATGGCTTCACAAGCGGACGTTCTTGCCTAACTAATCTATTAACATTCTTTTCATCAGTTTTCGAATCAGTGGACGAGGGGCACAATTATGATGTGGTATATCTCGACTTTAGCAAAGCCTTCGACAGAGTACCCCACGAAAGACTAATTAGAAAGGTAGAAGCTCATGGCATCAAAGGTGACATCCTTAAATGGATTAGGGCGTGGTTACAGGACAGGAAACAGCGAGTTAGCATTAACGGCACTAAGTCCCATTGGAGCAACGTCACAAGTGGAGTTCCCCAAGGCTCAGTACTTGGACCATTATTGTTTATTATATACATAAACGACATAGATATCGGCATAGACAGCAACATAAGTAAATTTGCTGATGATACTAAAATAGGACGTGTTATCAAATCTGACGAGGACTCGGCAAAACTACAGGAGGATCTAAACAAATTTTTCGAATGGTCTGAAAAATGGCAGATGAAATTCAACATTGACAAATGTAAAGTACTCAGTATAGGGAATGTAAACAGGGAAACCAGATACCAGATGAACAACGATGCCATAGAGAAATCCGACTGCGAGAGAGATTTAGGAGTAATGATAAGTAGGAACCTTAAGCCAAGTAAACAATGTGTTTTTGCTCGTAACAAGGCTAATAAAGTACTTGGGTTCATACAAAGGAGTGTTAGTTACAAGACTAGCGAGGTCATCCTAAAACTGTATCTTGCTCTTGTGAGACCACACCTGGATTACGCAGTCCAGTTCTGGTCACCGTATTACAGAATGGATATAGAATCCTTGGAAAGAATCCAGAGGAGAATGACAAGACTAATCCCGGGTATCAGGAACCTTGAGTATAGAGACAGGTTAAAGCATCTTAATTTGCACTCCCTTGAGAGACGTAGAGCGAGGGGCGACCTGATAGAGGTGTATAAATGGAAGGCAGGGCTAAACAAAGGGGACATTACAAAGGTACTCAAATTATCCAACCAGGAGCGAACTCGTAACAATGGTTTTAAATTGGACAAATTTAGATTTAGGCGTGAAATAGGTAAACACTGGTTTGGAAACAGAGTAGTGGATGAATGGAACAAGTTACCAAATATCATCATTAACTCGAATACGCTGAATTGCTTCAAACATAGGTTGGATGCTCATATGAGCAATAGGGGTTGGGTGTAAACGGGACTGCCCAGTATGGGCCAATAGGCCCGCTGCAGTTTCCTCCATTCTTATGTTCTTATGTTCTTATGTTCTTATTTATATAATATGTTCTGTTGATGAGACAAGGGCCCATTACATCGCTCGGTCACCTACCAGCCAAGCTCCGTGAGGCCTAAGTAACTCACAGAGTACAGTACATCCTAGACAACCCTAACCATGTTATAAACAGATATGTAGACACTAAGCTGGGGATTCTACTACTGTAGAGGCATTAGCTACTACAGGGGACCTATACTTTAGTGTCGTATAGGTTAGTATGTTATGAACAATGTTGAATTTTGATGACACTGCCCTGTAATAACAGAACAGGAACATAATTGCCAGAATTAACAAAATAGAGGGAATTGTTAGACTTGGTAGTGCAAATTCCCCTGATAGGTCAAATGGCAAGATATTTTTCAAATCGGCAAAATGTGTCTCGTTCAAGAAAGCTAAAACTTTTAATTTCTCTGATACTATTTGAATATCCTTAATAGTGAAATTCATTACAGGAAGTTGAATTGAAGCAGACTTGAGTTTTATATTTAAAGCAAAATGCTGATGAGTAAACAAGGTCCGTAATGTACTACAAGTGATTTCACAGTAATCAGGAGCCTTGTAATGCCCTTTCACAACTAGCTGCTTAACACCATCATGGCATTTTAAAATGACAGTAGTGAGATTTGGAAAAAACAAATACTGAACATTGTGCAGATAGCGTGAAACACAGTTTTAACACTGACTGGCCGATAGCTGCATTGCACGAGTGCTGTGCGTACATTTGGTTGTATGACTGCCAATTCACATATTCCCTCTGAAGCAGGAGTAATCGCGAACATGCAGGCTGGACATACGTGTAGGTGTAGGTAAGACGACTTACACCGTGACAGTACCTCAGAATCCTCTATTGATAACAAAGAATACTTTTCATCTCCTAAGAAAAGTTCTTTAGGCCTATCTAGGGTATACAGTGTGTCGTTTACAAACCAGGGGAAGGGTTCTAAATGCCATGCATTTAACTCATGTTGCCCTCACATAGGAAGGTGGTTCAGAATTGCATTGTGCGTGAGGGTTGACTCCATCAGTGGGTAATAATATTGAACCTCATTGTCATTAAAAATAGGAGTTAAATGATACTGCAACCTGGCTATCTTTAAAGCTTCAAGAAGCGTCTGCACAGGCACAAGCTTCGCGTCCACACGTCCTATCCCGGCATCTACAATGCTGTCTATTAGTTCACCTTTAGAGGTTGCAATTTTATTAACGGAAATTTCCGCAGCATGCAAATATTCTGTGAAATAAAGGAGCCATTCTAATGTCGGATTGCTTTCTGTAACCTAGTAACAATCCTCGAAACTTGGTTAGACTCCACTATGATTGCATTAACCTTTGATTCTAGAGCAGTAATCGCGTGAAAGGTTTGAAAAATAACACGATTCTGTTGAGATACAGCCTGAACGACAACGTTCATTCGGTCCCCCAATTTAGCTACATCATCGGCCGTTGCCGTGCCAAATAAGGCGCTTTGGATGAGACCCACAAAATTAAAGAGACCCCTTTTTCGTCGTGCCTGAGAATGACTTCTTTAGCAAGATCCGCTTGAGACGCCGGTAAAATTTTCCCAACATCGACGAGAAGCTCGCGAAGGTTCTGAAGACGAAAGTGTAGAAGTTTTATAGTTTGTTTAACTATTGTCGAATTCTTAGAAGCTGTGCTGAGACCACGAAGGATGTCCAATGCTGATTGTAGTTGGCCGTCGACGTTTTCCATCTGACGCGGAAGTTGGAGTAGTGGATGTAGTGCATACTTGATGTTCACCACGTCCTCAACTATGAGCACTTGTCCGGGAGGTGCCACAAGTGCACCAGGTTTGAGGACTGATGTGGACATGTCTGTCAACACAACGGTGCCACAACAGAGTAGAAGCAACACACTGAAGATCCAAGCCATTCTGTAAGGAATTACAAACGATTTAACGTCTACTTGCAGAACGAAGTTTCATACAATATTTATTTGGGACACTCTACTTCTGGACAATCTGTCAGGATGTATCAATCACATCATCATCAACTGGAGGTAAGACATTTATCTGGGTCTTCTTCAGACGATCCGCGTGCACGACATCTGCAATCCGTGCATTAGGCTTCCAAATTTTGAATTTGTTGCTCGATTCTTTTGAGAGAATGCGGAATGGACCAGAAAATTTTGCCGAAAGTTTGGAGTTCCTTTCAGTTTCTCTTAACATAACAGCGTCCCCAACCTTTAATACGACAGGTTTAGCATGTTTATGTTGCTTGGTGATCATTTCGGCGCGTGACGTTGCAAGATGTGATCGTACTTGGGCATGAATATCTGTAAAGACATGAATTTGTTTTGCCGCGAAATTATCCGTATTATAAACCGGCGCATTTGTAAGGATGTCGTAAGGTAGACGTCTATCTGTACCATAGGCAATGTACTAGGGTGTTTTGCCCGTAGAGCTATTAACTGACTCATTTATAGACGCTGCAACCTGCGGTAACCAATCCTCCCATGCGTATTGAAAACCACTGACAATTGGACGCAGTATTTCTAGGATTTTACGATTGGTTCTCTCAACAAGGTCATTAGCCTGTGGATGATAAGCTGTGACAAAATTTTGTTTAATACCACATTGCGCACATATATGCGCTACTAGCTAATTCTTGAACTCTGTGCCATTGTCAGAGAGCAGAACTTTAGGCGTAGTATATGGACATATAAGATTCATCACTAATGCATAGGTTACTGCTTCGGCCGTTTTGCTTTTTAGTGGAACCAAGACCACGAACCTTGAAAAATGATCCACACACACTACGACGTACGCTGATTCCTGATGACTCCTGAGGAGTTGTAACAAGTCAATAGCGACTGTGTCAAACGGACGATCTGGTGTAGGATGTTGTAGAATCGGGGCTGGTGATCCTGTTGATCCTTTATGTTGAGAACACGCCAAACAATTAGCTGTGTGTAAGTCTGTCTTTCTTCATAGTGTTCCAGAAATACTTCTTTCGTAAATCCGCTAAGCATTTATCACGACCTTGGTGACCTGCCTGTGGGACATCATGGAACAATGTCATTACTGCTTTGCACAACATGTCAGGTACGACTATTTGAGACACATTACCCTCAGGAGATTTTCTCGTCCAATGGAGTATGTTAAGTCGTAATTCAAACAGACTTAAGGGAAGAATTATCTTGGGAAGTTTGACATCCTCACCCGATTCGAGAGCAAAAATAACTGCTGACCAATATGGGTTGCGTCGTTGCTCATCTTCCAGTTGCGAAAGAGTGAATGTTGATTCAGGTATGACTGGTGCTATATTTCTTGACAGAGCGTCGGCGACAACATTCGCCCTCCCAGGTAAATACCTAAGTTCGGGGTCAAACTCTTGTATTGTCAAATACCAGCGTGCTAATCTGCCTGATAAGTTTCTGCCATGGTACAGCTCGGTTACTGCCGTATGATCAGTAAAAACAGTTATCTTGTAGCCAAAGATAATGTCTTTGAACTTCTTAAGTGCCCACACAACGGCTAACGTTTCTAAATGCGTTACCGAATAACGTGTTTCAGCATCAATTAGTTTGCGACTTGCAAATGCTATCACTCTAAACTTCCTAGGCGTATCCTCTTGCATGAGTACTGCTCCGATTCCAATTCCGGAAGCGTCAGTATAGAGAGTGAAAGGTTGAGTGTAGTCTGGGAATGTTAGAACCGGGGCATTGGTAAGCGCTGTTTTCAATGCTGTAAAACTATCTTCGTGTTCAGCGTCCCCTATAAACATTCCATCTCTTTTGAGCAACCTTGTTATTGGCGATGCTAATGTTGCATAGTTCTTGATAAAGGAACGATAATATCCAGATAAGCCAAGAAAGCTACGCACATGATCATTTGAGGTAGGACGCGGGAACTGAGATACAGCTTTGACTTTATCATTAACTGTATGTATGCCTTCACCATCAACTATATGACCAAGGAAATGGATTCTGGATTTTAAAAACTCACACTTCGAGAGTTTTATTTTGAAGCCTGCTGTGGAAAGTTTGTCCAACACTTCACGCAGTTTAATCAGATGGGAATCGACGACCTTACTGACTACTATTAGATCATCCAAATAAGCGCACACTGTGGTACCAATCAATCCGGCAAACAGGGTGTTGATCATTCTTTGAAATGTTAGTGGGGCATTTCTGAGACCAAATGGCATTCGTAGAAACTCAAAGTGGCCTAGAGGCGTGCTAAATGCCGGGATTTCTCGTGATTTCTCATCGAGTGGTATTTGCCAATACCCACTAAGCAAATCTAAGTTGCTAAATGCCGCATTATCCTTGCCTAAGGATTGCAATATGTCGCTCAAGATAGGCATAGGGTACCTATCAGGGATCGTTTGATCATTGACGCGCCTGAAATCTATAACAGGGCGACATCCACCATCCTTTTTCGGGACGAGGAATATTGGGCTATTAAAGGGGGATTTTGAGTGTCTAATAACATTCTCATGTAACATACCCTGTTCCATATCTTGTACTACAGCGCGCTGGCTATGAGGTAGTCTATAAGCTGGTACGTAAATAGGGTTGGTTCCCTCCTTTAAGGCTATAAGATGGGATGTTAAATCTGTCTGACCTAGCGTTTCCCCTGGCAAGGCTACTATATTTCTATAGTCGGCAAGCAGCTCTAAAAGGCGTGTCTTGCCCTGGGGATGATCGATCACCTTATCATGTGGTGCTATTTGATCTATCCTGGCCTGTCGAGTCTGTTGGCATTTCGCAACAATACCTCGAATTGGGAATTTAGTAGGCTGTACTTCGACGTTGTTGTGATATACTAGAAAATCACACAAATAACACCCTTTCTTTAAGATTCGTTGAACGCCTGTTCGATTTAGAATCCTTGAGAATGGCTTTGCACCGGGTGTGTCCTTAAATTTTGCACTTTTACCTCGGAGCTGAAAACAATCTTCCATTACGTGGCCACGTTTATTACGGTGTGCGCATCGTAAAGATGTTTTTTGTTTATAAGTCAGGCGGGGAGTTGCAATCGGAGCTAAGTGTGTCGCATAAGGAGTCTGGGAGGAAGTCATGTGCGCCATCTGAGGCAACTGGGGTTGCACTATAGACGTCAAGGGTTACGGTGTCGTCACTGAGGGCTGTGCCATTAAGGAATTTGCCATTAAGGGGCCCGTAGCCTGGGGACAGAGCTTATTTGCATACTCCACCATATCCAGGGGTGGTTCATACTGTACTTCTTGTGCCCTTCTATATAGAGGACGAAAGACGGAAAGCAGAAAACTTATTTGCTCTATCAACGTTTCCACATTGTCCGCTGACATATTACTTTGATCGTCATACCAATCTGAGGTCCGGAATGTCGCTTGCATGTCCTGGCGAACCTCGCCTGTGATGCCGACAGCGTCGACAGGCGTTTCATTGCGTATCCTTGGCGTACAACGATCCATTGAAGCTGGCCCACCTGTGACCTACCCCCAAAGATCCCAATTAACATTCGCTTAAATTTCTCATAATCAGGGCTTTGCAAACCAAACGCATTTAAACGACTACCTGCATAAGAACCCTGCGTAATATAATGTGTCATACGGGGGCGAATTTTTTTCTTTTGAGTTTGAAAAATCGGCCCATGGTATTAATGATGTAGTTCTATGTGCAGAATCATGTGATATCTTCAGATTTTAAAAGTTTTTATTTTTTGCTAGGTAAATTTTAACTTGAAATCTTATGAAAATTCATTATTCCCACCCTTTTACCAACACCACTAAATAGCTTATTTAAAGTAAAGTAAATGTATCAGGTTAATTTATTAGGATGAAAATGATCCAGAATAGTGAAACGAATGATCTTGACACATTTATTAAATTTAATATTCCTTTAGAAAACAAAATCAAATACAAAAACCGGTTTTACTTCTACGACCCGGTGTTGCTGCACACCATAGAGAACATGTCTTTCTTGCTTCTGTTTCTACTCATCACCTCCCTGCTGACCACCTGGGCTCGGATGTAGCCTGCCCTCCTCTCCTGGCTGTACACGTGACTGCTGGCCTCACTCACTTGCTGTACACAACGCTCTATACTCTGGGTGTGCTACGGCCAGGCAGGGACATGCATGGGGTTGTCCAGGAAAGCTCTGACTTGAACATTGGTGAGGCTGCAGGTAAGAGGGGGCTCACTGCCAGCCTGGATGTTATCCAGATCTATGAGATAAGTGAGGGTCTTGGCACCTAGATTGACTTCAGGAGTCTTCCTGACCCTGAAGGAATCGTTACCAACTGATTCGTCATGCCCAGATCCTCTCATAAGTCTCATATCCAAGATCTTTTGGACTGCCACTTTTCTCCTCCTCATCCTTACTGCAGAGCATTGTCTGCAGAACTGCCTCGGGATGAGCATACCAGGAAGATCTCCTCACAATCTGAACAACCTTCCTTGGCTGACTCCTCAGGAGCTCAAGCTGGAAGAGAACATGCCTCGGACCTTCGCAGAACGATGACTTGACCTTGGTGTTGAACCAATTTGGCAAGTAGACACTCACGATGAATTGGACAATAAGTCTCAGGTTGTGAAGCTGGTTCCCTTTCAGTTTATGATGAGCGACCCAAATTCTGCAGAACCTGAGAGCCGTTGTGAGCCACCTAGAATGTGAGACTGGACCTATCTGCAGGTAAGCAAGTCTATCAGGCATGACCCCAGTTTTGATGGCACTGCAAATCATGTAACCATAGTACTGGTCAGTACTCAGGTCGTCAATGACAGTATGTGCAAGCTCAACGAGTGGAGGGCCAACTGTGATTTTTTCAAAGCTCGGATTTATTTCTAACTCAGTGGCAGAGTCCAGCATATTGCCAAGAGGACCAGACCATCTGTTGTTTGAAAGAGTCTTGCCATCCAGCTCCTGGATCAGATGTCTGAGTGGCAACTCGTTGGTGTGGAGGTCACAAACAATCCAGACCAGCTTCCTCCCAATCTTCCGCTCTATCCACTGTATGACCCCCCCCCCCCCTTGCCACCCTGTGTTCGTGTTGGTGCTGTCCCCTCCAATGGCCTGCAGGGTCTGGTCTGCGTTCCTCTCTCTGAGCCAGTTCACAATGTTATCTGCCCCTATCTCAGCTGGTTTCCTGATGTCATCTTTCTCTGGAGTGAAATGCCACAAATACTTCCCTCCTGGTTCACTGCAGCAGGAGTAGTGTTCCTCCTTCACCATGGCAGGGAACAACTTGTCAGAATCTCCAACTTTCATGAACACTTTAGTGTCATCCCTTCTCCCATCAAAGAACAAACAATTGATTCCATTTTCTCTTATCCCCTTATCAAACTCCTCTTCTAGGTTACTGACAAGTTTCTCCTGAGCTCTCCTAACTTTGTTATGATGTATCACCAGGTGAACACCATCAGGTGTTATCAAACCACCGTCAACCCAGGCAGCTGTTGCTATCTCTGCAGTTTCTCTGAGACCAGTGTGGTGTCGCATGCTGGCCAGAGCTATGCTCGGGATATCTTTCCTATTTCGAATCTTATGCCTGGAAGGTTTGGAATCATTATTTTCTGGGTTAGGGACAAAGTCACCATTCTCCTGGTCAGCACTCGGATCAGCCATGGGGAAGTCATTAAACTCGGAATCAGCTTGACCCCAATCATCGGCCTTTTTTACCTCACCCTGGGCCTGCTCAAGTCTCTTTTCCTCGGCAGCTCTTCTCCTCTTCTGTCTCTCTGTGGCAGCCTCCTGTCTCTTGGACTCCGGAATATCTTGGCTAGAAATCATGAGAGCCCCTATACTGCCAGTCTTCTCTCTCTGTGCTTTGACAAATGCCAGTTCGATCACAGAAATCTTCAGTTCACGCTTGCAAATACAGGAGATGTGGGCCTCGGATTTACAGTCACGATCGCATCCAAACTCCGGACAGAGAACAATTGGGCACTTGCAAGTAATTATGTCAAATAACTGGTCCAGTTGCTTGGCAAAGCTGTCCTTAACTGCAAGTTTTCCTCTCCCAAGAGAGATATCTCTTGCCTTTTCCCAACTGGCTAGCAGTCTCACTAATCTTCTTCTGACTTGTTATGACTGGAGGCTTGAACTGAGCGTTAGCCAGAGTGTACTGTGCCAAGACAGCTTTGGTCATATCACTGGCAATGTCTTTGTTTGTGTAAGTTCTTTGGTTCTTTTCACTGATTTGCCTGATTAAAACACCGTATCTCAAAGCATCTCTCAATGTAGGCAACTCCGTCTTCAGGAGCTCTCTCCCAAACCCAAGATAGTGACTGAGATGGCTGGATTTTTGGTTCCTCGTCCTTACACAAGCAGCCATCGCAAATATTATCAACTTATAAATGCATCAGAATCTGAAACAGAAAAAAATATTGTTAGTTGGGTTGTTAAAGAATGAAGTCAGAAAGCAATGTTCACTATTTAATTGTAATGCACTAATGCAGCTGTACGTTAGATTTTCGATGAATTTCACGCTAAAATTTACCTTGCAAAATATTGAAACTGAAATTATTTTCTGTTTATATACACTAAAATCTACAAAAAAAAGTGATGGGCCATTAGTTTTAGCTGATCTTCCCTCCTATGACATACCCTACTGCGTAATGTGTGAAAGTACATATGCCTTTTTGTCTTCGTCAGTCGTTATTTGACCAGTTGCGCATGTTATCTTCACATGCACGAATGAAATGTGCGACCCTATAATTATCTTGACCCGTAAAATTTCGAACATAGTCGCCACGCTGCATGATATTAACAATATTATCAGGTTTAGGTGTGGTAGTAGTACTGGCGTGAGGGTTAGAAGAAGTCATTGTAGTGTTAGTATTAAGCAAGTTAGTATTCTTACTCCTAACAGAAGGCTGGGTTAATAAGGTTGTAACTGGTTTAGCAACAGACACACTATCACCTGTAACAGGGGTAACTGTTTTTGTATACTGAGGTGAAGTACTATATTGATTACCAGATCGTAACGTACGACAGTTTAAGTCGTCAAAGGATTCCTCAATTACTTTCTCCCTACTTCCTACCGAATCGTCTAACTGTGTTCCCGACTCAAAGTCCATGTTAACTTGTGCTTGATCATCGACGAGTTGGTTATCAGCAAACAGTTGCGCTAGGTGTGCAATTTTATCATCACTAGACATTGGAAACTTAGAAAATTATCTATTAGTCTCTTGTTGGTCAATGAATAATTAACAGTAAAAGCAGATTACTTGCCTCTCATTTACAAGATAAATGAATATGAATTGTAGTTAATAATTAAACTATCAATAAGGAAACAGGCACTTATAAACCACTGTAAATTATAGAATTTCAATACATTAATTTTACATTCGACACTTTAACATTGAAATAATCCTATCCGACGAACCTATGGATGTGAAGATATCTCTCGAACGTGTTCATGTGTGTATAATTATGTAATTTAAATACCTATTTATACGGGGTGTTATGTCTGTATAGAAAACGTGATCCTTCAAGCCGAGTTCCGAGTCGAGTCTTGTGTGGAGAGTGGGCTGGGCCTTTTCCTGGTGATGTGCGCGCACTGCTCTTGGTTTCCTTGGCAATGAAGAGACGCTTCTACCTTGGCGAGAGACGAGTCCACTTTAAACTAGGGGAGGTTCTCCACAGTCGATCAGAAACTGCTGATGATTAGATATCGCTCTGTTCGTTGCTAGGTTACTAGCGAGACTGCCGTGTGCCAAGTCTTCACAGTCTACGTATATATGGAGATCTGTATGATGACACCGGAACTTCGTAATCAACGCTGGCGACACAACAAAATTGTTCAGCTACTTGTGAAATATCAATTGTTAGTCAAGTTATGAAACCTTTCTTCAACACTGCAACACTGTATCAGGAAAATGCTGAGTGGCGTCTACTTCAACCGGCACAAACTGGATATTCACCACCAGGCTGTAATATATATATATTACAAATTCTGCACGTTTTGTATGTGACCGAGATAAGGAGCACTCACTAAATATCGTCTCGATACGGGATATAGTTTTAAACACTCGGATTATGCAATACGTCGCTGTTGTGTGTTTACTGTTTTTCACAAAACATGGACGGTCTGATACGACTACCAGGTTAAGAATCCATACACACCGCTTGCCACCTATATGAATCGGCTGTTTTGTCCAATTAACCAGGCCGTTCACATATATTTATTATTTGGGCTTAAGTAACGAAACCCAAACTGTAGTTCCTTGTTTTATTATAAAAGGATTGTATCTATAATTCCTGAGTGTAGATCGACCGTAAGTTCCACTGTATATGAGTGAATGAGAAAGGGACGGCGTTTATGTATTATAAACGTTAGGTCACGTCCTTACGATACAACTTGCTGTGAGCTACTACTCGAGTAAGGGCGTCGCTGTGCGGGCTTACAGATATGCTAATGATGGGTCTCTACCCTCCTGGGCGAGTTGCCCTCTCACCTGTACAACTCATGTCTTACTCATAGACAGTGGAAAGTTACAGGGTGGTGAATCTGAATACAGTAGTACCCTGCTTAAGGCCGTCAATAAAACCCACAGGGTACTGTGTTAGGTGAAAACCGCGCGAAGTGAACAACAGAACATATGGGATTAATTCCAATAGAAACTGGCCCATCCCCAAACTCCACTTTTTCCCACACAATACCTATGTTCTAGTAAAAATAACATCTTAATTTTATGATGGTACATGCACACAATTAATACTTTAGAGAAATACAGTCGCCAAGTTAATGTACATTCAAATAATGGACTCAACTCCCTCCCCCTCTTCTCACACAACACTGCTGGCTCCTCCCTCTCTGAGAAATTTTTGGGGGAAAACCACTAAATTTTAATAAATAATACCTCAAACTAAAGTTAGGATAATACAATTGACATTGCTAGATTCCTTGTAAGACCAGGAATATTTTGAATATAAATGTCATATATTTTGCACAAAAGATAACATATTTACTCAGAGTAAACATTATATCTAAAATTTGTATGTCTAATGCAAAATCTATGATGTTTATATTCAAAATGATCACCAAATTGTAAGAATTCCAGCAATGTAAATTATATTCTGGCCGGGTAATTTGTATGAATTTTATGAGCTAAAACAAATATCTACAGTTTATAAAAAAAAAAAATATTCTTCACGACACTATCTGTCAATCAAAGTACCCCACCTTGCCTCCCCCCCCCCTCTTCCAACTGCGCAGTCAGTCCCAACTCTCCCCCCCACCAATCCTCCCTTCAAAAGATGTTGGGTGAAAAAACTAAATTTTAACATTTAGTATTAAATAATACCTCAGATTAAAGTTAGGATAATATAATTGACATTGCTGGATTCCTTGTAAGACCAGGAATATTTTGAATATAATTGTCATATATTTTGCACAAAAGATAACATATTTACTCAGAGTAAACATTGCATCTAAAATTTGTATGTCTAATGCAAAATCTATGATGTTTATATTCAAAATGATCATCAAATTATAAGAATTCCAGCAATGTAAATTATATTCTGACTGGGTAATTTGTATGAATTTTATGAGCTAAAACAAATATCTTCAGTTAATAATAAAAAAAAAAATATTCTTCACACGGTAACAGATGGTCGGTCGGTCCCTCCCTCCCCCCCCACCCCCCATCAAGCGTCCCACCAGATGTGTGGGAAACCAGAATATTTACCTTTTTAGTAATAAATAATACCTCAAACTAAAGTTAGGATAATATAATTGACATTGCTGGATTCCTTGTAAGCCCAGGAATATTTTGAATACAAATGTCATATATTTTGCACAAAAAATAACATATTTACTCAGAGTAAACATTATACCTAAAATTTGTATGTCTAATGCAAAATCAATGATGTTTATTCAAAATGATCATCATATTGTAAGAATTCCAGCAATGTAAATTATATTCTGGCTGGGTAATTTGTATGAATTTTATGAGCTAAAACAGGCAGTCAGGCAGGGTGGCGGGTGGGGGGTGGGGCGAATCTAAAAATAGCTCTCGAGCCGGACACTCACCGCGTATACGTGGAAAAAACCGGCGGTAAGTGAAAGTTCGGCTCTGGGGAGGCACGGCGTATACTGTAAAACGCGCTAAGCGAAACCGCGTTAAGCGGGGTAATACTGTATAATATCGGATGTATTGACCCATTTATATAATATGTTCTGTTGATGAGACAGGGGCCCATTACAGGATAGTCTGGCACTGTGGTCAAAACCAACGACTCCGGATGCTGGGAAGGGGCGTGAGTCTCGCAAGCAGCACACCGGGACCGATGATACTGCAGGTCACCCTCCATGCCAGGCAAATAGACAGACTGCCGGGCCCGCCTGAGCATTGACTCGAGGCCCTGGTGCCCCACGTGCAGGTTAATGGCGACCCGGTGGTGGAGGAAGTCCGGGATGACAAGGCCTACGTAGCCCTTGCCATAGGTGTAGGTAACCAAACCCCTGACCACAGCCATCCTGTCCCTCACCGAGAAGTATGGGCGCAGACAGGCCACCTCCTGTGACTTGTAGGGGCGCCAGTCGCCCACCAGCACCCTCCACACTAGAATCTGGTATACTGGGTCGTCTGCAGCAGCTTTGCACACTGTGTCTTCATCCATAGTGATGCACCCATCCTGATCCAGTGCTGCGATTGTGACTGCACACACTGCAGCGCACAAGTCGTCCTCTTGGTCCATGTTCATGTCGGGCGCCGCCCTGAGGGAGGGGAAGCGTGATAGGGCGTCAGCTGCACAGTTCCGCTTCCCTGGTAAGTACTTGACTGTGAACCGGTACTGCAGGGTCTTCTCCTTGAGCCTGAACATGCACGGATTCGCCACATCCGTGAGGGCTCTGTCAACTAGCACGCCAACTAAGGAGCGGTGGTCTGTCGCCAGAATGAGGTTCGGGCAGCCAAGGAGGCACACCCTGGCCTTGTGTAGGCACCATACCACAGCCAGGGCCTCCCCTTCTACTGCAGCGTAGCCGGCCTCGGCCGTGTTTAGATGTCGGCTACTGCACAGAGCCAACTGCCCCTCTCCTCTGCAGCAGAAGGGCGTCTCTGGAGAGGCACAGTATTGTTGCAGGACGATGAAGCCGATGCCCTCTCTGCTCCAATCCGTGATAGCTGCTGTAGGCCTGGATTTGTCGTAGTACATCAAGCCGTCCCTGGCCAACTGACAGATGGTGTCCTGGGCCTGGTGAAACTTGAGCCGCAGCTGATCATCCCAATACACCCGCTTGCCCACTGGCTTCTTGAGGAGCTCACGGAAGGGCTCCATCACAGGTGCAGTGGCAAGGAAGGGAGCCAACTGGTTAACCTGGCCATGCCAGGACCTGATGTCAGTGATTGATGGCTGATCAGGCATGGGGAAGTCCTTGATGGCTGACAGACGTTAGGCAGTGGGCTGATAGAGATCCCACCTCAGGAGGAAACCCACAAACTCGGCTTCTCTCCTGCAGAACAACAACTTTTCTGGTTTCAGTGTGATACCTGTGCGAGCGCAGGTCTCCAGAAAATCGTAGGTGTGCCAGAACGCCCCCTTCACACTGGAGTCATAGAGGAGAGTGTCATCCACGCACTTGTACTTGCGGGGCACATCCTGAATAGTGTCGTCAAACCTCTTGGTGCAGGCATCTGACGCTGAACGATGTCCGATGGGCGTCCTGCAGTATCGAAAACGGCCCTACCGTGTGATGAATGTAGTCAGGCGTCTACTCTCCCCCTCCAACTCCACCTGATGAAATCCCCAAAAGGCGTCGGCGACGGTTTTGAACGAGTGCACTGGCACCCCAGACACCATGTCGAATGGTGCGTCTCTCTCAGACAGCTTGCATTGAGGCGTTGGAAGTCTACAGTGCGCCTGGGCTGACCGTTTTTCTTGGCCACCACGACCATCCTGGTGCACCACTCCGTAGCCTCACCAGCAGGTACTGGCTGGATGACGCCTCTCCTGACGTCCTCCTCCAACTGGGCCTTCACCTCCGCTTCCCAGTGTTTCGGAACAGGAGCAGGTGTGTGACAGGCGTAGGGGGTCGTGCCGGGCGTCAGGTGGATACTGTGAGGGGGACCAGTCATGACTGGCAGTGGGGACCTGCTGGTGTCGAATGCGGTCGATGAAAGTGCGTGAGCAGCCATGCCTCCAACCTGGCCACATTCTCCTCCAAGGGAGGCAAGGGTATCTCAACTGGCCTCCGTGGGAAACGACTGCTCTCAGGTAAAGGGTTCGGAGGTAGGTCGTCGGCAGTTTGCTGCCCCCCTCCATCACCCACTGCAGCCACAGCACGTCTATGGAGCGGGAAGTCGACAGGCACCAAGTCGAGGCACTTGCATTCCTCCAATGACAGGTAGAGGGCATTGGCTGTCTGCACGAAGTAGACCTCCTGGACGGTGGACCCCTTGCCCACACTGAGGCGGCAGGGGGAGGACCCCAGACACTTGAGCTGTTTGTTCGCCGCGTCCCTCAGGCCCGAAGTTGCCCCCGACACAAACCGATGTCCCGGAGCAGGGATGCCAATGCCACACACACCATAGCACCAGTGTCCGCCACAGCCAGCACAGGGGTGGCGGGGGAATTCCCCCAGCCTGGGTCATGAACACTTGTAGCCTGGGGTGGCTGGATAGCTGGGCTGTTGCTACTGTGACAGCACCTGACATCCACAGAAGCACTTATGACGGACTTACTCCTACAACACCTTTTGAAGTGAACAACCTTAGAGCAATTTCAACATGTGGCCCCACTTGTGGGGCAGTTACTTGTACCAGAGGCATGTGATATGCCACAGTTCCCACAGTGAGCATGACTGGTGTGTCCAGGTCAGGCGGCAGCTACCTCAGACTCACCGGTGACGTCATCACCAACCGCCGCTGCCTCCGTGGCTGTTTCCACCACTGCCTGGCCAGACGTACGACACAATACACCAGCATTTCTCACTGCTGCCTGAAATAACATACATTTGTTTCTAAGCACTTCAACACTATTATAATTCGAGTACCCCTGGAAAATTTCCCTTTTTAACACTGGGTTACTCAGGCCCACCATAACTTTACGTAATAGCATGTACTCAGAGAGATCGTTATCACTGGTGGGACATTTAAATTCACACTCCATTGCTCTCTGCGAAGCAGCGTTGAAAATACCTTTTCATGGGCTCTTCTTCACCTTGTTTGCTGTTGAAAAACTCGTTCCATTTCACAGCTTGGTTTGACGACTGAAGAACCATTTCACTGATGGCGTCCAGGGCTTCCTTGGGCGAGAGCTGCTCCCACTGACTGCTGGGATATCTCGAGTCCATCACCCTTTGGAGTGCAGGGACGCAGTTCAGGCGAATGTGGAGTGTGGCCACCTGTTAGGACCACCCGTTCAACAGCACCCACGACTCCATGGACCGCCTCCATGTCCTAAACGCCGGCGCTGGCATTTCTGCCTCACACTTCAATTGAGGGACAGCTCCTGAGGGCTTCATGACCGGCATAGAAGCATGACCACCGCCAGTAGCTAGAGATGCCATCTGAGCCATCAATGCACTCATGGTCTGCTGCTGGGAGGGAGTGGTGTTCCCCGCCGGTGTAGAGATGCCCTGGCGTCCCCTTGAGGGCGTCGAGAATCGTGGACGTGTAGGGGCAATGTTGGCGTTCTCATCAGGGCTGTAATGGCGTGTCGGGCCCGGGCATCCTACTCACTGCGCCATGTGAGAGGTTTGAACAATAGACCACGTTCTTTGTAGACTTTATTCTTACAGCGTTCGCTGGTGACTGGCAACCGGGCGCTGCCACAGACAAGCACCCACCTCAACACATGGGAAAACATATCGTACGGTGGTACTCCATTTCACAATCTTACATAGGTACAGGTTTTTGCAAAGAACAACTAATGTCTAGCAGGAAGACCAAGCCCCTGAAGGAAAGGTGGGGGAGAAGAGAGGGGATTTGTTGGGGTAAGGGGGGGGGATTAAGAGGGTAGGCTAGGTGAGGTGAGTGGTCAAGGTGCTAATGGACACAAGAAGATCAAAGGGAAAGTCCGCTGTCAAGGCCACTGTCACCTGACCTGACCTGACCTGACTTCACCTCACCTCACCTCTAGGTATGTGACCGCGTGGTGCCTCCCTACACCCACACTGTACCCTTCATAGCTCCGCCCACACAACTCTTTTACTATGGTCAATAAAATGTATATAATTAATTAAAAAATATATTATGAGTATGCGTGTAACGAGTGTCGATTTTTTTTTTCAATTGCATTGAAGTAAAAGTACAGCATGCCCTGGCAATTTGCGGATTTCTAATTCACAGATGACACCCTGGATGTACCCAAGAATGTCTAAGGGTAGTTTTAAAGTTGCTGGCAGTTTTGAAGCCGGGACAGGGAGCCATTCATTCTAGAGACAGCAATTTCTTTTACCTGCATTGTAAATGTGTGTGTGTGAGACACACACAAATAAAACACATACAAATTAGATAATAATGGGAAAAATCTCTCACAAATAATCAGAAACAAGACAACAAAATTTAGTCAACTACATGCTTTGTTATTAAAGTACTTGAGAGTAGACTCTCAATATATTTTTTAATTTTGTTGTCTTATTTCTAATTATTTGTGCTTCCTCATCTGGAGTACCGTACTGTCACCCCGTCTGGTCCCCGAGATATGCTAGGACTGTCAGTTGGTTGAAAATGTTCAAAGGAGGGCCACCAGACTGGTGCCTGCCCTTCGGCACCTCAGCTACCCTGAGAGATTGGAGCGCCTGAACTTGCCTAGCTTATACTACAGACGGGCAAGGGGTGACCTAATAAAGGTGTATAAGCATCTCAAGGGGCACTACTCAGTCGAGTGTCCTTACTTAGAGCTGGCGGACGCTTGCCCCACAAGGGGTCACAGCTCAAGATTGAAGAAGCAGCAAGTCCAGAAAACTGTGAGGGCAAACTTTTTTAGGGAGTGAGAGTTGTGAACTCTTGAAACAATCTACCAGAAAGTGTTGTGATGGCAACGAGTGTGAGCTCTTTCAAGACAAGACTTGACCAACACTGGAGCTGGTTCAGGTACATTCAGGAGCCGGTGCATGCCCAGTACTTGCCAACAGTGCGTAACAGAGACGTAACCGATCGCCCAAGCTGCTAACTAGCCGATCTTTTGGTGAAAAGGATAAAAGAAAAGGAAAAATAATCAGAGACGTGACTGATCGCCCAAGCGGCGAACGAGCCGATGAGTGGTGAAGAGGATAAAAGTAAAAAAATGGATTTATTTGTATGTGTTTTGTGTGTGTCTATATATATATATATATATATATATATATATATATATATATATATATATATATATATATATATATATATTATATATATATATATATATATATATATATATATATATATATATATATATATATATATATATATATCTCTCTCTCTCTCTCTCTCTCTCTCTCTCTCTCTCTCTCTCTATATATATATATATATATATATATATATATATATATATATATATATATATATATATATATATATATATATATACAGGTAAAAGAAATAATTGTTCTAAAGGCAAACACATAAAGGGAATATACGTTTCTTTGCCCATAAGTAAAAATGCACCCCACCGCCCACACCCCCCGTTAGCAAATGTTATTCGCAGCCATTTTCAGAACCTAACCCCCGCGAATTTTAAGGGCATGTTGTATTATAAAACCATACTAAAGTAAAAGTAAAATTACTAAAATTATTTTAGTACTTTTTCAAAAGGAAATACTGTTCCCAAAAATGTTACCCGAGTACGGTACTGAAGTAAATTTATTTAGTTACTTTACAACTCTGAGAACAACCCCATTTTGTTAAAATTGAGGACTTGCTAGAAGCTGTATCCTTTCTCATCAATCCTTGCCTGTAGGAGTTCTGGGAAAGCCTAAGCACTCACCTCATCAGCTGTTGCTGCTTCACCTGTCAGGCATAGATTATGGAAATTAGCTCTCATCCTGAACCGTTCACATCACCCTGCACCAGCCTTGAACATCTTGACAGTACTCCCTTGGCTCATGATGGTGATGGTTGAAAGAAGCATTCAATGTAGAGTCTGGTCTTCAATTTACAGTTGTAGAAGCCAGTCCATGTTCTCCATGACTGGATCACGTGCCCTCGGGATCCTAGTGGCGCTGGCCATTGCTACTTGCTCAACAGCAGCCTTCAGCCTTCTTATCTATGGTTGACACAGTTAACTGCACTAGGTTAAGTTCTCTCACAATGGAGATTGACCCTTCACCGCTCTCCTGACACTCTATAATGTCAAGCGTCACCTCCAATCTCATGAACTTGCGGGAAAGCTTGGCCTTGCCCAATGAGGTAACAACACTCTTACCCATCATTATTTAAAGTTCACTTTACACACTTGTCACAATACACAAGTATGTACTGAATAACCCGTAAAAGTCACAACAATACCAGCGATGTATAGCTATAAGCAGGGACAACGGCGATGCACAGAAGGTGAACAACAGGTTCAAACAGCAGGGAGGTAAATACTGAGCACACGGTTGTGGGCGTGATAGGAAGAGTAAATAGACAAGTGATAGTAGAGATGTACAAATGGAACACAGAATCCCCCAAATTTTGACATAACATTAATTGAGAAAGGGTGTTAAAATCTTTTTAGCACTAAAGCAAATTAACATTAAATGAGGGATACGTACCTGTATATTTTGAGTTTCAAATTTTTGTGTCTTTAAGAAGTACTATATGTTGCAGTGGACGTCTCCCCTACAACTGCGTATCCGCATTCCAATGCGACAGTATCCTAGCAACCAAACGAGCAGCCCGGGGGGGGGGGGGGGGCGTCACCAGATGCCACAGTATCCTAGCAACCAGCCACCTGCTACGTCTTCCCTAGCAATGGAGTCAAGAAACCGGCGAGTTCCCACGGATTTACTTCCGGCTGCTGGGTATATAAGCTCTGTCTCTCCATTGAGATTCATTCTGGCCTCGGTTCCTGAACATGCAACACCTCCTCCTCCGCCGCTGCCTGGCGGCCCTCGCTTCTCCTCCGCCTGCCTGGCGGTCCTCGCTCCCGCTGGCGAGCATGGCGACCCACCAGCTGTCCTTCTCTGAGCGTCCTCGCCAACCAGCTCTCTTATTCTACTCTACGTTCCTGAACACGCAACACCTCCTCCAAGCAAGCTCCTCGCTGTCCCGTTCTCATTCAACCTGGAGGCCAGCAACAGGCAACATCTTCTCTAACGAAGCTCCTGCACATCTACCTCCTTCAACACGCTACTCGCCGAACGTGTCTACTGAGCAGCTCCTCACCACACGGCATCTCCAGCACCAGACTGTCTACCATATAACTTATATTATATAAGAAAACCACCACCTTAGAGTTTCCATCCATCCTGAGTGCGAGACAACATAATATCACGAAACCCTACAATGTCCTCAGTCTATTTTTTTTTATTTACAAAATTATTCCATGATAGGCAACACATGTGTTTTTATTATATATGCGATTGGTACTGCATCTGATTTTGGTTACACATTGTAGGGCTGATGCTGTCCGGACCATAACCTTTTAAGTGCCGAAAATGCAAAATGGAGAAAAAAGCAGTTGAGGATTTTTTATTTTTAAAATGCGGTAACATTTAATCCATTAACGACATCTGACTGATTTTTCTTGCATAATGTAGCTAATGGCATGTAGACTTAATGATAATGAAAGGTAAAACAATATATTTAACAATAACAATTATAAGGGTATGGTTTTAAAAAAAGTTGTATCGAAACGTATACAGTAGAACGTCGATATAAAGAGCTATACGTTCCAGTTCCAGGAGAGGTCGCTTTAAACCGAGTTCGCACTAAATGGAAGTGTTGTTTCAATGGAATAATTTAGTTTGGTACTTGAGAGAAACACAAAATACTAAAAAGACTGGCAGTCTATCCAGATGCACCTCAGCCCATCTAGAATAAACAAAACATTGTTTTTGTAGTATTATGTTAAAACAAACACTCATAAATCAACACAGCTAAAATTAAGGGATGTGAAATGGTCTGTATACTGGTTGGGAAAATGGGCAGGAGGGAGGGAGGTGAAATGATATGTTTGACAGTTGATGCCAAGGTCTAGTGCTTATTTATTTATCTGTCCTTAAGAGTGACTTTAGTTTTTCTTTTACAAAATGTCACTGAACTGACATGGGAGAATATAATTAACATTGCTGGAATTCTTATAAGATGTTGATTAATTTGAATATAAACATGCTATAGCTCGCATTAGACATGCAAATTTTAGTTGTAGTTAAGAATTTTACTAAAAAGAGCAAATTTTTTTTATCTTGTGCAAAATATATGCCATTTATATTCAAATTATTCACTTGTCTTGCAAGGACTCCAGCAATACAAATAATATTCTCCTAACTTTAGTCTGTGTTATTATATAAGATAAAAACTGTAAGCCGAAAACACCAAACCCTAGCTGGGAAAATGGGGTTGAGGGAGGGAGGGAGGGAGGGAAGGGAAGTGACATGTTTGGCAGTTGGAGGCAAAGGTCTAGTGAAGTATTTATTTGTTTATTGTCCTTTTGCTTGAGTTTATGTTTTTTGCTTATAAAATGTCACAGAAGTGACTGGGGAGAATATAATTTACATTGCTGGAATTCTTATAAGATAGTGATTAATTTGAATATAAACATGCTATAGTTTGCATGAGACAAAAATTTTAGTAATCATTTAGTACATTATTTTGAGTACTGTACATGTATAGTACAGCTTTGCCCTTAGGACAGTGTAGCCTGCTCAGAGAAACATTAGGCGCAATTTTGTAACGAAACCCAATTGTCTGTTTCTCCTTTTATTGAGGAACTGTTGTTTGTACAATTCCTGAGTGTATATCAACCGTGACTTTCACTATTTATGAGTGTGAAGAGAAGGACGGAGGCTATGTAAATAGACCGTTTAATCACGTCCATCTGATGTGAGAGTTTGAGTGGGACTGACTTCCTGGGTGCCGGCTTTCCCATGCTGACCCAATCAGTCACTGGGCGCGCCCCAAGGGAAGCTACCAATCACGTGAACAACAGACAACTCATAGCCAGTGGAAAGTTACAGCGGGTGAATCAGTATATAAATCAAATGTAATTAACCCATTTATATAATCTTTCTGTTGATGAGACAGGGGCTATTACATCTCTCGGTCACCTGCCTTTCAAGCTCCACGAAAGAGGGGTTGTTTAATTTTGAGGGTGTTATCCAAAGCACTCTGTTTGGCACAGCGACTGCCGACGATGTAGCTAAGCTAGGGGACCTTAGGCGTAGTATATGGACATATAAGATTCATCACTAAGGCATAGGCCACGGACTCGGCTGTTTTATCCTTCAATGGGACTAAAACCACAAATCTAGAAAAATGATCCACACACACACTAGGACGTACGAGGATCCCTGATGACTCCTCGGAAGTTGTAACAGGTCTATAGTGACTGTGTCAAATGGACGGTCTGGTGTAGGATATTGTAGAATCGGTGCCCGTGACCTTGTAGTACCCTTATGTTGAGCACATGACAAACACTTAGCAATGTGTAATTCTATATCTTTCTTCATTTTGTTCCAGAAATACTTCTTTCTTATTTCCACCTAGCACTTGTCACGTCCGTGGTGACCTGCCTGAGGAACATCGTGGAACAACGTTATAATCGTTTCACACAACGATTTAGGTACGACTATTTAAGAAACAATACCCTCGGGAGTTTTCTTCGATCGATGGAGTATGTTATGTCGTAATTCAAACTGACTTAAGGGAAGAATTAATTCGGGGAGTTTAATATCCTCTCCCGATTCTAACGCAAAATGACTGCTGTCCATAACGGGCCGCGTCGTTGCTCATCCTCCATTGTGAAAGAGTGAATGTTGATACAGGCATCACTGGTGCTATATTTCTAGACAAAGCGTCGGCGACAACATTCGCCCTTCCCGGTAAATACCTAAACTCGGGGTCAAATACCTGAATTGTCAGATACCAGCGTGCTAATCTAGCTAATCTACCTGATAGGTTTCTGCCATGGAGCAGTTCTGTCACTGCCGCATGATCCGTAAACACAGTTATCTTATAACCAAAGATAATGTCCATAAACTTCTTCAGTGCCCACACAACAACTAACGTCTCCAAATGCGTTACAGAATAACGTGTTTTAGCATCATTAAGTTTACGACTTGCAAAAGCTATCACTCGAAACTTTCCTCTCGAATCCTCTTGCATGAGTACGGCTCCGATTCCTTGTCCAGAAGCGTCAGTACACAGAGTGAAAGCTTGAGTGTAGTCAGGATATGCCAGAACAGAGGCATTGGTAAGCGCTATCTTCATTGCCGCAAAGCTATTTTCGTGTTCTGCATCCCACACAAACATTGCATCTTTCTTGAGCAACCTTGTTAGGGGTGATACCAATGTTGCATAGTTCTTAATAAAAGAACGATAATATCCAGATAAACCAAGAAAACTACGCACTTGCACTTGATCAACCGATGCAGGACGTGGGAGCTGAGATACAGCTTTAACTTTATCATCAGCTGTATGAATGCTGTCACCGTCAACTACATGGCCAAGGAAATTGATTCTGGATTTTAAAAACTCACATTTCGAAAGTTTAATTTTAAAACCTGCTGTGGAAAGTTTTTCTAACACTTAATGCAGTTTAATCAGATAGGTATCGACATCCTTACTGAGTACTATTAGATCATCTAAATAAGCGCAGACTGTGGTACCTATCAATCCTGCAAACAGGGTATTGATCATTCCTTGAAATGTCAGTGAGGCATTCCTGAGACCAAAAGGCAGCCGTAGAAATTCGAAGTGGCCCCGGGGTGTGCTAAACGCCGTAACCTCTCGGGATTTCTCATCGAGTGGTATCTGTCAATACCCGCTAAGCAAATCTAAGTTGCTAAATACAGCATTATCCTTGCCTAAGGACTGCAATATATCACTCAAGACAGGCATAGGGTACCTATCCGGGATCGTACATTCATTAACGCGCCTAAAATCAATAACTGGGCGCCAACCACCGTCCTTCTTTGGGACTAGGATTAAAGGGCTATTGAAAGGGGATTTAGAATGCGTTATAACATTCTCATCCAACATATCTTGGTCCATATCCTGAACTACAGTGCGCTGGCTATGTGGTAGTTGGTAAGCTGGTACATAGATAGGATTTGTGCCCTCCTTTAATGATATGTGATGGGACGTTTAATCTGTCTGTCCTAGCTTTTCCCCTGGCAAGGCTACACTATGTCTGTAGTCAGCAAGCAGCTCTAAGAGGCGTGTCTTGCCTGGAGATGTTCGGGGTACTTGGTTCTAACTACAGGGACGAACATAAACACCTGTAGAGTTCTGTAGGTTCTTATTAACGGAAATATACAGGAGTGCGCTTACAAGCGCAGGTAGTCCTTACACTCCAATAGGGTCAACTGACCTCACTCTGACCTCACAGGCGACATGTGGTAAGTGGTATACTAGCAGCTTCCAGATGTCGCCAGGTACATTTATCTAAGCGTGTGGTGACATGAAACGGGCATTACCCCACGCTACTGACTAGAGAAATAATGTGTATATATAGAGTACAGACATGGTATACATACAACATACATAATATACATACACCTCCCCTCCCCCTATACGCTCATAGCAAAGTCTTGAGTGGACCTTTTCCTGTGGTTCCGTTCTGGGCGTCGAGGGACTTAATCACTGAGGGGGGATATGGGACTCAGCACTGGTGATGGGGTCAGCGGAATACGTTACGGGGCGGAGGAAACGGCGGTTCCTTCACCACACCCGACCGCTGGGTAACCGCACCTGGTAGTCCCGTGACCTGCCGAGACCCATGACTATGCCCACTTTGTCCCAACGTAGGGAGGTCGGGTCCTGGACACGGACTTGGGTGCCGACACTCAACCTGGGGAGAGGACGGGTGTGGACGTCTTGAATACGTTCGGCGGCTCGGCGATCACAATCCTCAGTCTTTTAAATCAATGCTTAAGAAATACTGTATGGAGTCTGATAAGGATTGGGATGAAGGAGTACGACTTATGTTGTTTGCCATAAGAGAGAGTCCCCAAGACACCCTAAGATTCAGTCCCTTTGAAATGATTTTTGGTCATACTGTAAGAGGTCCTATGACTGTGTTGAAGGAAAGTTGGATAAATAGTCAAATAAAAGTCCCTTTGTCAGTGTATGTAGAGAAGTTTAAAGAGAAACTGAAGAGAGTAGGTGAGATTACTCGTGAAAATTTGTCAGAAGTACAGGAAAAAATGAAAAAGCAATATGATGAGCATTGTCAAGCTAGAGAATTTAAGCCTGGAGATAGGGTTTTAGCACTTATACCCCTGTATAGAAATCCCCTTCAAGCTAAATATGAGGGTCCCTTCACTATACTTAAGAAATTAAATGACCAACTACAGTATGTCATAGCGACTCCAGATAAGAGAAAATTGGAGAGTTTGATTCATATCATCAGGTTGAAACCGTATTTTGGTAGGAGTGAAGTGGTTTGTTCGGTAATAGGAGAGGAGGTGGTCCCAGACACTGATTTCCAAGTGGATATCCCAATAAAAATCTGTAATTCCAGTATATTGTGTGACCCTACCTTAAAGTATCCCATCTTTCACAACAGCAGTCTCAGGATGCGGTGCAACTGCTGCAGGAGTTCAAGCCACTCTTCAACGATGTGCCACGCCAGTGTTCTCTGCTGGAGCACGACCTGGTACTGCTGCCTGACACATCTCCCATCAAGCAAGCACCCTACCGAATGAGCCCTGATAAGCGGGAGAAGCTGAAGCAGGAGGTGGAGTATCTACTGGAACATGACCTAGTGGAGAGGAGTAGTGCATGGGCGTCACCCTGTGTGCTGGTGCCTAAACCCGACGGAAGTGTCCGCATGTGTACTGACTACAGGAAGGTCAACCTGGTGACACGTGCTGATGCATATCCATTGTGCATCGACGACATCATCGATAGTGTGGGTCAAGCAACATCTGTCATCAAGCTGGATCTTCTCAAAGGCTACTACCAAATCAAACTCTCGGAAGAAGCAAAGCAGATTTCAGCTTTTGTCACTGCGGAGGGGCTGTGGCAATACAAAGTTATGCCCTTCGGCCTCAAAGGAGCACCAGCAACATTTCAGCGAGCCATGCATATAGAGACGTCAGGCCTGCCTGGAGTGTACGCCTATCTAGATGATCTTGTCGACATCGGTGACACATGGGTACAACACATTGGCTGACTCCGTGAACTCTTCAATCGTCTAGCAGAGTTCAACTTCACCGTAAACCTACCCAAGAGTGAATTCGGACATGTCACCTTAATCTTCCTTGGTCATGTCATTGGACAAAGGAAAATTGCTCCAATTGATGCCAAGGTTGTCGATATTCTCAGTCTACCCACACCTCACAATCGAAAGGCTCTCAGAAGATTTCTCGGGATGGTTGGATTCTACAGGAGGTTTTGTCAAAATTTTTCCAGGGTGGTCACTCCCATGACAGATTTGGTCAGTCCAAAAAGAAAGTTTTTGTGGACTCATGAATGCCAGACAGCATTCGAAAAGGTTCGTGGGTTGTTGGCAACGGCACCTGTACTACAACTCCCAGATTTTAAGAAACAATTTGTGATATAATCTGATGCGTGTGACACAGGAGTTGGTGCTGTGTTAATGCAAAAAGGAAAAGATGGAATATTGCACCCGAACTGTTATTTTTCGGCCAAACTGAAAAAGCATCAACGTGGATATGCCACAGTAGAAAAAGAAGCATTGGCCCTTTTGTTAGCTCTGGAAAAGTTTGAGGTGTATGTAAGTGGATCACCTTACCCAGTGATAGTTTATACAGATCATAATCCACTTCAGTTCGTTCATAATATGAGAAATAAGATTCAAAGACTGTTATGGTGGTCATTAGCTCTTCAACCCTTTTATATAGAAATCAAACACATAAAGGGCTGTGATAATATTATTGCCGACACTCTATCTCGTGTTGAGTAAAAGTTTATTCAGAGCTTCTTAAACTTTTAAATTAAGGGGGAGATGTTACGAGCGAGCGCTCCATCGTTGGTTGTGGATTCGCAACATGAACGTCTTCTGTTTGTGACGTCATTTCTGCCGCGTCCGCTTGCTTTGTTTACTTTAGTATGGGCCCAGCAGTGTTCAGTTAAGTACAGAGTATCTCCTTTCTTATTGTACAATATGTTTCTAGTGGTATAATGTGTAAACCTTGCTCGACTTTTATAACAGCAGGTAAAGTATTATTTGTGAAAGATTATTGTTAATCATATTTTGGAGTTCCACGGAAAATAACTTACTTATTTGTGAGGTTTCGTGTGGTGGATAGACCACGTTGTTCATCATAGTTTCTAGACTAAACAAGTCTTTACTTTTGTGTTCATTATTTTGTCACTCGGTTGAGTCATTTATTTGATCAGATTTAATTTGTATTTATTTATTTTTGTACATACCGTTATACTTATTGTTTGTTTATTTGTTAATATATTCTGTTATTAAACTACTGCATGTATTTCAATATACCCCGTAGTGATGAGGTGATAATTTGGTGGGATCTATTCCTGGACTTATAGTACAAAGTGTAATTTGTGAATTTGTGATATTGTTACACCCTTAAGAGGCCCAAGGGTCGTAACAGTACAGACATGGTATACATACAACATACATAATACACATACATTGCCCTAAGGATGATCCATCACCGTAACATGTGGCGCTATTTGATCTCTCCTCTCCTGCCTTGTCTGATGGGATTGAGAAACAATACTACCAATTGAGAATTGCGTATGCTGTAATTCAACATTGTTGTGATATTCCAGAAAATCACAAATAACATCCTTTCTTCAATATCCTCTGAATGCTTGTTCTATTCAGAACTAGAACGTCTGTCAAACCACCAGGTCGTATCGTGCTCAACGTCGATTCGCACGGCAAACCCTTTACTTTGCACGTTTCCGGGAGACATACAACATCAGTCCCTGTATACAAGAAAGGCAATTCCACAGTGGCCTTGGTGAATTCCTCATTCTGATAATGGAGAGTACTTTTCAATACTGCAGGTACAATCTTCCAACTCTTGCAGCTATAATCACGCTGGGAAAGTGAGGGTGTGAGGTCTGGGGCTCGCTTTGATACATTATCCGCCTGCTTCCGAATGGCAACGGTAGACAATACTTTCGACCTTGCGGAGAGCAATGGTGCAGAATGACGCGTAGCGTTTCTTGTAACCCTGGTGTTGAGGTGTGTTTGCAGCCAACGGCTGCATTTGCTGTACCGGGGCAGGCGCCATAGCCTGTGAACCACATGCTGTCAGAGGACCTGTCATCTGCTAGATAGTGACTGTATGAAGCCTGGGATGAATCTGCCGGTGATTCAGGTAGCCGTTGCCGTTCTCACCTCTGTCCAACACCCCCCCCCCCCCCCCCAAGTGTTGGTCGCACCAGCAAACGAGAGAGTTAGCATAGGTAACGAGCAGGAAGATCATTTCCGCCCTTACACAGCTCCCCCAGCAAAAATCTCCTGTAAGGTAGATTAAAACATAAGATTAGTACACAAAGCATAATCATCTTGCAACAAATGCTTAAATACACATCAAAATAAAGAAGGGTCACATAAAAGAATAGGTGGAACTTTATGTCCCAAACGTAAGGCCATACCAAGGAACTGCACGTGGGGTCCACTTCAGTCCAGGTTTAAGTTTGGGCGTATTTCCAGTCGTAGAGGATTCTTCTATCTCGCCAGGTGTTATCAGCAACTGGCAACCGAGATCATCGGAGTCTGGCGCCCGAACTTCACAGGAACTCTTACAGGGTAGTGCCTCGACTAACTCCAGCTTGGGAACGTCGTCAAGGACACGGGCAATGTGGGTCCTGCAATTATATTTCCTTAACAAATTAGCTTGATGTAATTTAGGCTTCTTAGAGGAAGGGGGTGAGAACGGTCCAACAAAATCAATGGCTACCCGAGAAGATGGTTCTGCAATGGCGGGTAAGGGTTCAAGTGGAACAGGGTGGACTCTATCCTTGGTGGACATACGTGGACACTGATCACAACTCCTACAAAAAGCTCTAATATCCGCTCCCATACCTGGGCAGTAAAACTCATCAGCAACCTTCCTATAAGCTTCCCTACGAGAACAGTGACTTGCTAGAGGGCTCTTGTGAGCTACAGAGAGAATGTTACTACGACAAACAGCAGGGACAATAAGTAAAAACCGACCTACTTTGGTTGGTCGCTTGGATGACACACAAGACCTGTGTAACACCCCATTAATAGAAACAAACTTGAAAACCGACCCATCTCTCAACTGATCCTTCTCCCCGGAAGTCACCCTTCTCCCTTACCCACGTCAGAGCGGCACACTAGTCTTGAAGCTTGGCGAACTCCTTAGGCGTCACAGTCAGTGGCAACAAATTCGGCAGAATCAGGGGAAGCGGTCGTTTCACCTTCACCGTCCGTGTCTCTACAGCTTAGACCTTGGCTGCAGGCGTGACTGCGTGTGAGGGTGGCGAGGCGACGTCAGCAGGTGGCGTGGGGACTGGTACTGGTGGCGAGGAGACCGGTGCTGGTGGTGAGGAGAGTTTTAAAGGTTCCGGGTCGTTAGGGTCGCGAACACCGGGAACATTACCAATTAGGACACTAGCAAATTTAATGGGAGCTCTTACCACATTAGACGAACCAGTGAAATATCCGCAACGCAGGTAGCACCTAGCAACAGGGAACTTGTCAACACGACCTAAATAATCGGAGACACTAATTTTCGGGCAGCTGGAGGTGTCAGCGTCAGGCAGGGCTTCCTCATAGACAATAATGCACGAGCAACTAGTGTCCCTGATGAAATTAGATGCCCTAGACCCATTTATTGTTCCCCTGACACAATAACGGGGTAACTTCTGTCTTCCAAACAGAATCCGACCTTGTTGCTGGGCTGATGAGTGTCAGCAGTCTTGAAGGCGAGGGGGTTCCTGGGACAGCGAGAAAGAATGTGCCCCTCTTCTCTGCAGCTGTGACACCGCACGGCTGGTGAACTACTCCTGTGTACTCCTGGGGGTGGTTCCTCGGAGGATGATGGCTTCGCGTTCTTGATCACAGGAGGGGAAGACTTGGGGTAGGCGTTGCGAGCGGACGCCCAGTTGTCGGCTAGATGCACCGCTTCTCCAAGTGTCGCTGGCCGGTGTTCTTTGATGAAAATTCTCAAGTCTGGAGGTAGAGAAGACAAAAACTGATCTAATATCATGAAGTTAGAGAGACTCAAAGGTTTCTTCAACCCCTGATGTCTCCAGCCATTGTTGAAACAATCGACCCAGGTGAATCGAAAACTGCTGGTACGTTTCTCCTGCTCTAATCATCGTTCTGCGGAAGTCAACACGATAACCGTCAGAAGTCTTGTTAAATAATCGCAAGAGAGCTTGCTTCAACAAGAAGTAATCTCTAGTGATGTCGGCAGATAGGGACGTGTAAAATCTCTACCGGCTTACCACTCAGTAGGCTACCCAACCTTACAGCATAGCTATCTGGGTCCACACCAAGCAGCTCAGCTACCCGTTCAAACCTAACAAGGTAGGAGGCGAGGTCTTCTCCTTCATGGTACACAGGCAAGCTGGGTTTTTCCACATTGTCTTGTATATGGCCAGAGGATTCTGGTCTACTTGAAGCATTATCCTAGCTAGTTCTAGGTCCCTTTCTGCCTGCAACTTAGCTAATTCGAACTCTCTTTCTCTCTGACGTTCCTCCAACTCTCTCTTTTTTTGAAGTTCCTCTCTCGCTTTCTGACGTTCTTCTCTCTCGGCATTCTGTTGGTTGACCACGTACTGACCAACCTCAGTACCAGTCAGACCCAGGACCACCGCTTGACCTTTCATCTCCTCAAATTTATACATAATGAACCGAAAGGCCAAGAGCAAAAAGGAAAATATACAACTCACCCCGTAAATAGCCAAAGGTAACTTACCTAGTGGATCAATCAGACCAATAAATGATTTGATCCGACTGGAGGGAACCTTGTTCCGCACCCAGCCCAGCTGAATCACTCAGGGTAAAGAAACCGCACCAGGTGAAACAACAACAAAAATGCTATGACAGCATCCACAGTGCACCCCAACCAACACGAATTAACTTCCCCAAGTACAAGGGAGAGCAAAAAAATTGCACAACAGAAGGAAGGGATAAGCACTGAACAGCACTTACTTCCGGGCCACAGACAGTAAGTGGCGCGCACACGGCGACTTACAACAACACTGGAACGAATGTTAGCCCTCAGAAACCAAAGGTCAGAGACAATCCTGGCAAGATTGCCACTTGTAAGGGCCTGGGATTTAGGGATAGAAATCCCTTCCCAGACTAATCAGGATCTTAATAAAGGAAAGTCAAGGGCCATGGTTTTCTGAGGAATAACAAACAACCGTTTGAGATTGACATCTCTTTACTATAAAAAAAATATAGCACAAAACTCTGACACCACTCAACAAACATCAAGTAACAATTAAGGAAATCAAACAATTCATGCAGTAAACAGTTAATGGAGTCAAACAATTAAGGGAAGCAAACAATTAAAGGAAGCAAATATTATGGGAGCAAACAATTAAAAGAATCAAACAATTAATGGAATCAATCAATTAATGGGAGTCAACAACTGATAGAATCAAACATTAAAAGGGAGTCAGCAATTAAAGGAATCAAACAATAGAATCAAACAATGAACAGATATTTCCTACGACAGTGGCCCTGGGGAAGGTTCCAGAACACAGTCATCCACTCTCGGGGGGGGGGGGGGGGGGTGGGGGAGCGTCCGTTCAACTCCTCACTCGAGCTACAGAGGCCAATGTCTTGATACAGCAGACGAAACACCGGGGCACAGACGGTGGAGAGGAGCTGGCGGTCGTGGTGGCAGCGGTAGTGGTTGATGTGCAGAGAATTGACAGTCAATAGGTGAAGGTCTGGGAAAACAGCCCACGAGTCCAGGACCTATGACGTGATCACAGCCAGAATTTGAAGAACAGCGGGGTAGCTAAATAGTGACTGTATGACGGCTGGGATGAATCTACCCGTGACACGGGTAGCCGCTGCCGTTCTCACCTCTGTGCAACACCCCCCCCCCCCCCCCACCAAGTCTTGGTCGCACCAGCAAACGAGAGTTAGCAGCGGGAAGGAGCAGGAAGATCGTTTCCGCCCTTACATATATATATATATATATATATATATATATATATATATATATATGCTGATAACCGCAAGGAAAGAAGAAAACACGAAGTTCCTAAGCGCTTTCGTGTAATTCACATCTTCAGGAGTGAGTACAGATTGTACAGTCTGTACTCACCCCTGAAGATGCGAATTACACGAAAGCGCTTGGGAACTTCGTGTTTTCTTCTTTCCTTGTGGTTATCAGCATATACCTAGATCACGCGCACCTACAGTGATTTACTTGCATATATATATATATATATATATATATATATATATATATATATATATATATATATATATATATATATGTGTGTGTGTGTGTCAATTCTATAACATTATTATATCACATTCAGTAAACAGGTTAATTAACATTTTGCACGGAACATCACTCAAAATATCAGCAAACATATACGATATTTTACGGTAGTTGGGGGAGTCATATCTTACCTTTCGCTGTCCATACGTCGACGTGCCTCTGTGCGTTTGTAGAGTGCGTTCGTCAATGCCTCAGCTCATACCTGTGGGTGATATATATACCTACCTTCCCACACCCCACCTCACATTACAACCATATTACTGGTAGCAGGCAGTTTAACCGCTTCTTGGTTATTAAAACAGTATAACAATATATATATAATACAGATGCCACCATGTAATACCAGACATGGTCTGTACATCCTGTTTTGTTAGGAGAGTAAACATACAGTAAAACACAGCGCTCTGTGTTTCATTCCAATGTTAATTACGTGATAAGTTCTCCACTCCCTGCTACTCGGAGGAGGGTGTGTGGTAGGACGGTGGGCACGGGGCGGGGTAGCACGTTGCCATTGCTGCTAACGCTTCTCACATGTTATAGGCTTATTTTATGTTGACGATACTTTTCAATATATATTACAGATGCTACATCATGTGTAATATCACAATGGCACCTTTACGTATGGTCCTCATCAGCCCATACCCCAACTCACAGTTACCAACCTTCCCAAACTATCCCTACTGCTTCGACCTACCTGCTCGAATATTTAAAGGGTTCGGAACGCAGACACGACTTCTTTGGCTGACTGTACATCAGTGACTGCAATAGTGAGTGACGTACATCAGTGACTGTAAGAGTGAGTGGTGATGGTTACAAGTGTTCCCTGAAGAACACCGTGTAACAGTGAAGTCCGTTTATTATGGATGAGAGAAATACAAGAGGTGACTCGCTTGTGCCATGCACGGCTCACACAGTGAGACTGAGGCTGCCTTGCCATATGGCAGCCTCGGGGCAATGTTGCCACATAGCGTGCAGTGCTGCCACGTGATGATATATATAAATGCTACTCGGCACAGTAGCTTATATACAGGGTTGCTACTCGGCACAGTAGCTTATATACAGGGTTGCTACTCGGCACAGTAGCTTATATACAGGGTTGCTACTCGGCACAGTAGCTTATATACAGGGTTGCTACTCGGCACAGTAGCTTATATACAGGGTTGCTACTCAGCACAGTAGCTTATATACAGGGTTGCTACTCGGCACAGTAGCTTATATACAGGGTTGCTACTCGGCACAGTAGCTTATATACAGGGTTGCTACTCGGCACAGTAGCTTATATACATAACCTACATCTCCCTCCCCCCCCTCACGCTCATAGTCTTTGCCTTGAGCGGACTTCTTAGTCCTAAGTCGCTCCGAGCGTCGAGGTGCATTGTGGGGCGGATCCTCGTGAGGTGTAGGTGACTCGTCCTCGGTCAGGGGGCCAGCAGCAGGGGGTGGGACTGGCCGGAGGAAGCAGCGGTTCCTCCACCAGACACGGCCGCTCGGCATCCTGACCTTGTAGTCCCGCGACCGGCCGACGCCCATCACTATGCCCACCTTGTCCCAACGTGTCGTCGTCGGGTCCTGGACGCGGCAAGGGCACCAATCTCCAGTCGCTGAAGAGGGCGGGCACGGTCGTCATACCGAGCCTTGGCGTCCTGGGCACGTGAAGCGGCGCGGCGGTCGCAGCTCTCGGCTCTGGTCTGCCACTCCTTCGCAAAGGCCTTGGCGTGTGCAGGAACGCAATAGCGGAGAGGGTGACCAACGACCACACAGGATCTGGGCAGGGGAGCATCCTGTGTGGGTGGGAGTATTACGTAACTCCAGGAGTCCTTTGTCAAACGCCTCACAGTCTATGTTGCCTGAAGGGGCCACCTTGAGGATGAGGTGCTTGACTGTCTTGACCGCAGCCTCAGCATGTCCGTTTGACTGTGGGTAGTGGGGTGTTGACACGATGTGGCGGACTCCCCAACGCTCCAGGAATCCTGTGAAGTCCCGGCTGGTGAACTGTGGCCCACCTTCCGTCCGCAGACGTACGGGGACGCCCAGATCACGAAAGAGGTGCCGGAACTGGCGAATGGTGGCCGCGGACGTCGTGTCCGAGCCACAGATTACCACCACAGGCCAGCCAGAGAGTCGGTCGGCGACAACTAGGAAATGTTTCCCAGCTGTGTTGAAGAAATCAGCCGACACGGACTCGAAGGGCCTGGTGGGTTCGTCGTCGCACAAGAGGGGCTCCTGCTGTTGACTGGGCTGCATGATCTGGCACGGCTCACAGGCACGGACTGTATTGACAATATCCGCGTCAATGCCGGGCCAGTACACAGCCTGCCTTGCGCGGCGCTTGGTGGCCTCTGCTCCACGATGGCTGTCGTGTAAGCGGGCCAGAACGCGACGACGGAGAGCTGCAGGGACGACCACACAGGCACCGTACAGGACGAGGTCCCCATCTGCGTAGAGGTCCTCATACTTATCTTCCAATACAGGCGTAGGGCGTTGTGGAGGTCTAAACGGTCGCGAGGGAACCCAGTCCTCACACTCTCCAACAGCTGAGTGTAGGAGGGGTCGTCGCGTGCCGCGGTCCATAGTTCCTCAAGGGCCAGATCGCTGTCGGGTGACGACACTGAGGCCTGGGTGCTGGCGAGGGACTGTACGGCCTGCAAGGTGACGATGTTGCCGACGGAGAAACCGGCCTCGGTGCTGAGCATCTCGTCTTCAGGTGTAGGGCGGCTGACTGGGGAGCGGGAGAGGGCATCCGGGATGCACAACTCCTTACCTGCGCGCCAAGCCGCGGTGAAGACGAAGGCCAAAATCTTCTCCTTCAGGCGCCGGAGGCGGGGATTCTCGATGGCGTCCAGCGAATAGTGGTTAAGACTGGGGACCAAGGGCCTGTGGTCTGTGATGAGGTCGAAGTGCTGTAGGCCAATCAAGTAAAACTTGCAATTCGATAAGGCCCATACCACTGCCAGCAGCTCCAGCTCGATGGTAGCGTAGCGAGACTCAGCATCGGTGAGGAAGCGAGAGCCACACTGTACGAGCCGGTACTTTCCTCCACCGTGATCCTGGAGACGGGCGTAACGAACCCCATACAGGCGCGAGGCGTCTGTCTGGAGGACGGTGGGGAGCGCTGGGTCGAAAGTAGCGAGGATAGGTGGACTTGACAGGGCCTCCTTCACCTTATGAAAGGCGAGGTCGTGGTCAGGGGTCCACGTGAACGTCCTCTTGGGGCTCATCAGGGGGCGGAGAGGCCCGGCAGCGGCGGAGACGTCAGGAGAAAATTCTGCCAGCTGGTTCACCAGGCCCATGAAAGACCTGAGATCCGTAAGGTTGGCAGGTTTCGCAAAGTCCGCTATGGAGTGAACTTTCTCCGGGTCCGCAGCAATGCCATCCCTTGAGAGTCGGTAGCTGCAGAAAGACACTGCAGGTGCGGCCAAGACGAACTTCTCGGCATTCAGAGTGATGCCGTGCGTCCTACACCTGGTCAGTACCTCGTCGATGCGGCGAAGGTGCGTCAGGTAGTCCTCATCATAGAGGAGGACGTCATCCACTACCTTCACGCAGTTGGTCACGCCTTGAAGTGCCATGTCACCACGGAGACAGAAGGCGTCCCCCGTAGCAGCGAATCCCATAGGGCCACGGCAGTACCGGAAGCGTCCGTAAGGCGTGATGAAAGTGGTCAGTGGCTGATCCTCCTTCTTCAGTGGGATCTGCCAGTAACCACAGAGGGCGTCCATCGTCGAGAAGTGCCGTACCTTCGGACCCACACTCCATATAGCTGCAAAAGGTGTGGGTGAAGGGTGGGCGGGACGGGACACCTGGCTGTTAAGCTTAGACAAGTCGGTAGTAATTGTAGATATATGAGACGAATATGCTGTAATATGTATGTTACGAACCCCTCCACCGATTGTCTTCATCTACCTACCCAGCACCACGAGCAACGCCATCTAGGGACGAAACACGAGTATGGCTCGTCTTAGTTACCACTCCCGGGTTTCCCTTCTCCATATCCTGGTTGTTGCGTCACTTCCGCCTCAGTCTACTTTGTCAGCTCCAATTCGAGGAGAGGACACACTTCACTCTGGGAAGCGACCACAGGATCACCTATCCTGGAAATCTACGGCACAGTGACTATTTACCGTCTTCTACCATACTCAGCCTTGCTCGTCAGCCATCTCAGCTCCTCACTTAAGTATTTGTAATCTTGTATTGCCTCTCCCCCCTCCACATTGCTTCACTATTGTTTTATGTTTTATTACTATGTATATACTGTTCGTGTTTAGGTTAAGTTTGGTTAAGGGTAGTGTATAAGCTGAATATTTTGTTAAGGAATTTATGGTACTTTATTATATACAACGAAAACTCGCATCCTTTGTCTACCCTTTTTTTAGTCCGATTGTCTTTGTTTTTTTTTTGTTGTTACCTGTTGGGATCTGGGTAGACTTATAACTATATTCTAAATCCCCAACTCGTAACAAATGGCGACCGTGACAGGACACGACCTTAAGTACCATATTCCTTCCTCCCTTGTTACTCAGTGTTAATTACCCCTCCCAGTCACTTCTGTTTACAATTGCTTTACGGTGGTTTAAAGTTTCCTTCATATGTGTGTGCATATATTGGTATTATCGTACAGTAAGAGTGACAGACGTAGGATAATAGGTTCCAAGTGTCATAAGGCTTACCTGTTATTACACGTGGCAGTCGTGTGGTAAGTCTTATCGAGTGTAGGGAAGAATCCGGATCTGTTTAATGCCGTACCCTCACTCCAGAGTAGGCTGTTCCATAGTCACTAGTTTAGGGTGAAGTGATATCTTGGGACGCCCTGCTCTACCAGGACCCCATAATTATAAAGCCTCCATTATTGTTCTTCTCATTATCTCATTCAGGGTTGTTAATCCGGATCTTTATATTAATGCCGTAATACGCCCTTCCTCTTTCAAGTATATCGGGGTTGTTAATCCGGATCTTTATATTAATGCCGTAATACGCCCTTCCTCTTTCAAGTATATCAGGGTTGTTAATCCGGATCTTTATATTAATGCCGTAATACGCCCTACCTCTTTCAAGTCTCTTGTCCTTATCTAAGGATCTTCTCAGAAGAACAATAATCATAAGTGTAATTTCCCTAGGTATAACTTGGTTAGTTTCCGGGACTTTCTGGTTGTCCACTGCCGTGATATTTTCTAGGGTAATCCACTTATCGTATCTTTTGACCATTAGTTAATTTATCCTATTTTTCTTAACAATGGCCACCTCAGGTTTTGATCTTCAGGATTTTATTGAAAATCCTTCCGTAGCTAAATTACGTGTTAATATCCTGAAGAAAGAATGGAAAGAAATAGCCAACTATTACAATATCCCATTTTCACAGCAACTGACTAAGGAAATGTTAAAAAATCATGTGATTGAAGTGTTGGTTCAACAAGAAGTTTTAAAAGAATCCGCTGTTGACAGATTAACGCCCATGTCCAAGAAACTTCAACCACTATCCACCACCCCTCCTCACTCAGAAGTTGCCTCAGGTCTGGCTAGCCCTCAAGAAGAAACACAACGAATAGACCCCTTAGAACTAGAACGAGCTAGGTTCGAGTTCCAAATCAAAATGAAAGAACTCGAGTTGGAACAGGCCAAGTTGGAGCAGGAGGAAAAGTTGGAGCAGGAGGAAAAGTTGGAGCAGGCCAAGTTGGAGCAGGTGGCCAAGTTGGACCCTGAAGAAAGGATGGAACAGGCCAAGTTGGACCATGAAGAAAGGATGGAACAGGCCAAGTTGGAACAGGCCAAGTTGGAGGCCAAGTTGGAGCATGAGGAAAGGATGGAACAGGCCAAGTTGGTGCAGGCGGTTAAACTGAAAGAACTACAGGTGAGAGAGACAGAAGTCACCTTAACATCGGAGTTTAAATCAAAAGTGGCATTAAAAGAGAAACTCGCTGCTTTTAACCCTGCTACTGCTTCTTCCCTTGTTCCCGGGTTTGATGAATCCGATATGGACGGGTCATTTAGGACTTTTGAGAAAATAGCCGCGAAGAATGAGTGGCCAAAGGACCAGTGGGTGTCAGTGTTAGTTCCTAAATTATATGGTAAGGCTCGTAGAGTTTATAACTGTTTAGACCAGACTGATGACTATGATAACGTAAAAAAGAATATCCTCACCTCTTATGCTATCACGCCAGATGGATACCGGCAGAAGTTTCGTAAACTAACCAAACCATTTTCACACACATTTGTTGAGTTTGCTCAAGAAAAGCTTAGGTTTTTTAAGAAGTGGTTAGAGGCTACAGAGACCTCCACATTTCAGGATTTGTTAAATTTGGTAGTCCTGGAGGAGTGGAAAAGCAAGATACCATTTCACATCTTGAAGCATGTGGAGGAGCGTGGAGAGGTTAATTTAGGGCGTGCTGCTGAGCTGGCTGATGCGTATGCTTTGTTGGTGGAGTCACTGGGCAGTAGAGAACGTGGTACTTCCCGACATGTTAGGTCTTCCTCTGATGATAATCTTGGGGGCGTGAGTGGTAGGTCGAAAGGTCCCACACCTACTCCCCCCGATGCAACCAAGCTTACTTGTTCTTACTGTAAAATCCCAGGCCATACGATCCAGACTTGTAAACACCCAAAGTGTCGAATTGCTAAAAGTAGTTCCCTGGATCCCAAATCCAAACCAATAGCAAATGCCAATGTGGCAAGGCCCCATCAGGATCTCTTCTCTTCATTCACCTATGAGGGAAAAATTTCAATCATAGAAGGGTCTCGTTCTTTCCCTATTCGTATACTACGTGATACGGGCGCAGCACAATCTATCCTCCTGTTTAACGTCATTCCTGATATATCTACCGCATTTACAAATGAGAGTGTTCTAATTTCAGATCTCTCGTCCCATTCTTCCTATCCTTTAGCTAAAGTGCACCTCCAATGTCCCTTGATTACTGGGGAAGTGCAAATAGCCATAAGGAAAGACCCAATGCCTGTGTGTGGCATTCATTTATTATTGGGTAATGACTTGGTAGGAGATCTAGTGGTTCCTAACATAAAGACAGTCGACTCTCCCTTACCTGTCAACTCCACCACTGACCTTAAAGAAACTATTCCTCATCTTTTCCCATCTTGTGCTGTCACCCGGTCACAGAGTGTGCGGAATGGGCCCTCTTCATCTAAAACCACCTCCAATATCTTCCTACCCACAGAAGATCTGTACAATAAGACGATAAGTAAGGATGAGCTCATTAAAGCCCAACAATCTGATCCATCTTTGAATAAACTTCATCATGCAGCAGTTGAGGGTAAAGATTTTAACACCCTTCCGTGTTTTTATTATCATGAAGGGGTTTTGATGAGGGCCTATAGGCCCCCTGAGCTTGCCCATCTAGACACGTGGTCTGAAATACATCAAGTGGTAATTCCAGCTTCAGTCAGACCAGCATTAATTGCCCTTGCCCATGATGGTATTTCAGGACATTTGGGAATCCTGAAAACATATAAAAAGCTCCTCCAACACTATTACTGGCCTGGACTTAGGAAGGATGTGTCACAATACCTAAAATCTTGTCATATTTGTCAAATGGTAGGAAAACCAAATGAAAGTATACCAGCAGCTCCCATTAAGCCCATCCCAGTATTTTCTACACCATTTGAAAAGATTGTTGTGGATTGTGTGGGCCCATTACCAAAGACTAAGAAGGGAAATCAATTCCTGCTCACAGTTATGGATACCATTACACGTTATCCTGAGGCTTTTCCCCTTAAAAGCATCACTTCAAAAAACGTAATCAAACATCTTTTGCATCTTTTCACTTCAGTGGGCATTCCTAAAGAGATCCAATCTGATCAGGGCACCAATTTTACGAGCAATCTTTTCGAACAGGTGATGAAAGACCTCTGTGTGGACCATTGTACATCTTCGGCTTACCACCCACAATCCCAAGGTTGCTTGGAACGGTTCCATCAAACTTTCAAATCAATGATCAAAAAATACTGTATAGAACACCAAAAGGAATGGGATGAAAGCATAGACTTGTTACTCTTTGCCATCAGGGAATGTCCCCAGGAGTCATTGGGATTCTCCCCGTTCGAGTTACTATATGGGAGACAAATTAGGGGACCCCTTAAAATAGTAAAGGAGCAGTGGTTTGACACTCCCTCTATTAAGCCCGCAACAGTTTCCCAATACATTGACACTTTACGGGACAAATTAACTGAAGTCCGAACCATTGCTCAGTCAAACTTAAAAAAAGTCCAAGAGAAAATGGTGAAGTCCCAACCTAAATTAGTTAAAAGATCATTTTCTCCAGGTGACAAAGTGTTACTCTTTCTACCCATTCCAGGCTCTCCCCTTAAAAGCAAGTTTACTGGTCCCTATATAGTTGCTAATAAACTATCTCCTCTCAACTATATAGTCCATACTCCTGATCGCAGAAAAGATTCACAACTTGTTCACATTAATCTCATGAAACTTTACCATTCCAGGCAGTCAGAGGAAGACATCCCCGAGGCTGTAAGCCTACCTGTATTGCATACGGTTTTGTCAGGGCCGGAGACAGATGACATGGACCTATTGGAGAATTTAGACTTCCCTCTACCTAAAGAGAACCCTGCTAACAGTCACATACTCAACAATTTGGATGAGTATTTTTCTGTTCTGAATCCATCTCAAGCAAAAGATCTCACTAAGTTATTATCAACATTTCCTAAAGTCACATCAGACCTCCCAGGATTTTGCAATATACTTAAACATGATATTAAGCTAATCTCAGATGATGTACAACCCATTAGGCAATCAGCATATCGACTAAATCCACAAAAAAAAGAGATCATGAAAAAGGAGGTAGATTTTTTGTTAAAGCATAACTTAGCTGAGCCTAGTACCTCCCCCTGGGCTTCACCTTGCCTTCTCATTCCAAAACCCGATGGCACCTTTCGTTTCTGTACAGATTATCGTAAAGTGAACCAGGTCACTGTCTCTGACTCCTACCCTTTACCTTTGATTGAAGATATAATAGACAGCATAGGCTGTGCCCAATTTATCAGTACCATAGACCTGTTGAAAGGCTATTATCAAGTAGGACTCACGGATAGGGCAAAAATAATCTCGGCATTTATAACTCCATTTGGTCTTTTTCAATATTTGGTTATGGCGTTTGGCTTTTCTAATGCTCCGGCCACATTCCAGAGGGCCATCAACTTCCTAATTCAAGACCTAGGTGGGACGTTCGCCTACCTGGATGACCTGGTGGTGGTGTCGGACAGCTGGGACGAACATCTGGTGCGTTTGGAGATACTGTTTGCACGACTGCAAGAGACTGGATTCACCATAAACCTGGCTAAATCTGCTTTTGGCCGGGCCTCGGTGACTTACCTGGGACATATCGTTGGGCATGGTATGGTGAGACCCAAGGACGCAAACGTTGAAGCCATCTTGTCCTTCCCCACTCCAAGGACGAGGAAGGAACTCATGCGCTTCCTGGGGATGTGCGGCTACTACCGTCGGTTCTGCAGTAACTTCTCCAGCGTGGCCGGACCCCTCACAGACCTTACCAGTTCTGCGGTCCCTTACATCTGGAACCAGAAGTGCGACCAGTCTTTCCACCGCCTCAAAGCCTTCCTTGCCTGTAAGCCTGTAGTCCACCCCCCTGACTACACCTTGCCCTTCCATCTGCAAATCGACGCTAGTGGTGTCGGAGTGGGGGCTGTGCTCCTACAACCCGACCCAACCACTGATGTCCTTCACCCTGTGGCATATTACTCTGCCAAGTTGAAAAAACATCAGACCAACTACTCGACCATAGAGAAGGAGGCCCTGGCTCTGGTGTTGGCAATAAAGAAGTTTGAATGTTACCTCCAGTCTTGCCCACAAACAACCCTGGTCTTCACCGACCATAACCCACTCACGTTCATCCAAACCAACAAGACCTCCAACCAGCGAATCCTCCGCTGGGCTCTCCTCACCCAGCCGTATAATCTACAAGTCCGGCACATAAAGGGGGTGGAAAACCTGATTGCAGACTCCTTATCCCGAGCTCCAGTGGAAATGTAGCAGCTACTCTCCAGACGCACCAGGTGATCACCTCCTTCGCGCCCGCGCTACGAAGGTCTTTGGAGGGGGGGTGTGTTACGAACCCCTCCACCGATTGTCTTCATCTACCTACCCAGCACCACGAGCAACGCCATCTAGGGACGAAACACGAGTATGGCTCGTCTTAGTTACCACTCCCGGGTTTCCCTTCTCCATATCCTGGTTGTTGCGTCACTTCCGCCTCAGTCTACTTTGTCAGCTCCAATTCGAGGAGAGGACACACTTCACTCTGGGAAGCGACCACAGGATCACCTATCCTGGAAACCTACGGCACAGTGACTATTTACCGTCTTCTACCATACTCAGCCTTGCTCGTCAGCCATCTCAGCTCCTCACTTAAGTATTTGTAATCTTGTATTGCCTCTCCCCCCTCCACATTGCTTCACTATTGTTTTATGTTTTATTACTATGTATATACTGTTCGTGTTTAGGTTAAGTTTGGTTAAGGGTAGTGTATAAGCTGAATATTTTGTTAAGGAATTTATGGTACTTTATTATATACAACGAAAACTCTCATCCTTTGTCTACCCTTTTTTTAGTCCGATTGTCTTTGTTTTTTTTTTTTGTTGTTACCTGTTGGGATCTGGGTAGACGTATAACTATATTCTAAATCCCCAACTCGTAACATGTAACTGTACTATTTACCATTATTGATTCAGGTCTCTGTATTATGTTATAATCATACCCTCTTTTGTCACTGAGTGTAGTTCAGACTTTGAGCACATGCGCGCTGTACGCGCATGCGCAGAGAGAGATACCCAGAGAGATTCCAAGGCAGGACGCTGTTTACCCTGTCTTAACTCCTTTTGTGTGTTTGTCCCAGAAATAGAACTTACGAACTTGACACCAGTGTGTTTCCTTTACCCCTGATTGGAAGCATCATCTGAGTCTCCCACATGGCGCAGTGATTAGCTGGGACATCACATTATTCAGAATTGGAGTGGACGCAGAATCTCTCTCGGAGCCGCCGTCTTGTCAACTCCTCCTGCCCAGTGAATATCGGCGCGTACCTCTCAAGATATTCCTGGATTTACAGTGCAGTGTTGTGAAGTGATTTTTCAGTGTTGTGTGTGTGCCCTTTAGTGTCTTTAAAGTGTTTCCCCGTGTTCCTGCACTTTTTACAAAAGAGGGAAGCCCGTTTAAGACCTAGGGGAGAGCTCAAGTTTTGACATCCTTCCCCGCTCATGACTCGGCTGGAACTGGCGAGAGGAGTTGCTATACCGCCAGCCACCCGCTCTCTGGCCAGCCTGCTCCGAGCACACGCACGAACGAACACACACACACACACACTCACTCACTCACGCTCGCAGATATCTTCCATTTAAAGACAATTGCTTTTCTGCTCACTTATTTAATTACAGTAATTGTGAGAGAAATAAACCAGGCCTTATGGAAGATCAGGAATTTATTGGGTTTTCTCCAGATACCCAACAAGCCCAACATCAGACTGATGTCGGTGCAGTAAGTGGACTCCAAGTGGAGCGGAAAGTGGATCAAGCGGCCCCACCCACCCTTAGCCCCCACTACACACGTCCGCAACCTGCCACAGGCGGCGACTTCCTTCGTTTAATTCGGTTTTTGGAAGAAAACCGACGACAAGACATCAGGAGGCAACAGGAAGAGGATCACAGGCGTCAACAAGACAATGACAGATTCAGTGCCATGATCGAGTTGTTGACACCTGTGAACCTTCGAGCAGCTGCCACACCTGCCCCTTCGTCCACAGGCGCGCCCGAAGGGTCCTCTCCAACTTCTTTGCCCCCCCCCCCCACAGAAAGCACTCGCTCAGAGTCCACCGCCACTCCAAGCTGATGCCTCGTTCCAGGTATTCCGTGAATGGCGTCGGAGATGGGACGATTATTCGATGATGGTCGACTTATCGAGGTTGCCTAGGGAGAAACGGCTGATCCAGATGAGGATGTGTCTCACCCTAGAGACGCAATGTATCCTGGAGCACACCCTGCAAATCCCCCACAACACAGACAAGACTGTGAAGGACGTCTTGGATGCTTTACAGACGCATATTAAGGGTCTCCGCAACGAAGCTCTACGTAGGAGAGAGCTTCTCAGTTGTAAGCAGCTGGAGGGTGAGTCATTTGCAGATTTTTACGTACGACTCAGACGCATCGCTGAGGAGGTTGACGTTTGTCCTGGGAACTCGTCGACTTGTGAGGAAACACAGCTGAAGATGATTATCCTCATGGGTGTGCGGGACGAAGAGCTTATTCAGAAGCTTATCTCCCTCAACACTGCCTCCTCTCTACAGGATGTTGTCACCACCTGCCGCTCTTACGAAGCCACCAGAAGTGCGACTTCTGCTATTCGTGCTCCACCTAACCAGCTGTGTGCCATCTCCGCATATAAGAACAAAGGACGTGACGGGACTTCACCCTCACATCCGACTTCAGCTTCACATCCGACTTCAGCTTCGCATCACTCTTCAGCATCACTTCAGACTTCGACGCCAGGTAATTCATGCCAGTATTGTGCTCGTCGGCATGGTTCTGAATGCCCTGCCGCTGACAGCACCTGCAATAACTGTGGCCGTCGTGGCCATTTGGCTAGGACACTGAAGTGCCCTGCCAACAACGTTCAGTGCCGCTCCTGTAGCCGCATTGGACATTTTGACAAATGCTGTCAGTCACGGAAGAAAAAGGATACTACTTGCAAGTCTCAGGCGGCGAAGAACAAGATCTGTTGTCACGTGGGATCCCCTTCTCCTGTCAGCAAGACACCTCAGCCCATCTGTGTTCACCTGTCATACGGCGACATTACTTCCCGTATCCAGATGCTTCCTGACACAGGTGCGGACGTCACAGTCATCGGCACAAGACACCTCGACATTCTGGGGATCCCTAGGAGCAGCTTGCAACCACCGTCAACTTCTACAACGCTCACTGCAGACGGTTCTACAATGGCACCTGCTCTGGGTACATTTCAGGCTACCCTCACCCTAGGTAAGCAGTCATGTTCTGCCAGGATTCAGGTCCACAAAGGTGTTCAGATGCCACTACTGTCATATGGCCACTGTCAAGAGTTGGCCATAATATCTCCAGACTTCCCTAAGCCAATTCTGGAAGTAAAACATGTCAACAGGTGCAAGGAGCTGCCCCTCCCACCCAATACGTCACCTTCTGCAGCCAGGGAGTTCTTCCTACGGCAATTCAAGGACGTGCTGGTTTCCAAGGAGGACCTAAAGACGGCCTCACTCAAGCCAATGGCTGGCTCCCCCATGAGAATACACCTGAAGGATGACGCAGTACCTTTCGCCATCCACACACCGCGACGGATACCCTTCGCTTTCCAGAGCCAAGTTAAGAAGGAACTCGACTCTATAGTAGCCCAGGGGATCATTAAGCCGGCGGGGGACGACCCCTCGGATTGGTGCCACCCCATGGTAGTAGTCGCCAAGAACATTACTGGAGTGCGTATCACCGTCGACCTCACCAAGCTGAATAGCCAAGTTTCCCGCCCTACCCACCCTTCACCAACACCCTTCGCCGCTATACGAAGTGTGGACCCGAAGGCAAGGTACTTTACTACAGCAGATGCCTTATGTGGGTACTGGCAGATGGAACTTGCGGAAGAAGATCAGCACCTCACGACGTTCATCACACCGTACGGCCGATTTCAGCACTGCAGAGGACCTATGGGTTTCGCCGCTACAGGCGATGCTTTCTGCCTCCGCGGTGACATGGCCCTTCAGGGTGTGGCGAACTGTGTCAAGGTCATCGACGACGTGCTCCTATATGACGAGGATTACTCCACGCATCTTGAGCGTATTCACCAGATGCTCACAAGGTGCCGCAAGTACGGGATCACCCTCAACAAGGATAAGTTTGTGGTCGCCGCACCTAGTGTGAACTTCTGTGGGTACACCCTCTCAGGCAAGGGCATATCGGCTGATCCCGGAAAGGTCAGCGCGATCCGGGACTTCCCAACTCCTGCCAACCTGACCGACCTCCGCTCGTTCATGGGCCTGGTAAACCAGTTGGCTGAGTTCACCCCCGACATCGCCGCTGCAGCACAGCCCCTACGCCCCCTGATGAGCCCCAAGAGAACATTCACCTGGACAGCTGACCATGATGAGGCATTCCGCAGCGTCAAGACAGCTCTCCTCAGCCCACCTGTTCTCGCGTCCTTCGACCCGGCCCTGCCAGTTGTCCTCCAGACTGATGCTTTTCGCCTCTACGGGATTGGATACGCTCTGCTACAGGACCACGGCAATGGACGCCTTCGTCTGGTTCAGTGTGGCTCTCGGTTTCTTACTGACGCCGAGACTCGCTACGCCACCATCGAACTGGAGCTGTTAGCCGCCGTCTGGGCCATGTCCAAATGTAGGTTGTATCTGATCGGCCTACAACACTTCAACCTCATGACGGACCATCGGCCACTCATCCCGATCCTGAACCACTACTCCTTGGATGCGGTCGAGAATCCCCGCCTCCAACGCCTTAAGGAGAAGACCTCGCCCTACCTCTTCACAGCTGCGTGGCGTGCTGGCAAGCTGCTCTGCATCCCTGATGCTTTGTCACGAGCCCCAGTCAGCCACCCCACACCAGAGGACGAGATCGCATGTGCTGATGCTACGGCACACCTCAGGACTGTAGTGACCGTGAACACTGTCATCTCAGAAGAGTCTCCACCGCAAGACGTCGACAGGACTCTTCAGGAACTCCGAGCCGCGGCAAGAGCGGACCCTTCGTACATCCGTCTACTGAACCGCGTGACCTCGGGATTTCCTTCCAACCGGTACGATTTACACAGCTCTTTACTCCCATACTGGAAGATGCGGGACGACCTCTATGCTGATGGCGACCTCGTCTTGTACGGAGCAAGAGTTGTGGTTCCTGCCGCCCTCCGCCGCCGCACCCTAGCCCACCTGCACGACAGCCACAGGGGTGTGGAAGCTACAAAACGCCGGGCGAGACAAGCTGTGTTTTGGCCAGGCATAGACTCCGACATCGCTAGTTCCGTTCAAGCCTGCGAGCCATGCCAGGTGCTGCAGCCTAGTCAGCAGCAGGAACCCCTCATGAACAACGACAACCCTACGAGGCCCTTTGAATCCGTCTCTGCGGATTTCTTCGTTGTGGCGGGAAAGTCCTTTCTCGTCATCGCCGACCGGCTCTCGGGGTGGCCTGTTGTCATTCCCTGCGGAGGCAACACTACTGCCTCTCATACAGTACGTATGTTCTGTGGCTACTTCCGGGAGGTTGGTGTCCCTCTCCGCCTGAGGACTGACGGCGGGCCCCAGTTCACCAGCAACGACTTCCGGGACTTCATGGAGCGATGGGGAGTTCATCATGTGGTGTCCTCGCCACATTATCCCCAGTCCAATGGACATGCCGAGGCTGCCGTAAAGTCCGTCAAGCATCTCATCCTCAAGACGGCACCCTCAGGCAACATTGACTGTGAGAACTTTGACCGGGGTTTATTGGAATTGCGGAATACCCCCAACTTCACAGGTCGCTCCCCAGCACAGATGTTATACGGCCACCCACTACGGTCATGTGCCCACCCTGAGTCCTTCTCGAGGGAGTGGCAGGCCAAGACCGAGGACTGCGATCGTCGTGCAGCCGCCCGTCCTGACCAGGTAAAGGCACAGTACGATCAGCACGCCCGACCCCTTCCCAGGCTGAGTATCGGACAAACAGTTCAGGTTCAAGACCCGACGTCTCACCGCTGGGACAAGGTAGGGGTTGTCATGGGCTGCGGCAAGACCAGGGATTACGAGGTCCGTCTCCCTAGTGGTCGGGTATGGTGGCGGAATCGCCGCTTCCTTCGTTCAGTCCCGTCCCCTAGTGGTGAACACCTCCCCCACATCCCTGTGTACCCTTGCTTGGACGAGAAAAGTAAGTCCTCATTCAGTGACCCCCCAGTTTTCCCACGTCGCTCTCAAAGGCTCCTGGAAAAAGAGTCCGCTCGAGATTGCACTACGAGCGTGAGGGGGAGGGAGGTGTAGATATATGAGACGAATATGCTGTAATATGTAACTGTACTATTTACCATTATTGATTCAGGTCTCTGTATTATATGTTATAATCATACCCTCTTTTGTCACTGAGTGTAGTTCAGACTTTGAGCACATGCGCGCTGTAGGCGCATGCGCAGAGAGAGATACCCAGAGAGATTCCAAGGCAGGACGCTGTTTACCCTGTCTTAACTCCTTTTGTGTGTTTGTCCCAGAAATAGAACTTACGAACTTGACACCAGTGTGTTTCCTTTACCCCTGATTGGAAGCATCATCTGAGTCTCCCACAGTAATCCGCACTCCACCGTTAGTCTTAGCCACAGCGACTAGAGGGTGGCACCAAGGGGATGGGTCGTCACCAACGGGTACGATGACACCCTGGGCCACCATGGAATCCAGTTCCTTCTTGACTGAATCCCTGAAGGCGAAAGGAATCAACCGGGGAGTGTGTATGGCAAACGGCTGTGCATCTTCCCGCAGGTGTATCCTCATAGGCGGACCCGCCATAGCCTTCAGTGGTGCGGTCCGTTGGGCCTCCTTCGTCACCAGCACATCCGAGTACTCCTTCAGGAAGTAGGCCCTTGCGGCTGAAGGAGACGTCTCGCTGTGAAGAGGAAACAGCCGTGACTTGGGTGGGGGCGGGGCGGGAGTGGACGCGGGTTCTGGGCCGCTCTGTGCGGCAGCGCCAGGCGTGTCGCTCGTTGATTCACGCACCCTGCTGGTGGTGTACCGAGCAGCTGGGATCTGCTCGGGAAAATCTCTGGGCACCACGCCTAACTCCTTGCAGTGCTCCCACGACAACAAGGGTGTAGCGAGAGTAGGCTGCACTTCAATCCATCTGTGACACGACCTGTCGCCGTAGGTGATCTCGGCTTGAAAGGAGCCCACAGCGTCCGGCATCTGGGAACCGTCCGCATTGTAGTACTGCAGCTGCGGCGGTGGTCCCAGGCCGCGTTTGGTGAGGCCCAGTTTCTGGAGGTGCTTCAACCCAATCACCGTTGTATCAGCGCCGGTGTCCGGTATCTATGTTAGGGATAATCTGAAGTGTGAAATAAATAAGGAAATAAAAACTGAGAGGAATACAGAAAGAATTTGGATAGAATTAAGCGACGATCGGGAAAAATTAATCACAGGAGTAATATATAGACCCCCCAATCTTGATAGCGTCAATGAGCGACTAATCTGGGATGAAATGCGCAGGGCCTCCATACACAACAAAGTCTGTATAGTAGGCGACTTTAACCTTGGCCAAATAGATTGGACTGACCTTACGGGTAACCCAGAATTAGAGGATTTTCTCGAGACGACCCAGGACTGTTTCCTAAGTCAACATATAACCGAACCCACACGGGGTAATAATATATTGGATTTAATTTTGTCAAACAGAGAAAACCTCATTAGCAATGTCGAGGTAGGGAACGAACTTGCAAACAGCTATCACAAAGAAATTCGATTCCAGTTAGATTTTCAGGGCAGACGTAAGGAAAATTCCACTAAAGTACCAGATTTCAGAAGGGCAAACTTTGACAGTTTAAAGAGGCAGCTGAGAGAGGGGGTGTCGCGCTTGGCCGTGAACCTGACAGATGACACCGACCTGATAACGAGATCTGAGATTGCCGAGTTCCACGACAATTTAAGTAGTGAGTTACTTAATGCACAAAGGCAGAACATACCATGCAAAAAACTCAGATCAGACAACAATGACCCTAAATGGATAAATAATTATTTAAAGAACATCATTGGCCAAAGGAAGGCTATAGGTAGAAGGATAAATCGTGGCGAAATTCACCTCCGGGACTATTATAGGGTAATGCCGAGTAGGGTTAAAACCGAGATAAGGAAAGCAAAGAGGAATAATGAGGTAAGGATAGCAAGGGAGGCGAAGACAAACCCCAAAGGATTCTACCAAATGTATCAAACTAAAACATGAGAAAAGATTGGACCAATACGGTCAGACTCCGGCGAGCTCACTGATAACGACGGAGAAATGAGCAATAATTTGAATAAATATTTTTCAACAGTTTTCACCACCGAAAATTTAAACATGATACCCGAGGCACCGACTCTATTCAGAGATAGTGAAGAAAAAAAAATTAAGTGAGATAGTAGTGACTAGTATCGATGTTAGTAAGCAAATAGACAAACTAAAGCCTAATAAGTCACCTGGTCCCGATGAGATATTTGCCAGAGTATTAAAGGAATGTAAGGAAGAGCTTAGTATGCCCTTAGCAAAGTTGTTTAACATATCCTTAAAAACAGGTGTAGTACCAGAATCCTGGAGGATAGCGAATGTAATACCGATTTTCAAGAAGGGGGATAGATCACTAAACTCTAACTACCGCCCAATCAGTCTAACATCAATAGTAGGCAAATTACTGGAAGCAATCATTTCAAACTCTATTCGAAATCACCTGAAGAAGCACCGATTGATCAATGATTCCCAGCATGGCTTCACAAGTGGACGTTCTTGCCTAACTAATCTATTAACATTCTTTTCATCAGTTTTCGAATCAGTGGACGAGGGGCACAATTATGATGTGGTATATCTCGACTTTAGCAAAGCCTTCGACAGAGTCCCCCACGAAAGACTAATTAGAAAGGTAGAAGCTCATGGCATCAAAGGTGACATCCTTAAATGGATTAGGGCGTGGTTACAGGACAGGAAACAGCGAGTGAGCATTAACGGCACTAAGTCCCATTGGAGCAACGTCACAAGTGGAGTTCCCCAAGGCTCAGTACTTGGACCATTATTGTTTATTATATACATAAACGACATAGATATCGGCATAGACAGCAACATAAGTAAATTTGCTGATGACACTAAAATAGGACGTGTTATCAAATCTGACGAGGACTCGGCAAAACTACAGGAAGATCTAAACAAATTTTTCAAATGGTCTGAAAAATGGCAGATGAAATTCAACGTCGACAAATGTAAAGTACTCAGTATAGGAGATGTAAACAAGGAAACCAGATACCAGATGAGCAACGATGCCATAGAGAAATCCGACTGCGAGAGAGATTTAGGAGTAATGATAAGTAGGAACCTTAAGCCAAGTAAACAATGTGTTTTTGCTCGTAACAAGGCTAATAAAGTACTTGGGTTCATACAAAGGAGTGTTAGCTACAAGACTAGCGAGGTCATCCTAAAACTGTATCTTGCTCTTGTGAGACCACACCTGGATTACGCAGTTCAGTTCTGGTCACCGTATTACAGAATGGATATAGAATCCTTGGAAAGAATTCAGAGGAGAATGACAAGACTAATCCCGGGCATTAGGAACCTTGAGTATAGAGACAGGTTAAAGCATCTTAATTTGCACTCCCTTGAGAGACGTAGCGCGAGGGGCGACCTGATAGAGGTGTATAAGTGGAAGGCAGGGCTAAACAAAGGGGACATTACAAAGGTACTGAAATTATCCAACCAAGAGCGAACTCGTAACAATGGTTTTAAATTAGACAAATTTAGATTTAGGCGTGAAATAGGTAAACACTGGTTTGGAAACAGAGTAGTGGATGAATGGAACAAGTTACCAAATATCATCATTAACTCGAATACGCTGAATTGCTTCAAGCATAGGTTGGATGCTCATATGAGCAATAGGGGTTGGGTGTAAACGGGACTGCCCAGTATGGGCCAATAGGCCCACTGCAGTTTCCTCCATTCTTATGTTCTTATGTTCTTATCACCGTGTGTGACGGCGACGCTGATGGTGGGGGAAGGGGTAGCCCTGGGGCGTGTGGTCGAGTCCACCCTTCTGATGTGACTCAGCTGCTGCTTGGGGCTGCGTGGGCCATCTAAAGGGGGCTGTGTGCGAACCACCCCGAGGGAAGTGCGCTGCTTTCCTCCTCGTCTCGGGCTTTTGGGCTTGGGTTGGCGGCAGCACTTGTCGTAGTGTCCATAGCGACCGCAGGCCTGACACTTGTGGCCTCGTGCAGGGTACCTGTCTGTGTTAGACCAGTGGCCCTTACGGTCACATCCACGACACAGTGCGTCGGCGGCCGGGCAAGTCTTGGGGCCATGCTGCTTTCCACAGCTGCCACAGGAAGCACTAGGCGGAGGCGTGGAAGAACGTGTGGCAGCCTTCGCGTTGTTGGCCGCCTTCTTACTCTTCTTGTATTGTGAGATAGCTCTCACAGCAGGTGGGGCCCGTAAGGCAGAGGTGGCGGACTTGGTGGCCTCGTACGACCGACATTCAGTCACTACCACCTGGAGTGTGGAGGAAGCGTCCAGGGGGATGAGTCGGTGCACCAACTCTTCGTGCCTGACACCTGTTAAGATCCCGTGCTTGATCCAGGCTTCCTCACATTCCCGGCTGTGCGCCTTGCAGACGTCGATCTCCTCTGACAAACTCTTCAAGCGTACAAAAAAGTCGTGAAAGGATTCGTTCTCCGCCTGCTTGCAGCTGGTGAAGGCGCGGCGACGCAAAGCCTCGTTATTCCGACCCTTAACATGCTCCTGTAAAAGGTCGAGCACATCCGTCACTGAAGAGGTAGAATTGGGAGGCACTTGCAACGTGTGCTCCAAAACTCTCTGGGTCTCCAGCGACAAACACATCCACAGTTGGATGAGCTGTTTGTTTGGAGGCATGCTGTCAAGGTCCACCATCGTGGAGTAATCTGTCCAACGCCGCCTCCACTCATGAAAAAGCTGAAACTTGACGTCTGGTGAGAGGGCGGGTGGGGGTTGAACAGATGCCTTGGGAGCTGTTGGGGTAGCAAGAGTGCCTGCAGGACGCTGGTGTGGTGGAGGAGGGAGGGTACTGGCGCCTATATGCGCGCTACCTGTGAGTGAGGGAGGGTGGGTTAGCGCCAGGGTCGCCAATAGTGCCTCAAAACGCAACTTTCCTCCTCTCTTCGTGTCTCCTCCCTCTGAAGTTCCATCTCTCTGCTTTTCTCGTCCCGGTCGTCCATCCACCTCAGAATTGTGGCAATGTCCGTCACTGGAGGTGGAGGATGAGAGTCTGTGCCCAGTGGAGGATGAGAGTCTGTGCCCGGTAGAGGAGAAGGTGGTGGGGAATCGTGTCTCCCATCTTGACGTTGTCCCTTCTTACCGCTCATCTTAGTGTGTGCGTGGACTACACTGTTTAGTATATAAAGTGGCGCCTCAACAGCTCGAACCACATATATATGACATAATCAGCGCAGAAATAACGCATATAGTCCACTGTTCTGTCCGTGAGTGAGTGCGCGCGTGCGTGTGTGTATGTGTATCTGAGACAGCAGAGGCACTGCGTGGTGGCCTTAACGCCGGTGGCTAGAGACGCGGCGGGTGGGGGGTTGAGACCGTCAGTGTCTTCCCGGATGTCACACGAGTAGGGTGTACGCCTGCGTGCTCCGTGGGTACCACAAAAAACAGGCCAATGCTCAACTCTCAGCTCTAGACACACACTAATACACTGATACTATCACTGCCACCGTCACTAAAACGCACTGTGACGGAGCAACACTGCACATCGCGGCGAAACACAACACAACACACTATGAGTCGACGCGCATGACGCACATCACCGGCAGACGTGGTGGTGGGGTTAAGGGTCCTCATACTGTTCCCACATGCACATTCCTCAAGTACCCCATGATTGCATTTACCTTCACTACATTCCCCATGCAGAAATCCTTCAGTCTCCATCCCTTATGTTCCTTGATTCCTCTCTATACAGTACTGCCTTAAGCTCATCAGTAGTTTCCTGTATGCCTCTCTCTGAGTTACTGTGTGATTTGAATTCATAAAAATGTTGTGAAAGGTTTGGTTCTGAAATTTTGCCTGTTTGTTAAATAATAATCCACTTTGTTTTCATATCTACTGTGACCCTGAGAGAACATGGTTTAATCTCTTGCTTCAGTGACATGGCAGCTGCTGAGTGACATGGCAGCTGCTGAGAGTGACATGGCAGCTGCTGACGAGTACTCGACCACCTCTCACGTTCTCCAGCTTTGTCTTGCCTTGCAAGACCGACTGGAGAAGGTTGAGAAGGAGGTCCAGAGTCTCAAGGGCGAAAACTTAGCCTTGAAGCTCGTTTTAGAGAAGAAAACCTTTGCCAGTGTAGTGAAGGACGGTGAAGTTGAAGTGGATTCATGGAAGGTAGTTGCTGCTAGTGCTACAAAATGCACTCTAAAAAGGCACTCAGCTGTAGACCTAAACAACAGGTTCAGCACCTTAAGTGACGAGTGAGGAAGGTGCTAGTAACACCACAAGTGCTACTCCCTCTGTTAGTGTGGAGAGAGGCAGTAGCGCAGGTAAGAAATCACCACACTCAGGTAAGGTCAAATGTGTTTCTGTCATGGGAGACTCGATGGTGAAGTATTTAGGTAACAATCTCTGCACTAAAGTTAGGAAGCTCGAGTGTCTCCCCGGGGCAGGGATAGGTAGAGTACTGGAGAGAGTGGAGAACGTCATTGATGACTGTGGAGACAACCCCATAGTCTTACTCAGTGCAGGAGGCAATGACGTAGGTAAGCTTACCAGTGTCGAACTGTGTAAACTGTATAAGGAAGCTCTAGATAAGATTAGGGTGAAGGGTGGAACTCCTATTGCTTGCTCTATCCTACCTAGACGTGGTGCCAGTCGTGAATGGATGTCCCGTGCAATTGGTTTCAATTGCTGGTTGGAAGAACAGTGCAAAGAGCTGTCGACGCCATTCATTGATAGTTGGAGCCTGTACTATGGTGATGATAGTATGTATGCAGGGGATGGGGTGCATTTAAGTAGGAAGGGGGTGGCGGTGCTAGCGAAGATAGTTGACAGGGTAGTAAAGGTGGGGTTTTAATATGTCCAAATCCCATCAATGGTAAAGAGAGGAAAATACCATGTGAAAATAACAGCAGTGAAACAGAAGTAGATAATGCTGAAAATATAGTTAGTCATAATAACAAACATCAAAGTAATAAATGTAAAACAGATAGAAACGGAAGAAATATATTGAGTGTTTATTATACTAATAGTAGAAGCCTGTGTAACAAAATGGACCAGCTCAGGGCCATTGTTAGTAAAGAGAACATAGATATAATTGCAATAACGGAAACATGGATAAATTCAAACAGCAAACATTTTTTAGCAGAATTTCATATTCCAGGATATAACCTATTTAAATTTGACAGAGTAGGAAGGAGAGGAGGCGGTGTAGCAGTGTATATCAGGGTGTCATTAAAAAGCTGCAATAAATCAAACATTAAAACAAATAGCGACAATGAAAGTATTTGGGTAGAGATTGGTGAGGGCAATGAGTCCGTAGTCATTGGTGTTATATAGTAGACCACCTAATTTGAGTAGGAACGATGGTAAATTGCCATGGGAGGAAATAAAGAAGGCATCTGATAGAAACAATGTATGTATTCTAGGCGATTTCAACTTTTCAGGCTTAGATTGGAAAAATCAACTTAGCGATAATGAATCTGAAGATTTTCTAGAAGTAGTACAAGATAGTTATTTATATCAATTCATAAACTCGCCCACTAGAGGAAATAATATCCTCGATTTAGTTCTCAGTAATAATGAAAATCTAGTAAAAGATGTTGGGATTGGAGACGAACTAGGAAACAGTGATCATAAAGCCATATATTTTAACATAATATGGAATGGCAGGAAGAAGGAAAATTCGGCCTTGATCCCGGATTTTAGGAAGGCTAATTACGGTAGCTTAAGGAGAGAACTAAGGGATGACCCTATGGTCAAAAGATTAATCCCCCCCACACCTCCGGAAACTGTCAACTTAGGACGGGAGAACCCCGAATTTAATTTAGCAGCTACTTATGAACAATTTATTGCGACATCCATAATGCTCAAAATAAACACATCCCTAAAAGAAAATTCAGATCGATGCGGAACCAACCAAAATGGATGAATAATAGACTCTTAGATCTTCTAGGGAAAAAGAAAGGAGTATATAGAAAAGTTAAGAAAGGCGAAAATCACTTACTTGGTTACTATCAGAACCTAACAAGACAGGTAAAAACAGAAATTAGGAAAGCAAAGAGAAATTATGAAATCAAGGTAGCAAACGAATCGAAAAATAACCCCAAAGCTTTTTATCAACTGTATAAATCAAAGGTTAGAGATACAACAGGTCCCCTTAAGACTACGACAGGAGAAATGACTAATGATGAGTTAGAAATGTGTAGTATGTTAAATAGTCATTTTCGCTCCATATTCACAAATGAAAACCTAGCACAGTTTCCAGAAGTTCATAAGGTATATCACGACAGTATAGAAAATATGTTGATGAATATCAATATTACTAGCAACGATGTGCTTAAAGTAATTAACAAACTGAAGCCTCATAAATCGCCTGGTCCAGACGAGGTATATGCTAGAATATTAAAAGAATGTAGAGATGAGTTGAGTAATCCATTAGCAGTTTTATTTAATAAGTCATTAGAATCGGGCCTAGTGCCAGAAGCTTGGAAACTTGCAAATGTAGTTCCGATTTTCAAAAAAGGAGATAAATCAATTGCATCAAATTACCGTCCCATTAGTCTCACGTCAATCATAGGCAATTGCTAGAGTCAATTATTGCTACAAAAATCAGAAGCCACCTTGAAACATTCAACTTAATTCATTCTTCTCAGCACGGGTTCACCCAGGGACGTTCTTGTCTCACAAATTTGCTTATCTTTTTCTCAGAAGTATATGAAGCGGTAGATAATGATAAGTCATATGATACAATTTATTTAGATTTCAGTAAAGATATCGATAGAGTCCCTCATGAGAGATTGATAAGGAAGGTAGAAGCACATGGAATAGGTGGATCATTATTAAAATGGATTAGGTCATGGTTAACTGGTAGGAAACAAAGAGTCAGCATAAATGGATTAAAGTCAGACTGGGGTGCGGTCAAAAGCGGAGTTCCCCAGGGATCTGTATTAGGCCCTCTGCTGTTTGTTATATTCATTAATGATCTTGATTTAGGTATAACTAGTAGGATTAGTAAATTTGCAGATGATACCAAAATGGGGAGGGTGATAAATTCAGACAGTGACTTTGAACACCTTCAAAGAGATCTAGATACCTTACATGAGTGGTCAGTAGACTGGCAAATGAATTTTAACACTGATAAATGCAAGGTACTACAGATAGGGAAGACGAATACAAACGTTAAGTATAAACTAGGTAATACGGAAATAGAAAACTCAGATTGTGAAAAAGATCGAGGTGTATTTGTTAGCAACGACTTGAAACCTAGAAAACAATGTATTAGCGTTCGCAATAAGGCAAACAGGATTCTTGGGTTCATATCTAGGAGTGTGAGTAACAGAACTGCTGATGTTATCTTGAAACTTTACCTAGCATTAGTGAGGCCACACATGGATTATGCGGTTCAATTCTGGTGTCCTTATTATAGAATGGACATAGATTCTTTGGAGAGAGTACAAAGAAGAATGACAAAAATGATCCATAATATTAGAAACCTTCCATATGAAGAAAGACTGAAAAGCTTAGGCTTGCATTCATTAGATAGGCGTAGAGTTAGGGGAGATATGATAGAGGTATTCAAGTGGGTTAGTGGGATTAACAAGGGTAAAATGGAAGATGTTCTGAAGCTCAGTAATAACGAATTAACTAGAACAAATGGCTTTAAATTAGATAAATTCCGATTCAGAAAGGATACAGGCAAGAACTGGTTTGGTAATAGAGTTGTGGATATGTGGAATAGGCTACCGAGTGCAAAAGTAGGATCGGGGACGCTAGGGAGCTTCAAGACGAAGTTGGATAGGCACATGGAAGTGCTGGGATGGGTGTGAAAGGGATCTGCCCTGTATGGGCCAGTCGGCCTCCTGCAGTATCCCACTTTCTTATGTTCTTATGTTCCTTATTAGTCTAACCAGCAATTTGGGATAATTCTTATGTTCGGGGCTCCTTCACAGTGTTCTAGAAACTCACTTAAGCCATATCTGACTGACTTTGAGGGACTCCATACACCAGAATATTGTTCTTGTGCGTGTAATAATTGAAAAGATGGAATTGAGTACTTAAACTTCTTTTTAAAGATGAATAATGAACAGATCTATCATGCGTCATATGTACATACACATCCAAGCATTCTCAGAGGTTCCCATCTGGATTTGTGGGTCAGCATCCATAGAGGTGAGCGTCCCGGCTGTCCAGCCGTTAACAGTACCCCCGGACAAGGTTCCCAGTCCTGCTGCCACACATGCTGCCACCTGCAGACATGTTAACTGATTATTTCATTTCATAAAGTTATGACAAGAGTACTGTATAAAAATACAGTTAATGTAAATACAGTACAAATATAGTAAAGTAAGACATAAAATAGAAAAACACTCATATGGTACAGATACAAACACTATCAATCAATCACTGGCTAGTGACAGGGGTGAAGGAGGTTCAGTGGAAGTTTAAGGGGAGGATGGAAGGGAATTTTAGTAGGAGAAGATAGATGCTGTGGCTTAACACAGCTTGCATGGTGTGGGGCGGTAGGTTTGAGAAGGCAGCAGCACCCAGGCTGGATGTAGGGGGAGGGGGGGGGGAGGTGATGAGTCAGGTGAAGGTCAGGCATCAGGTCGGGCAATGGTTTCTCTCTTCCTGGTCGGCTTGATCCCTTGGGTGTGGTGTTTTCTTGGTGCTCTTAGTCACTGATGTACACCACACTTACAGTCGCTCATGTACACCACTTACTCTTACAGTCACTGATGTACACCACTCTTACAGCCACTGATGTACAGCACTCTTACAGGCACTGATATACACTACTCTTACAGTCACTGATGTACACCACACTTACAGTCACTCATGTACACCACTCTTACAGGCACTGGTGTACACGTCTTACAGTCACTAATGTACACCACACTTACAGTCAATGATGTACACCACTCTTACCGTCACTGGTGTATACCACTCTTACAGTCACTGACGTACACCACGTTTAGAGTCACTGATGTAAACCACTCTTACAGTCACTGATGTACACCACTCTTACAGTCACTGATGTACACCACACTTGCAATCACTGATGTACACCACTCTTACAGGCAATAATGTACAACCACGTTTACAGTCACTGACGTACACCACTTACAGTCACTGATGTACACCACTCTTACAGGCACTGATATACACCTCTTACAGTCACTGATGTACACCACTTACTCTTACAGTCACAGATGTACACCACTTACTCTTACAGTCATTGATGTGCACCACAGACTCTTACAGTCACTGATGTACACCACTTACTCTTACAGTCACTGATGTACATCACTTACTCTTACAGTCACTGATGTACACCACTTACTCTTACAGTCACTGATGTACACCACCTACTCTTACAGTCACTGATGTACACCACTTACTCTTACAGTCACTGATGTACACCACTTACTCTTACAGTCACTGAGGTACACCACTTACTCTTACAGTCACTGATGTACACCACTTACTCTTACAGTCACTGATGTACACCACAATTACAGACACTGATGTACACCACTCACTCTTACAGTCAATGATATATACTACTTACTCTTACAGCCACTGATGTACACCACTCACTCTTACAGTCACTGATGTACACCACACTTACAGTCACTGATGTACACCTCTCACTCTTACAGTCATTGATGTACACCACTCTTAAAGTCACGCATGTACACCACTCTTACAGGCACTGATGTACACCACTCTTATAGTCACTGATGTTCACCACTCTTATAGTCAATAATGTACTCCACTTTTACAGTCACTGATGTACGCCCCTATTACAGGCAATGATGTACACCCCTTACAGTCACTGATGTACATCACTTACTCTTACAGTCACTGATGTACACCACTCTTACAGCCACTGTTATAAACAGGGTATTACTTACTCCTACAGTCACTGATGTACACGCCTCTTACAAATCACTGAGGTACATCACTTACTCTTAGAATCATTCATGTACAACTCTCACTTTTAGTCACTGTGCAAATCTCATTCTTATAGACACTGATGTACACCACTCACTCTTACAATCACTGATGTACACCACTCACTCTTACAGTCGTTGATGTACACCACTCACTCTTACAGTCATTGATGTACACCACTCCCTCTTACAGTCACTGATGTACACCACTCTTACAGTAATTAATGTACACTTACTCTTACAGTCACTGATGTACACCACTCACCCTTACAGTCACTGATGTACACCACTCACTCTTACAGTCAATGATGTACAATTCTCACGCTTACAGTCACTGATGCACACCACTCACTCTTACAGCCACTGATGTACACCACTCACTCTTACAGTCACTGATGTACACCACTCTAACAATCATTGATGTACAACACTTACTCTTACAGTCACTGATTTGCACCACTCACTCTTCAGTCACTGATGTACAATTCTCACTTCTACAGTCATTAATGCACACCACTCACTCTTACAGTCACTGATGTACACCACTCACTCTTACAATCACTGATGTACACCACTCACTCTTACAGTCGTTGATGTACACCACTCACTCTTACAGTCATTGATGTACACCACTCCCTCTTACAGTCACTGATGTACACCACTCTTACAGTAATTAATGTACACTTACTCTTACAGTCACTGATGTACACCACTCACCCTTACAGTCACTGATGTACACCACTCACTCTTACAGTCAATGATGTACAATTCTCACGCTTACAGTCACTGATGCACACCACTCACTCTTACAGCCACTGATGTACACCACTCACTCTTACAGTCACTGATGTACACCACTCTAACAATCATTGATGTACAACACTTACTCTTACAGTCACTGATTTGCACCACTCACTCTTCAGTCACTGATGTACAATTCTCACTTCTACAGTCATTAATGCACACCACTCACTCTTACAGTCACTGATGTACACCACTCACTCTTACAGTCAATGATGTACAATTCTCACTCTTACAGTCATTGATGCACACCACTCACCCTTACAGCCACTCATATACACCACTCACTCTTACAGTCACTGAAGTACACCACACTTACAGTCACTGATGTACACCTCTCACTCTTACAGTCATTGATGTACACCACTCTTAAAGTCACGCATGTACACCACTCTTACAGGCACTGATGTATACCACTCTTATAGTCACTGATGTTCACCACTCTTATAGTCAATAATGTACTCCACTTTTACAGTCACTGATGTACACCCCTCTTACAGGCAATGATGTACACCACTCTTGCAGTCACTGTTATAAACAGGGTATTACTTACTCTTACAGTCACTGATGTACACGCCTCTTACAAATCACTGAGGTACATCACTTACTCATAGAATCATTGATGTACAACCCTCACTTTTAGTCACTGTACAAATCTCACTCTTACAGACACTTATGTACACCACTCACTCTTAGTCACTGATGTACACCACTCACTCTTACAGTCGTTGATGTACACCACTCACTCTTACAGTCATTGATGTACACCACTCCCTCTTACAGTCACTGATGTACACCACTCTTACAGCAATTAATGTACACTTACTCTTACAGTCACTGATGTACACCACTCACCCTTACAGTCACTGATGTACACCACTCACTCTTACAGTCAATGATGTACAATTCTCACTCTTACAGTCATTGATGCACACCACTCACTCTTACAGCCACTGATGTACACCACTCACTCTTACAGTCACTGATGTACACCACTCTTACAGTCACTGATGTACAACACTTACTCTTACAGTCACTGATTTGCACCACTGACTCTTCAGTCACTGATGCACAAATCTCACTCTTACAGTCATTAATGCACACCACTCACTCTTACAGTCACTGATGTACACCACTCACTCTTACAGTCAATGATGTACAATTCTCACTCTTACAGTCATTGATGCACACCACTCACTCTTACAGCCACTCATGTACACCACTCACTCTTACAGTCACTGATGTACACCACTCTTACAGTCATTGATGTACAACACTTACTCCTACAGTCAGTGATGTACATCACTCACTCTTACAGTCACTGATGTACAATTCTCACTCTTACAGTCATTGATGTACACCAATCACTCTTACAGTCACTGGTGTACACCACTCACTCTTACAGTCACTGATGTACACCACTTACTCTTACATTCACTGATGTACACCATTCACTCCTACAGTCACTGATTTACACCACTCTTACAGTCATTGATGTACAACATTTACTCTTACAGTCCCTAATGTACACAACTCACTCTTACAGTCACTGATGTACAATTCTCACTCTTACAGTCATTGAGTTACACCACTCACTCTTGCAGTCACTGATGTACACCACTCACTCTTACAGCCATTGTTGTATATCACTCACTCTTACAGTCACTAATATACACCACTCACTCTTACAGCCACTGATGTACATCACTTACTCTTACAGTCACTGATGTACATCACTCACTCTTACAGTCACTGATGTACACCACTCTTACGGTCATTGATGTACTGTACAACACTTACTCTTACAGTCACTGATGTACAATTCTCACTCATACAGGCATTGATGTACACCACTCACTCTTACAGTCACTCATGTACACCACTCACTCTTACAGCCATTGTTGTACAGCACTCACTTTTACAGTTACTGATATACACCACTCACTCTTACAGTCACTGATGTACACCACTTACTCTTACAGTCACTGATATACATCACTCACTCTTACAGTCACTGATGTACACCACTCTTACGGTCATTGATGTACTGTACAACACTTAATCTTACAGTCACCGATGTACACCACTCACTCTTACAGTCACTGATGTACAATTCTCACTCATACAGTCATTGATGTACACCACTCACTCTTACAGTCACTCATGTACACCACTCACTCTTACAGCCATTGTTGTACAGCACTCACTTTTACAGTTACAGTACTGATATACACCATTCACTCTTACAGTCACTGATGTACACCACTTACTCTTACAGTCACTGATGTACCCTACTCACTCTTACGGTAACTGTACAGTCAGCAAAAAATGGTCTGCACCCTTTGGTCTGACGGCCTCTCCAACGATCATTGATTTGATGCTATGTTAGTTTGGTAAGGTTGGTATATCAGGTTGCTTGATGCATTGTATAAGCAGTATGATATCACTTATAGTTAATACAGAGAAATTAACAGGAATCACCCGCGTAAATGAATTTTCTTCAGAATTCTTGGTCCAGTGTACCATATTATATAACACCATAAAGGTACAGAAATTTTTTGTTGACTGTACATCACTCAAATTTATTGATGTATAGCACTCACTCTTACAGTCACTGATGTGCAGCATTTACTCTTACAGTCACTGATGTAAAACTCTCACTCTTACAGTCACTGGTGTACAGCAATCACTCTTACAGTCACTGATGTGCACCACTCACTCTTACAGTCACTGATGTACACCACCCACTCTTACAGACACTGTTGTACATCTTACAGTCATTGATATACAGCACTCACTCATACAGTCACTCATGTACTCCACTTACTTTGATAGTCATTGATGTACAGCACTCACTCATAGAGTCACTCATGTACTCCACTTACTTTTACAGTCATTGTTGTATATTTTACAGTCATTGATGTACAGCCACTCGCACTTACAGTCACTGATGTACGTCACCCACTCTTACAGTCACTGATGTAAACCAATCACTCTTACAGTACCTGATGTACACCAGTCACTCTTACAGTCACTGATGTACACCACTCACTCTTAGTCAGTGATGTACACCAGTCACTCTTGCAGTCTCTGATGTACTTCACTCATTCTTACAGTCACTGATGTACACCACTCACTCTTACAGTCACCGATGTAAATCTCTCACTCTTAGTCACTGATGTGCACCACTCACTCTTACAGTCACTGATGTATACCACTCACTCTTGCAGTCACTGATGTACACCACTCACTCTTACAGTCACTGATGTACTTCACTCACTCTTACAATCATTGATGTACACCACTCACTTTTGCATTCATTGATGTACACCACCCACTCTTTCAGTCACTGTTGTACATCTTACAGTCATTGATGTACAGCCCTCACTCATAGAGTCACTGATGTACTCCACTTAATTTTTCAGTCACTGTTGTATATTTTACAGTCATTGGTGTACACCACTCACACTTACAGTCACTGATGTACACTCTTACAGCCAGTGATGTACACCACTCACTATTACAGTCACTGATGTATACCAGTCAATCTTACAGTCACTGATGTACACCACTCACGCTTACAGTCACTGATGTACACCACTCACTCTTAGTCACTGATGTACACCACCCACTCTTGCAGTCACTGATGAACACCACCCAACTCTTACAGTCACTCATGTGCACCACTCACTCTTACAGTCACTGATGTACTTCACTCACTCTTACAGTCACTGATGTACACCACTCACTTTTGCATTCATTGATGTACACCACTCACTATTGCAGTCAGTGATGTACACCACTCACTCTTACAGCCATTGATGTACACCACTCACTATTGCAGTCACTGTTGTACACCACTCACTCTTACAGTCACTGATGTACTTCACTCACTCTTACAGTAACTGATGTACACCACTAACTATTGCGGTCACTGATGTACAGTCAGCCAAAAAAGTCGTGTCTGCGTTCCGAACCCCGTAAATATTCGAGCAGGTAGGTCGAAGCAGCAGGGATAGTATGGGAAGGTTGGTAACTGTTGAGTTGGGGTATGCGTTGATGAGGACCATACGTAAAGGTGCCAATTGTGATATTACACATGATGTAACATCTGCAATTTATATTGAAATGTATCGTCAACATAAAACAAGCCTATAACATGTGAGAGAATCTTTAGCAGCAATGACAACGTGCTACCCAGCCCCCTGCCCACCGTCCTACCACACTCCCTTCCCCGGTTAGCAGGGAGTGGAGAACTTATAACGCAATTAACATCGGAATGAAAGACAGAGCGCTGTATTTTTACTGTATGTTTACTCTCCTAGCAAATCACGATATACTGACCATGTCTGGTATTACATGGAGGCATGAGGTGACGTCGCTGTAATATCGGGAAGAGCATTTGTTCCCACAAGTGGTGGAGCTTTGGTAAAGGGGTGAGGGAAACATAGCCACAGGTGTTACACAAGGTGATGAACCCAAGCTATACACCCACCAGCAAATAGTCATATCATCATAATCATTCGGTTCTCTGTATTGGGCGACAGGAAACTGAGGTGAGATATTACATGTTATCACTACTGACAAACGCCGCTTTATATTATCATAACCACGATGTTTCATAAGATTCCAAACACACACACACACACGTTATGATACGTGTTTCATCGTTATTCTTTCCACCGAAGTATTCCATTATCAAAGATGAATACAACATGACAACCTATATGAATTTATATTTCCATTTATTTGGATTACCTGGAACACATGATGATGCATAATGTTGCATCACAGAAAGACTTACACATGTAGACATTTAGAGACAGGTATTGATAAATGTTGGCCATACAGTCATTGACGTACACCACTCACACTTACAGTCACTGATGTACACCACCCACTCTTACAGTCACTGATGTACACCACTCACTCTTACAATCACTGATGTACACCACTCACTCTAACAGTCACTGATGTACACCCCTCACTCTTAGTCACTGATGTACACCAGTCACTCTTACAGTCTCTGATGTACTTCACTCATTCCTACAGTCACTGATGTACACCAGTCACTCTTACAGTCACTAATGTACACCACTCACTCTTAGTCACTGATATACAGTACACCACCCACTCTTGTAGTCACTGATGAACACCACACACTCTTTCGGTCACTGATGTACATCACTCACTCTTAGTCACTAATGTGCACCACTCACTCTTACAGTCACTGATGTACTTCACTCACTCTTACAGTCACCGATGTACACCACTCACTCTTGCAGTCACTGATGTACACCACTCACTCTTACAGCCATTGTTGTATATCACTCACTCTTACAGTCACTAATATACACCACTCACTCTTACAGCCACTGATGTACACCACTTACTCTTACAGTCACTGATGTTCATCACTCACTCTTAGAGTCACTGATGTACACCACTCTTACGGTCATTGATGTACAACACTTAATCTTACAGTCACCGATGTACACCACTCACTCTTACAGTCACTGATGTACAATTCTCACTCATACAGTCATTGATGTACACCACTCACTCTTACAGTCACTCATGTACACCACTCACTCTTACAGCCATTGTTGTACAGCACTCACTTTTTCAGTTACTGATATACACCACTCACTCTTACAGTCACTGATGTACACCACTTACTCTTACAGTCACTGATGTACCCTACTCACTCTTACGGTAACTGATGTACGGTCAGCAAAAAATGGTCTGCACCCTTTGGTCTGACGGCCTCTGCAACGATCATTGACTTGAGGCTATGTTAGTTTGGTAAGGTTGGTATATCAGGTTGCTTGATGCATTGTATAAGCAGAGAAATTAAACCCATAGCCTTCACGATAATTCAAAATGTTTAGTATCAATTCGCTGGTTCATATTAACTCGTCAGGTTTGTTCGTGTTAACACTATCTGGTATACAATATAACTCGACATTTTTCCTGCATTAATTATCAGAGTACAAAGCAAACTAAAGCTAAGGCATCATTACAAAGATATCTTCATGATACAATGAGTACTGTACAGTATAAGAGTTTTTTATAACTATCACAAGTATGGAGAAGAAATACAAATGTAGCAGAGGAAATGAGTTGTCAAGTAATGTTATTTGTCACGTTTCTGAGAAGTTAAAGGATGGTGGTGCAATGTTTGCTGTGTTTAATTTATATCAAACAAAACTCAGACTATGCCAACAATATTAAATTATAATATTATTTTTGGGATAGTCTGAGTTTTGTTTGATATAAATTCTAAATTTTCAGGATTATGGAAGACAATAAAAACAATAGAATCTTACGAAATGCAGTCGTTACACAGTGGATAAAACACCATTTATTGAACAGTTCAAGTGAAAACTTAATAAACTAAGCTAAGATTATTGAAACTTAAAAGTGAACTGGAAATTTTACAGAATATATGTTTGGAATATAGCGTAACAGAAGACTCGACTGAAAACAAGTGACGCACGCATCATAGGGTGGGATGAACAAAGCAAGAGGCAGCAGCCAACACCCTTAGTGTTGTTATCTTGCTTACTGCTGGGACGGCCGCTCACTCCTAGCTCATATACTGTACTCCACTAGAGAACTGTGGGTCAAGTAAGGTGTGTTTATCAGTAGCGGAGGGACAACGCACCACCTACATACAGTACACTCTCCACGGCAAAAGTGACTGTCCAGAGAACTTATATATTTAAGGCCATTTACCAGGGAATGCGCACATGATATCTGAATTTATTAAGAGGTAAGTAAAGTTTTTATTTTGATGATAGTTTTACGATACATATCAGTGACACATCTACACTTAATCGTGTAACAGTGATACAAACCTTTATAACAGCAAACATTGATTATCTCTGTGTTACAACTAAACCTTGATATAATCGTGTAACACTATTATTATTCTCTTATAATAATGAACTTTAACATACACATATACCATTTTAACATTAATGCTTTATTTTAAAAGCTAAATAAAACGTTATTGATTTATTCATAATATTTTCCTACATATGGTATTAGTTCTAGCGTATTTTAACATCACTCATTTTATTTTTGGAAAATGAAAACTAATGTGTTAATATAGTAAAGATAGTCTGTATTATTAAGAAAATGTATAAATATAAAGGTGATTTAAAACTTACGGGCACAGCGTAATATGACTTTTTAAATATTCTAAATATCTTTGATTATTTCAAAAGTCGTTATTTAATACTAATTACTCGAATTTTTCAATTGTAAACCCAGATACTTAATCAGCAAGTATAGTCTGTGCTCGACCAACTTGCACGCCTCTTTTATAGTTCCCGGAAGCACTGTGTTGTGTACGTGATAGCCAGCCAGCATGTCATGAAGGCTAACTATAGCTTGGAACACCGCTGATCAGCTTTAGTGCTCTGGGTTGTACAGTTTAGCTTGGTTTCTCTAATTTCTTGGAATTTGAGTTAAATCTAAAGTTTCAGAAATAGTCCTATTCCCCTATCTTGATTTACTTGAGCGTTCGATCGATCCTCAAACTGTGAATTGACTTCTTTGATCTGGGAGCTCCCGGTCAACATTGGAGACCGATACTAATAATATACGTTCTTAGCCATGACACTACTATGGTAGAAAACTTCTAGGAACTGAATATAGATCAGCATTTTAAATATTCTGTCCAACGACTACAAAGGTCATTATGGTCTTAACTGCCGTCAATGTAAGTTGGGTCAGCAGCTTACACACTGTGCGGACTAAATAAGTTTAAGATGGATCACCTCACATGTCACGTGAGTCTGATTATTTACTCACATAAAAGGGAAGTTTCATCTTCTCTTTACACTGAAGCTTGAATTTAAAATTCTCACGATTTCTCTTTGCCATATAATCCAGCTTTTCATGTTTAGTCATTGAAAATTATGAATAATTTCAATATTTATCATCCTAACTTGTATGTTTGCCCTAATAAATTAATAATTTATTTGAAGTCTACGTGGTGTTTGAAAAACGAGTTCAAGGAATTGAACCAAAGTTAGCTAATGCCAACGCCGGAGGGATGGATTTTATGACGAACACCTTTTATAAGCCTGATTCAGAAAAGATTATTATTATCACAGCAGCTGGGTTGTCACTATCTCCCTCACATCTTGAAGGCAGTCTAGCAACCGGACGCTTCTCAGATAGTCTGTCATGGTTTCCTATTACCCTTGATTCTTTCTGTAATGTGTAAGTACCATATCCTGGACTAAACGCCAGTATTTATTCCATTATGAGTGATAGGAAACAGAAAGCAGTCGTCTGCAGTGCTGGCTTTGCAGCCTCTCTGCATACCGAAGATTTATTTGACAGCTTATGTGCTGTAGTACAACTGGTCCTACGAGGTCGTCAAGGTCTACGGGACCCGCTTTCACTTTCACAGTTGTAGAACCCGGAGATCAAGAGCAAATATCAAGATGGAAGGTAAAATTTTGATCCTCTAGACACCTCCACATTAAGGCTCCATCGACGGCTCTGTAACTATAGCTGTTCTAGGTAATTTAACTGCTGAGTCTGTCTCGGTTAATGAGGCCTGAACATTTATATTATAGAGGGTTTTGGTAACGAAACCCAATTGTCTGTTATCCTTTTATTTAGGAACTATTGGGGATACAGTTCCAAAGTGTAAATCACCGTAACTTATCACTGTAACTATGAGTGTTAAGAGAAGGACAGAGGCTATTTAAATAGACCTGCTAAATACGTCCAATCTGTGTGAGGTGTTGAGTAACAATGCCGCAGGATGCCGGCTTTTCAATGCTGACCTAAACAGTCACTGGGCAGCACCTCAAGGAACCCGCCCATCACGTGATATGATCATGTCACCTCATAGCCAGTGGAAAGTTACAGGGGTTGATATGATTATATAAAAACAATGTATTGAACTGACATTTATATAAAGACTAACATGAGCTAATACATCGCTGGGTCACCACCCTCCGAGCTTCCACGAGGAATAAGCTAAATCTCGCAGAATACATCCGATACATAAACCTAACCATGTTACAAACATATATGTACACACTAAGTTGGGGACTCTGAAACCGTAGGTTTTTCATCAACTACTGGGGTCCAAGACTTTAGTGGCTTACAGACTAGTATTTTATGTACAATGTTTAACTTGGAAGATACTGACTTATAATAGCAAAACAGAAGCATCACTGCCAGAAGTAACACTATAGTGGGAATGGTTAAACTTGATATTGAAAATCTCCGTGAAAAATACAATGGCAGTTGATCACTCAAATCAGCAAATTGTGACTCTTTCAAGTAGGAAATAACTGTCAATTTCTCTGAGACAATATTAATGTCACTAATAGTGAAGTTCATTACTTGAAACAAGGGAATTAAATCCGAAGTTAGATTTCAATTCAAAGCGAAATGCTGATGAGTAGGCAAGGTCTTTAACGAACTACAAGTTATTTCACAGTAATCCGGAGCCTTATAATAACCTTTTTCACAACTAACTACTTACCATCATCGTTCGTGGCATTTTAAAATGACATTAGTCTCATTAGGAAAGAAAAAGTACTGCACATTGTGCAGGTGCGCAAGAAACACAGTTTTTCCACTAACTGATGTGCGTACATTAGTTTGTATGACTGCCATTTCACATATCCCTTGTCTGAGAAGAACTTTGGGCGTAGTATATGGACATATTAGATTCATCACTAAGGCAAAGGCCACAGATTCGGCTGTTTTATCCTTCAGTGGGACTAAAACCACAAGTCTAGAAAAATGATCCACACACACTAGGACGTACAAGGATCCCTGATGACTCCTCGGAAGTTGTAACAAGTCTATTGCGACTGTGTCAAGCGGACAGTCTGGTGTAGGATATTGTAGAATTGGAGCCGGTGACCTTATAGTACCCTTATGCTGAGCACATGACAAACACTTAGCAATGTGTAATTCTATATCTTTCTTCATAGTTTTCCAGAAATATTTCTTTTTGATTTCTGCCAGGCACTTGTCATGTCCTTGGTGACGCGCCTGAGGAACATCGTGGAACAACGTTAAAATCGTTTTACACAACGTGTCAGGTACGACTATTTGAGTAACAATACCCTCAGACGTCTATTCCGATCGATGGAGTATGTTATGTCGTAATTCAAATTGATTGAGTAGAAGAATTAACTTGGGAAGTTTAGCATCCTCTCCCGATTATGAAGCAAAAATGACTGCTGACCATAACGGGTCGCGTCGTTGCTCATCTTCTAGTTGTGAAAGAGTGAACGTTGATACAGGCATCACTGGTGCAATATATCTAGACAAAGCGTCGGCGACTACATTCGCTCTTCCCGGTAAATACCTAAATTCGGGGTCAAATTCCTGAATTGTCATATACCAGCGTGCTAATCTGCTTGATAGATTCCTGCCATGGAACAGTTCTGTTACTGCCGCATGATCCGTAAACACAGTAACCAAAGATAATGTCTTTAAACTTCTTCAGTGCCCACGCAACAGCTAACGTCCCTATATGCGTTACTGAATAACGTGTTTCGGCATCATTAAGTTTACGACTTGCAAATGCCATCACTTTAAACTTTCCTCTCGAATCCACTTGCATGAGTACAGCTCCGATTCCTTGTCCAGAAGCGTCGGTACACAGAGTGAAAGCTTGAGTGTAATCAAGAACTGCCAGAACCGGGGCATTGGTAAGTGGTCTTCAATGCCACAAAACTATCTTCGTGTTCAGCATCCCACGCAAACATTGCATCCTTCTTTAGTAACCTTGTTAAGGGTGACGCCAATATTGCATAGTTCTTAATAAAAGAACGATAATATCCAGATAAATCAAGAAAGCTACGCACTTGATCAACCTCTATAGGACGTGGAAACTAAGATACAGCTTTTACTTTATCATCGACTGTATGAATACCGTTACCGTCAACTACATGACCAAGGAAATGGATTCTGGATTTTAAAAACTCACATTTCGAAAGTTTAATTTTAAAACCTGCTGTGGAAAGTTTTTCTAACACTTCACGCAGTTTAATCAGATGGATATCGACATCCTTACTGACGACTATGAGATCATCCAAATAAGCGTAAACTGTGGTACCTATCAATCCGGCAAACAGGGTGTTGATCATCCTTTGAAACGTCAGTGGGGCATTTCTGAGACCAAAAGGCATTCGCAGAAATTCAAAATGGCCCAAAGGAGTACTCGGGATTTCTCATCGAGTGGTATTTGCCAATACTCGCTAAGCAAATCAAAGTTGCTAAACACAGCATTATCCTTGCCTAAGGACTGCAATATATCACTCAAGACAGGCATAGGGTACCTATCCGGGATCGTACTTTTATTGACACGCCTAAAATCAATAACTGGGCGCCAACCGTCATCCTTCTTTGGGGCTAAGAATAAATGGCTATTGAAAGGAGATTCAGAATGTGTGATACACCTTCTCATCCAACATATCTTGGACCATACCCTGAACTACAGCGCGCTGGCTTTGTGGTAATCGGTAAGCTGGTATGTAGATTGGATTTGTGCCCTCCTTTAAAGATATGTGATGTGAAGTTAAATCTGTGTGTCCTAACTGTTCCCCTGGCAAAGCTACAATGTTTCTGTAGTCGGCAAGCAGCTCTAAAACTCGTGTCTTGCCTTGAGGATGATCAATCATCTTAACATGTGGCGCTATTTGATCACCCCTCTCCTGCCTTGTTTGTTGAGATTGAGAAACAATACTACCAACTGGGAATTACGTAGGCTGTGATACAACATTGATGTGATAAACCAGAAAATCATACAAATAGCATCCCTCTTTCAATATCCTAAGAGCGCCTGTTCTGTTAAGAACTAGTACGTCTGTTAAACCACCAGGTCGAATCGTGCTCAACGTCGATTCGCACGACAAACCCTTAACCTTGCACGTTTCCGGTAGGCATACTACATCAGTCCCAGTGTACACGTCAGGTAAAACTACAGTGGCCTTGGTATATTCCTCAATCTGATAATGGAGAGTACTCATTAATACCACAGGTACAATCCTCCAACTCTTGCTGCTATAATCACGCTGGGAAAGTGAGTGTGTGAGGTCTTGAGCTCTCTTCGACACATTATCCGCGACACATTATCCGACACTTTCGACCTTGCGGAGAGCAATGGTGCAGAATTACGCATAGCGTTGTAGGAAACACCCTTAAACGTAATAGCATTATTACGGTACGTGGACGAACATCTTTACAATTCGTTTTGATTGTTGGTAGACCTATCAACCCGTCAGCTGGCAAATTAAATTGCTGGACTACATAAAAGTCTGCATTGAAGGGAACACCACGTCTTCAGAATCGTAGTGGTAAAGTCACCATTCCTGCAATGCTTAGCTGCGTGCCGGCTACTCCTTCGAGATCGGCGTCAGTAGGGCTCCATGAGAAGTCTCGGTGAGGGAATCTACATTGTAACTCTGATAGGATGCCAAAGCTATTACATTTGCGCATGCACCCGTATCAATATCCAGAGCCAATCTGATATCTCCAACTCTGACCGGAATGGACAACACTTCCGCTTTGCTAAGCGCCGCTATTAAAGAGGCTGCCACTGAAGTGTTTCTGGACGTAGGTACCAATGTACCTATTCTTCCTCGTTTTTTGACAGAAGCTGGCCTTCCCCCGATTTCTTATACTGATAACGACGCGCCTTACGCTGCTGTGTTACCTGGGGTACTCCTGAGTCCACGCTCCTAGCCCTGAGCATCATATCACACTCATCCGTGTTGTGAGTTGCTGATTGATGGAATCCACACCACAAACCTGCCGCCGGTCCAGATGGAGACGTAGTCTTGGCCGCCGCCGAGTATGTCTTGGGTGCTCCATGTTTTTGCTGAGAGCCGGTGGAGGGTGTTCCATGTTTTTGCTGAGAGCCGGTGGAGGGTGCTCCATGTTTTTGCTGAGAGCCGGTGGGGGGATGGTTCCTCTCCTTAACTCTAACACCACCACCCTGGATCTAGTAACAATCATCGACTGTATGACCCCTCTTATTACAATAGGTGCACCGCAAAGCCCGTCGATGTTTGTTACCTGGATCGTAATGAACTTGGCGTTGAACTTGGTGCTGAACAAGTGGCTGCATTGATGCTACCGGTGCAGGTGTTTTAGCTTGGTAAGTACATGCCGTCAGAGGTTGAGCTGTCTTTGGTGCAAGTTTGTTTGCGTAATCTATCAGCAAGGCAGACGGTTCAAACTCCACTTCCTGGGCACGACAATATATTGGGTCACGAACCGCCATCAGAAAACTAATGAGTTCTATCAAGTTTTCCACATTGTCCGGTAACATCTTGCCATCGTCATCATACCATTGCGATCCTCGGAAAGTTGCTTCCATATCCTGTTTGACCTCACCAGCAATTGAGACAGCCCGCATCAGTGTTTCTGCGTGAACCACAGGTGCTAAATTATCAAGCCAACGAAAAACCCAATGCAACTGGCCTAAGTGGGACCCAGACTCAAAAATACCAATGAAAGCCCGTTTGAAATTATCATATTAAGGGTCCGCCAGTCCACTCGCATTTTGATGCAGACTCACAAAGCTACATATCCTGCAGGATATGAGAACAAACGAACGCTTTCTTATCATAATCTTCAGTAATATGGACATTGTGCATAGTATCTTCACATGCCCTCAAGAACTGCTTTATCCTGTAATCGTCGTGTCCCATAAAATCACGAACCTGATCCCCACGCGGTATCACGTGAACAACATTCGCGGGATGTTGTTGTTAGAAGCAGCCATGCCAACAAACTTACTCCTAACTGAAAGATCTTTTAATGGGGGAGGTAATGGTAATGTATCTGACACACTGTAACCTGGAGGAGGAGGAGGAATAACCTGTGTATAATCATTCGAGATACTATACTATTTACCAGATTGTTGGGTTCAACGGTTTAACTCGTAAAATGATTGGTCTATAATATCCTCACTACTCTTGACAGAAATGTCGACCTTCACTTGCGCCTGTGTTTCGGGCTAATCTACTGAACTAATCTCTGCAGTAGAAACCTTAACCTTATCCTCTACGCACGACTTGCTAACATAACGCTCTGTTAATTCTGCAATGTCCCAAGACGATGACTTTGAAAAACTATCCATTACGTGCTTAATGGGTCACACAAAGAATTACACAAATAACCTTAATCTTGCTTCTCATTTACAGGAAACTGATATTAATTACAGTTAAAATAATTAAAGTATCATTAGCAGAACTGATGAGAACTATATACTGGGAAATATATTACGTCAGTATACAAAGAATAAGCAAGACGCTTATAAAACTGATATAACCCAAACGATGTCTATCAGTGTGAAGTTATGGCAGGAACATGTAAATGTGTGAATATATAAAATGTATGCTTAAATACCTATGTACGAAGTTTGTCGTCTTCAAAGAAAACGGCACAGCTGGTCTCGTCCTTCCCAGTCGTAGCACAGCTGGTCTCAAGCGGGGGTGGGGTGGGTGGGTTGCTTCAATCGTCCCAAGGTCAGGGCGAGTGTGTGTTTCCTCCGCTCCCTCAGTTGTGTAGCAACTGAAAGACGCTGCACGATGAAAACGGGCGAGCCCACTTCACGACGGGGAGTCCACTATCCACTAAAATTGCTGACTGCTGGTGTCGAAGACTCTGGTCACCTGCTCACTGACGAGATGTCGCTCCTGTGTGCCAAACCTTCTGAAGTCCCATATATGTAGGACTCGCTGGGGGCAATGAGAGATTGTACAATCTTCAGTCACGACAGCCAAAACAGTCTTCTTAAACAATTGTGGAAGGTCCAGTGTTGCCAAACCTCGTAGGTATGTGACACCACTGCAAGCGCCGGTACACAGGATGCCCAATGCTGAACATGCAAATTCCTGACCGCCACCTCTCATTGCCAAACAGGGGTATTACCAACCTCCCGTAAGATATAAAGTCAACAATAACTTGGAAATAATTCTGCACACCTCTTTGGACAACAGAATGAAGGTCACTCAACTATAACGTCTCACTACGGGATACATCACTACACTTGGATATTTCATGTAACACGTCACTGGTTTTTGTTTTTCTTGTTTCGTAAAACACTGATGACTTGTTATGTGTGTACTGATTTCAAAATTCGAAACCACTTGCTGCCACCTTACATTCTAGGCCATTTAACTGCTGCGTCTGTCTCGGTTAATGAGGCCTGAACATTTATATTATAGAGGGTTTTGGTAACGAAACCCAATTGTCTGTTATCCCTTTATTTAGGAACTATTGAGGATACAGATCCAAAGTGTAAATCACCGTAACTTTTCACTGTAACTATGAGTGTTAAGAGAAGGACAGAGGGTATTTAAATAGACCTGCTAAATACGTCCGATCTGTGTGAGGGGTTGAGTAACAATGCCGCAAGACGCCGGCTTTTCAGTGCTGACCTAAACAGTCACTGGGCCGCACCTCAAGGAACATGTCTATCACGTGATATGATCATGTCACCTCATAGCCAGTGGAAAGTTACAGGGGGTGATATGATTATATAAAAACAATGTATTGAACTGACATTTATATAAAGACTAACATGGGCTGATACACTGCCAAGTATAACAAACACACAAACACACACACACACGTTAGTTAGAATCAAGAAATTTAAAACTCTCGACCAATCACGGAAAGTTAGGAAAATTTTCCCTCTTTGTTTATTTAAGAAATGTTTCACTCCTCCACCTGTGTTCTGTATTTGCTTCATGTTTTAATGAACTCTTTTTATACGATAATAACTGTTTTTAATTCTCAAGTTTGATCAATAATAATAATAATAATCTTGCAAACAATTTCAGGAAATAGCAAAGGAGAAAATGGCTGACTCCAAAAAAGATACTCTGGAGATATTAGCTGTTGGGCGCCCATTTCAACTTGGCATGTTGTATGACTGTCGCAATGAGAAGCTTATTCCTGGCATAACACTGTGGGACCCTGATATCCTCAAGGGCAATATTAACTCAAGTAAGGTAAGGAATTGCAGGAGGGAATACTGCAATTATGGGAGAGTGTATAAATAGATTTCATGACAGCTGTTCTCTCATATTCAGTCACCTTACGTTAACATAAAATCAAGTGTGACGGAGAATTAGTCATAATGTAGAGATAGAGAGGGGGTGTGTTTGGTACATGACGGAAATGTTTTCTCACTCGGTCAGTCAGAAAGGAAAAGCGTACATAGAGCTGACTAACGCATAGAGCTGTCGTGATCCACATTCTCGAGTTGCAATGAGAGATGAGTTATGAAGGGAGGAAGTGTAGGAACCATATATCCTTCATATACTCTCTCTCTCTCTCTCTCTCTCTCTCTCTCTCTCTCTCTCTCTCTCTCTCTCTCTCTCTCTCTCCCCCCCGAAGGATATCTTGAGGCGTAATTCATGCCCCCCCCTTCCTTCAAATTTTCAATACAGTTAAAGGATCACTACTAAATACCGATTATCAAATGTTATTAATGAATAGGGAAATGGATAGGGAACGAGATTGATTGCTCTGTTGTATCTCCATCCATCCATCCATCCATCCATCTTGGTCCTACTCATAACCATTCTCTTTAACAACAATGTCATTATTGTAATCATCACCATTACCATCACTGTCATCATTGTAATCACCACCATTACCATCACTGTCATCATTGTAATCATCACCATTATCATCACCGTCATCATTGTAATCATCACCATTATGTAGTGATGGGTTGTCAGACCACAGCTTACATCTCAGAAACAGTCCAGACCTGACCCGACATTAGGGAGGTGAAATGTAAGGGGACCCCTCGCAGCCCAAGTCAAGGGGCTACAAATCACCCAGCACGCAGTCAGCAGAAGATTCCTCCAATATATACGACAACTTATAGCTCCGAGAAAGTCCAGACCTGACCTTACATTGCCGCCACCCAGTCATCTGCCAGCTCGTTTCCGAATATATAGGACTATATAGGACGTCGTAGCCCTCCCTCAGGTCTCAGTCAGAGGGAGTCGAGACAGTCAGACAGAGAGAGCCGGAGGCAAGCCCTCCTCTGGTCTGGAGCGAGAGTTTCCCTCCCGACACCGGTGTCCCAACTAAGCAGAGTCGCCCTCCCGGCACCGGTGTCCAGCTAAGCAGTCTCCCATAGAGACAACCCAGAATCACCTGCTAGGCCTCCCCCAGGTCACGTGAGTTTTTGTCAGAGCTTTCCATAGGATGAGTTACTTACGTGGGAAGTGTATTCATTTCATGTTGTGTCCGAGAATCAATGTCTAGTAACGTAATATGATGTCCTAGTAACATAAATATAATGTCCTAGTAACTTCGATAGAAGGTGTTATTAATGTGTCCATGCCATTGTCGTAATTAATAAATAGTTGTAGCGAAGCGGTGTTTGAAAAGTTGTCCTTAAGAACGCAGTAGATGTGTATTGACGTATAAGATAGTATAAGTGTATTAGCAGAGTAAACAACTAACACGGCCACGCTACCAAACTCTTCCTCTCTTTACATCCTCCTCCTAAATATTCTCTCTATACTTTCTACTTTTTAAAACGCTTCATTATAATTATCATCACTGTCATCATTGTAATCATCACCATTACCATCACTGTCATCATTGTAATCATCACCATTATCATCACTGTCATCATTGTAATCATCACCATTATCATCACTGTCATCATTGTAATCATCACCATTATCATCACTGTCATCATTGTAATCACCATTATCATCAGTCATTGTAATCATCACCATTATCATCACTGTCATCATTGTAATCATCACCATTACCCTCAGTCATCATTGTAATCATCACCATTACTATCACTGGCATTATTGTAATCATCACCATTACCATCACTGTCATCATTGTAATCATCACCATTACCATCACTGTCATCATTGTAATCATCACCATTACTATCACTGGCATTATTGTAATCATCACCATTACTATCACTGGCATTATTGTAATCATCACCATTACTATCACTGTCATCATTGTAATCACCATTATCATCAGTCATTGTAATCATCACCATTACCATCACTGTCATCATTGTAATCATCACCATTATCATCACTGTCATCATTGTAATCATCACCATTATCATCACTGTCATTGTAATCATCACCATTACCATCACTGTCACCATTACCATCATCACCATTACTGTTTTGTACATCAATATCACAAGACTCTGCCAACACAAGCATATCTATATCTGCTTCACTAACTATTTGTCTCTTTAATCTTCATTAATTAATTTCTTTGAATAGTTTATTTCAGATAATGATAATATCTCACTTTGTTGTTTTTAATATGGTCGCCCTGGTGTCAAGCTTTAAAATACATCAGATTTTACAGTGCAATGAAATGTGTCTAGTTGAGTTTTATTTAAGTTATTGACTGACACCTGTATTATGCTTGTTACTCAGTTGGTCCCGTATAAGTCAATCACCTGCCTTATTTTGAACATATATTAGTGTATAATTTCAACCAACAGAAACCCTCTGTGGAATATGATGTCATCACTTCGGATTCGATTGATGATAAATCCTCGGCTATGGACATATCGGCATCAATGAAAGCCAGTTTCTGCAGCGGGCTCATAGACATATCAGGGTCTGCCTCCTATCTGAGCAACCAGAAGCAATCAAGACGTCAAAGTCGAGTCACTCTGAAATACAAGACTACAACAAGATTTGAGCAACTCACCATGCAGCATCTAGGGAAAGGTAATGCAAAACATCAAGATGTGTTTGATCAGGGGACTGCCACCCACGTTGTGACCGGAATTCTGTATGGCGCACAAGCTTTCTTTGTTTTTGATCGCAAGTTTTCTGAGTCTTCAGAAGAGCAGGAAATAAAAGGTGATCTGGAAGTAATAATTAACAAAATACCATTAGTTAAGATATCTGGGGATGGTAATCTAAACATGAATGACGGAGAAAGATCCAAAGTTGAAGAATTTCATTGCCAGTTCCATGGAGATTTCATAATTGACACCAACCCCGTCAACTATGAAGACGCCGTTAAACTGTATCATGATCTCCCAAATAAAGTAGGAAAGGATGGAACAAATGGTGTTCCACTTAAAGTTTGGTTGTATCCACTACATCTGCTTGATAGTAGTGCTGCTAAACTTGTTAGAGATATAAGTGTCAACGTTATCAGCAATGTAAGTAGTGCTTATGAGGAATTGGTAAATTTGGAGAGTCAATTAAATGATTTGAAGGGACACACCGTTCCTTGTAAGTTCACCTCTATCAAGGACAAAGTGACTTGGTTTCAGAAAATGGTTACGGAATTTAAGACTCACTTTCAAAGGAATCTTGCTGAGAGTCTCCCGCGTATACGAGGGGGAGGAATGGAAGAACAAGTCCTTGTAGATCTTTTGTTAAGGCGTGACAAATCTCCATTCAGCACAGAGAAGCTGGTCAAGTGGATTTCCAACCTAGAACACGAGATCAACTTGATGGAAGCATATTTAGAGAATCTGAAAGACATACACCAGGTAACTAAGGCTGGTGAGATTGACAGACTGGCAACAAGAAATGAACATGTCTTTTGTTTCACATTTGGACAGTTGAGTCAATCTGAACCACTCTTGTTGAGCATGAGTTCCTACCTTGCTGGCAACAATGTTAAGGAAACCACAGAGGACAAAAAAGCTTGGTTCCATAATCCAGAAATCAAAAAATGTATAAGGAAGCGCTCAATGCAATTTGCTGATTTCGTAAATGACACCCGACCGACGCTTGATTCATTCTTTGTCGTGTCAAGTAGCGATGATGGAGAAAAGACTGTTGGAGCCCGGGTAATCCATTACAAGGAAGGAGAAGTAGTGGATTCAGACTTTAAACCACCTTCAGCTCCAGGAAAACCGAGTATTGATAGTGTCGACCATGATCAGATTGGTCTCACCTGGGAAGAGCCCGAGAATGGATGTTGCAACGTTGAGTCCTACTCCGTAAAGTTCACTGATCTGGGATGCACTGATGATCCTCGGACACACACACATGAAGTTGAGAAAGGCACAAGCGCCACTGTCAATAATCTGAAACCAAATACTCAGTACGTGTTTGAAATTATTGCTAAGTGCGATGGTGGACTAAGCCCCGCAAGCATTAAAAGTGACGTGGTCTTAACAAAGCCTTGCAGTCCTCCAGGCATTCCGTCACTGAGCAATGCGTTGTCCTCAAAGCTTACCATATGCTGGCAGCAACCAACAGTGATCGCTGAGGGTGAGGTTATCAAACTATATAAAGTCAAATGTCTCTGTATAGTAAACAATCAAGTTGTAGCAGAAGAATCAACCAGCACGTCCACGTTATTCACAAACTTGATGCCTGGCACTGAATATTCTTTCAGTGTTACTGCAGTATGTTCAAGTGGCACTAGCAATAGCAGTGGTGCCATCACTATGGAAACTCTTTCCAACATTTCCACTGTTAAATTGATTTCCGCGAAGTTACTTGTACCAAGAACACATAAAGGTAGTCCGGAAATATATGCCATTCCTCTTGAAGAAAATATGCGAGACACAGAGAAAAATATCTGTAAAATGCAGTTTGGTAAACCACGGGAGTTCAATACTCCTAGTAGCGATAAAGTCATTATGATGGTAGGTGCCACAGGGTCTGGGAAAACTACACTAATCAATGGCATGATTAATTACTTATTTGACGTTAAGTGGGAAGACAATTATCGCTTTAAACTCATCCATGATGAGAAGGACGCACAGGGCAACACAAGTGAAAAGAGTCAAGTTCACAGCCAAACAAAATGGATTACAGCATACAGTATTTACCACACAGGAGTGGCAGGTTCCAGGGTACCGTACAACCTTACCGTCATCGACACACCCGGGTTTGGTGATACTTCAGGGATAGAAGAAGATAGGAAGATTATTCAGCAGATTGATGCTCTTTTTCAAAACTCACATGGGAATGGTATTGATCATATTGATGTTATTGGCTTTGTTGTTCAGTCAGCTCTAGCTCGACTGACCTACACACAAAAGTTTGTGTTTGATTCTATACTTTCACTCTTTGGAAAAGATATAGCAGAGAACATCTTCACTATTGTTACTTTTTGTGATGGCCAAGATCCTCCAGTGATCGCCTCTATCAAGGAACATAATATGCCCTACAGAGGGGAGCACTTCAAGTTTAATAACTCGGCTTTGTTTGTCAGCAATACAGTTACTGACGCTGATAAAGATGAATATGAATCTTTTGATTACCAGTTTTGGAGAATGGGAATGCAGAGCATGAAAAAGTTTTTCAAAGCTCTTGCAGCTGTAGACCAAAAGAGTCTACAAATGTCCAAAGATGTTCTTCGTGAGCGCCGTGAGCTTGAGGTAACGCTGGAAGGTCTACACAGTCAAATTCAAAGTGGTTTATCAAAGCTGGAGGAAATAAAACAGGATTATGGTATCATGAAAGACAATGAGGCAAAGATAGAAGCTAACAAGGACTTCAAATACAAAGTTAAAATGAGGAAGCCTTATCAGAAGGATATTTCACAGTCGGGCCTTTACAATACAAACTGCCAAACATGCTACACTACATGTCACTATCCATGTGGCATAGCAAATGATAATGAAAAAGCTAGATGTACTGCCATGAAACATGGATCCTGTACAAATTGCCCAGGAAAGTGTGCATGGAGTGTTCACTTCAATCAGAAATACGTTTGGGAATACAGAGAGGAGACCGTGGAGAGAAACTCTGATGAAATCTACGAGCGGTATCGTTCTGCCAAAGAAGGAAAGAATAGCTGTGAGGAAATGTTGAAGAAAAACTCTGACATTTTCAAATGGGTAAAAAACAAAGTGATAGAACTGATGGAGAAGTCAAGGGACCATCTCAACCGCTTAAAAGCGATAGCGCTAAAACCTGACCCATTGTCTGTTGTGGAGTATATTGATTTGATGATTGAAGGTGAAAAACAAGAGAAGAAACCAGGTTTTCAGAAACGAGTAGCTACTCTACAGGAGTTGCGAGCCAGAGCAAACTTGGGAAAGCAAGCATTGGATCCCTCTTTTAATCCTTGGGGGAACTTCGAGCTCGTGGAAGTGGAAACCAAGAAAGGCAAAACAAGTTTTATGTCAAAAGTCAAGAATTTGTTTTCATGATTTTGTTAGTGAATATAAAACTCTTTCATATTTTTGTCTGGTAGTATTTTTTCTTATATTATTTCATTGTTTACAATATTTGTGATGTCTTACACACAGACATGTATATCTTCACTCACTCTCACATATTAACCACTACAAGAGAGCTAAGAAGTTTCCGGAGTTTTCTATTTTACTTAGCAGATATATCTGGTGGAAATGTTCAGAATAGGACACGTATGGAAGTTAAAAATATAAGGAGCTTATGGCCACGTGAAATGCTGCTGAAAATAGTTTACTCCGCCACCCTGTAGAAGAAACCCAAACCCTGGGATTGTAACACCAAACTGTCAGACATTCTGAGAATATCTAAAACACTGAAACTTTTAAGAAAATATGCTTATTACATATGAATATAATGAAGTCTGTTAGCAGATATTAGTGTTAGAGAGTGGAAGTGTTAGTTACTGTAACTCTTTGTTGGGTAAAACACTGAAGATCACATTACAGCGATACAGACTCGAGAAGTGAGTTTAGAAGCTAGACCTAACCTAACCTAACAACCTAACCTATGGTACTATGGAAATAACGAAATGTTTAACTTAAAAATTCACGGCGTATTGCCTAGGTGCCTAAGTTAATACAAAAGTTAAACAAAACACAACAAATATACCTGATGTTGAAAAGTATATCAGATGGAGACATCACCTTGACCTTCTTCACCGAGTGTACAATACATGAGTGACAGGTAGGTAATGAGTGCCAGACCATCAATAACTACAATAGGGTATTTCATATCTTAAGGGAAAAACGGACAAATCGATAGAGTAAACATCGTATTTACTATATTAAGTCCCTGTGGTCATTTATTAAATATATTAATTATTCTGTTCTAATACCTGATCATATAATCACTACATGTTAACTGATTCTGGGGAGTATACCTTGTCTACTTGATGTATGAGAATTGATGCACACTGAAGAGCTTGACTGTAATAATTAACTGTAGTCTTTCTTGAGGTAATACATGAGGTACGACTGAATATATCTATATTTTAGCTCATGTACTGTTGTAAGAATTGACACTTTCTGTATTGTGGATTTCTATGTAATATGTCTTATATATTAACAATAAACTTCAATACAAAAATTGTGTCGGATGATCCATTTATTCCCACGCTGGAGTTTACTAATAAGGAGATAACAGCCTGTCTCGTGTGTGTGTGTGTGTGTGTGTGTGTATAAATTAAGTCAGGGGGCCCCCCCTGACTTAAAGAGCAGTGACATAAAGAGCATACTCCATACAGTGTTGACTTCCTGCACGATATCCGGTATAGATAATGAGAATGGCAGACGTCAACACTAAGAATCTCAATAAGTGATAGAGATGTGAGCCGAGAGAGTAGAAAATATTCTAATGATGGATTGCAGTGAAATACAATCATTAATCACTATTACTATGATATACTCGTATGTATCTTTAAATGGAAAAAATAATGAAAATATATGTAACGATAGACAAAGAGGAAGAAAGGAAAAAAGGGAGAAACATGAATAGGTAGAAAAGAAAATATAAGTAAATAAGAGAGAGAGAGAGAGAGAGAGAAACTATTCACTACCATATGAAATTGTCGAAAAATTAAAAAGGAAAAATCACCCTATAATCAAATTTTTTAACTGTCTTCTATATAAAAAATTTCAGAGTAAAAAAAAGTTATCTCAAATAGAAACTTTGGTAATATTGTGGTTAATGAAAATACCATGCACGTTTGTTCAGTCATCACGCACTTATATGTTCATACACTGCAACGTCAAACTTAAATTAATAATACACGACTTATGGGAAAAATTTGGCCTCACGTAAGAGAGAATTGTGTCGGCTTAAAAATGCTCATGGGTAAATAAATGGCTTGTGAAATTACATCTTTGGGAGCGTTTTACCGACCTCCTCTCCGCTCGCTCTACAACCCCGACTCACCCTCCCCCCCCACCCCCCAACATCCATCACTAACCAGACTCGCTTCACCCGTTCCTACCCCTGCAACCTCCGTCATCAACCAGCCCCGCATCACCCGTCCCCACCCCCCCACCCCAAACCTCCATCACCAACCAGCCCCGCTTCATCCGTCCCCATTCCCCCAACCCCACGCCACCAGCCAACCCCGCCACACCAGTCCCCACCTCCAAACCTCACGTCTCCAGCCAACCCCGCCTCACCCACCTCCACTCAACCACACCTTGCCAGCACCCACCGAACCCCATTCTCTATACAATCCTTATTTTTTGTGTGTATGTAAATAATATCAACACTGTTTATTACGATGTTTCAAGGTTTTCATCAGTCAGTCAGCTGAACATAAGTTACGACTAGCCAATTTACATTTGTCTTCCACACGTCCCAGTGAGTTTTAAAAGTAGTACATGTTTACAACGCTTTTACCATCTATTACTTACGCAAGGATAGTTCTTACATAATAATACATATAAATAGACGTACACAATTATACACACACACACACACACACACAGCTATTTCCCTCAATAATGTACGTACATTGATGGAATTTATCGTCACTGAGTAAAAAAAAAAGTCGTAATTGCTGGGCCATTAACTCTGACGCCCTCCATTAAACGCTGAATTATCACATGGTAATTCTATTCAATTACCGACTCACAATGGCGTCTAATTTCTTCCCGTAAAACTGACGATCTTTATGAACAGTTAAATTGTGATTCTATTTTTGTCTTCTGTTTACACGATCAGTAACACGCCGGTGCTATCCTGCCTCGTGTTAATTGATGGTGTTGTAGTGGACGTCTCCCCTACATCTGCGTAGCTGCAGGCCACCTGCGACGTCTTCCCTAGCAACCAAACTAGCGGTCCAGGGCGGGCGTCACCAGATGCCGCAGTATCCTAGCAACGGAGCCAAAGACCGGCGACTTTCTCGGGTTTTCCCACCATGACTCATAGATGACTCACGGCTGCTGGGCATATAAGCTCTGTCTCTCCATTGAGATTCATTCTAGCCTCTCTTCTTGAACACGCAACACCTCCTCCTCCGCCGCTGCCTGGCGGCCCTCGCTTCTCCTTCGCCTGCCTGGCGGTCCTCGCTCCCGCCAGCGAGCATGGCGACCCACCAGCTGTCTTTCTCTGAGCTTCCTCACCAACCAGCTCTTATTCTGCTCTCGGTTCCTGAACACACAACACCTCCTCCCAGCAAGCTCCTCTCTGTTCCGTTCTCATTCAACCTGGAGGCCAGCAACAGGCAACATCTTCTCTAACGAAGCTCCTGCACATCTACCTCCTTCAACACGCTACTCACCGAACGTCTCTACTGAGCAGCTCCTCACCACACGGCACCTCCAGCACCAGACTGTCTACCATATAACTTATATTATATAAGAAAACCACCTTAGAGTTTCCATCCATCCTGAGTGCTAGACAACATTATATCACGAAACCCTACAGTGTAATCTTCCTGCCACACGCGGCTATAAACTGGGCTAACCCAGGATACACACGCCAAAGCTGGCTAGTTATTCCCTCCAACGCCTTTTTATTAATTCAAACCTATCAAGATATAACAAACGGAAAAGAATTACTAGTAAACTCACATATTATTGTTAGATCACTTCTCCTAGAAACTATAACCACACAATGAGACAATAAATAAGAAAAATAAAATGGTCTTACAAACCCTGATAACAAAGAAGTGAACATCAATGGGCGTCGGAAGATGGAAACAAAATTACTGGCATATATTCCAACAACATAAGGTGGAGCTTAAAACATTAAAAAAAACGAAATTTACATTTTTGAAAGTCTTACCCCCTGAATATGTTCCTTGTGATATAGAAACAATGTATACAAAGTTTCAGGCCTAAATTCCTATATTTAGAGGTAGCTCAATGACCTCAAAAATTACGAAAATGATGAAAATTCAATGATTTAGGAGTATATCAGACCAATGTCTTAATTTGTTTAATCAAACACTTGAACTCAATATATATTCAGGGACGTAGCCAGGGGGGGTTGCAACCAACAACAACCAACAAAAATTCGAAAAAAAAAATTTTTCGAAAAAAAATTTATATATTTGTTCGAAAAAAAATTTTTTTTTTTCGATTTTTTTTTCAAATATTAGTTATAGTTAGTGATTGAAGGCCATATAAACAGCCAAAAAAGGTCAAAACTGACTGCTTACACTTATAAAAGGGTGTTCTTAGTATATTTTGTCCAAAAAACAGATTTGTAAGCATTTTATGCTAAATTTTTGGCTGCTCGCTCTCAAAAAATGCCATCAGATCATGCAAAGTGACCATATTTGAAATATATTTGGCTAGGTAAGCTGACAAGTGTCTGCTGGAAATGTGCTAAAAATGCTTCAAAATTATCCCCAAAACAAAAAAATTTCCTGGAGAGCTGCCCCCCCCCCCCCAAGAGTTTTTCCTCAACCCCCCCCCCCTCTTTTTTTTTCAGTTCTGGCTACGTGCCTGTATATATTATTAAACACGTTAATAAGAAGTCAGTTATTTGTTCTCTTTGTGACAGTTCATAGTATCAGTCTAACAATGTCCAGAACATCCTCTCTCATGGCACCATGGACAATGTCTGTTTTCTGCTGTCCGGGAACATTCGGCGATGGTCCTCGACAACTTGTAGCAGGAATTGCAGCTGCATTTCATCACGGGTTATTAATCCACTGTATTCCTGAATCAGTGCCACTCCACGTTCAGCGTGGTCATTGACGACTTGTAGAGACTTGACTGTTTTTGAAGCCTGCTTGTAGTCATCTCTCTCATCCCACAAGTCAGGATCAACCGCAAGGAATCCATCTGGAAGGTCCAACTTTTGCAGTAGTTTCATTGACCTTGCTGTCACTAAATCCTCTAAGTTTCTGTCCTTGAATGAATCAAGAGAAATACTGATTCGCTTGCAATGAGCCATATCTCCATCTTCTTCCTTGTTCATGGCACTCACCATCAGTCTCTTCGTCGACGAGCTGACTCGACTGTCGAAGAAAGCCAAGCTAACAAGTTCCTGTGACAAGTCCAGTTTCAATATTTTCAATACATTCTGCAGAGCTGATTTCAGATTCGGAACCAGATGAAATAAGTTCAGTTCTAGAAGCTGCTATGTGTTTCAATTCCCCCATTCGATGTCGTCTGGCAACCATTTGGTCCTCTCTTTTGGACGCCCTTTTCTCCTTATTAGCAAGCTTTACATCTACTCCAGCCAGTGACCCTCTTCTTCCCTTTTCTCGCTGAGCTAACAAGAAATCCTTGTCTTCTTGTAATACTGAAGTATTGTTCAGAGCATCTGCGTGAGCGACATCAAATAGATCTTCAAGCCGGGAAACAAAAGCCGACTCTTTTGCGAGTTGTGTTGGTGACGTTCGTGCTTTGTTCTTTTTCAAAAGACGCCATTCTTCAAATGTCTGCTGAAGCTTAGTCTGGCAGTTTTGATGATCTCTCGTCGGGATTCTAGCTTTTTTCCAAAACTGTGTTATTTCCGTGATGGTAATATCAGATGATTTTCTTACGGTCTTCTTCAGATCAAGATGGTGATGTAGGAAAAATCCAAGAGCCATACGCATTGACGGCAACTTGCTGCCTGTTATTTCAATCACGGAGTCGCCAAGGAGATACAACTTGGTTTGAGATCTTGTTACTTTAGCCGGAGATGCCATTTTCTTTTTCAATCTGAAATAAATATAAAATAGCATTCATTAGACAGGTTGGAGTCATTAATTTCATTAACACTTATGTTTAAGAAATGTTCTACAAAATGTCTATGTATCTGTCTATCTACGTAGTATTTAGGACTTTACTGCTTGCACAATAACATTTAGACACTTAGACAGATGTAATATAATTCATCAGTAGATAAGAAATTAAGAATCAACATCTATATTCTATATTGTGTAATGTTGGTGCTTTTCTCATTAAATAATTCATAAAATATTATGTCCGTAGTTACCTTTGTTTCAGTTGGTGGGCCTTTTCAGATACTTTTCCCCAAGAGAAACACAGTCTTCAAAGCAGAAGTCGGAAATTTTTATAGCTAGGGCAGTATTGCTTTCTACAATTTTATTGGCTAAAACACTACTTGATCTAAAATGAAAAACATAGTTAGCACCCTTTGCATAATTATTATTATTTCTTAAAGTTATTTTAACAGCTTATATGGTATCAGTAGTGTGTGTGAAGTAAAATGGCGGCCACAACTTTGGATTGTCAGAAACTTTACCCTCATTGAGCTACCTCTAAATATTGTTCAATTGCACTGATTCTTTTTCTCAGTTTTTATTTCATATAAAGGAACAATTTGAGAGGGTAAGAAGAACATATTAAAAAAAAAAAAAATAAGCTCCACCCTAATCAACATATTCTCCACCAAAGTGATACAAGAGTCATAAATGACTAACTTGTCGGTTTTAATTTTGAAATAGCTTTAGCACAGGGCTGTTCATGGTATCCTAAATGAACAATTAGCTCCCAGGATCTCAATAAGCCTTCTGATTGTATCTTAATGACTATAGATTAGCAGGCAATCAGCGTTATTGACGGTGGCCTAACTCGCCTAAACCAACTGGCCGGATACCTATATATACAAACTCTATACTGCATGATGTCACAAACCAATGAGGGAATCAATACAACACGGTCTCATAAAACAAACTGGGAATTAATAACAACACACTCACGTAAGGTAGACATAAGTTAGAATTGATATACAAGTAGGAATAGCTAAACAAAAGTGGATATAGTTAAGTATAAGTACATGTAAGTAGTTAAGGTAGTCACATGTAGGTAAATAAAAGTAGGTGGGTAGGTGGGTAGAGCTGTATAATGATTGGTAGATATAGATTGTAGGTTAGGTTAAGTGGATGTAACTAAGTGAATACATTAACATATATTAGCCCCTGTCTCATAGGCAGAAGTATTTGCATAAATGTGGGTTAATTACATTAGACTTGTATAACTATCATCCCCTGTAACTTTCCACTAGATCTGAGTTCATGTTCAGAGCACGTGATAAGGTGTGCCCACGGGAAGTCACATCACTTAGTGCTGAGCCAAGGAATAAGTAACCGGCTCTCTGGCCACCTATTGCGGGTAGTGTTTGACATCACTCATGAGAGGAAGACGTTATTTAGAGCGACTATAAGAGAGCCTCCGTCTTTCCTCGAAGGAGGACTTCTGATATATTCCGTCCTCCCTCGACGGTTCTCTATTCAAGATCACTCCCACTCTCACATCAATATGACGTATTTTAGAATAGCTAATCTAAGTTTGCCTCCGTCCTCATTTAACACTCAGGTCTATAGTGGTTAAATTACGGTGATAATCCTGTTTGGAAGTGTACATAGAAACCTTTTATAATAAATACACAAAAAGAACCTATTGGATTTCGTTATTGAAGACCCAATAAACTTTGATCTATATTTTAGTTCGTCTAGAATATAAGGTAACATGCTTCACAAGTGATTGTTACAAGTGGTAACAACCCAGAAAGGTTGTTACATACAGTATATGACAGCTTCACAAGTAGTTGCTATACAACAAGTAACAGTTCACCTTAACAGTTACACAATTGGTAAAGGCAGAGATATTATGTTCTTCCCATTACTGTGTTATACTGTTACATTGTTACTAAGAAGCTATAGTTACAATACAAAAGTAGATTGGGTATTTACACACAGGTTAGGTGACTCAGACTTTAAAGGTCAACTGTGTTTCCGTCCAGGTAGTTTAACATACGTTCCTAATAAACGATCAATTATTATTAATAAACCAAATAGGAAGACAATATATATATATATATATATATATATATATATATATATATATATATATATATATATATATATATATATATATATATATATATATATCTCACTTGACTTGGGGTTTATTATTATTAGATGGTAATGCAGTGGAAGCACCCCTTGGAGAAAAAACCCGAACCAGCACAAACACACTTAAAATTACAAAAAAAAATAATTCTCCGTGACCCGTGGAAGGATAGCACCTGTGATTGGGGTGAATGAGACACACTGTAAAATTTAGACACTTCTATTCGCTCCAACACTACAGACACAATCAATAATGGTACACCAACATATGCCCACCTCTTAACCTGGCTTAACACACTACACTGGGGAATAAAAGTTATACACGATATTGAAATTATAAAGAAATATTAAATGCATTAAAAGAAATAAATCAACAGTATTACTTACAACAGAAAGGATGAACCTCATCTGAAAACAGTTCGTTCGTTATTTGACATCAATTAGTGGCACATAAACATTGGAAAACAATACTATCAAATATATTTAAGAAATATTAACTACACACAGCAAGACAATATTAGTCACTGAAAAAATAGTATCACTATATGAACAGGTTATTGACTCCACCAATACCCTTGAAAACATGCTCCTTAACCTCACACATAGGTTCCCCATGCACCAGTATTTTCTTAAGGCACAAACAAGCATGCACCCGTATTTTCTTAAGGCACAAACAAGCCCTTCACAACCTTGGAGAATGTTCCTCTAAGTATCCAGACACTCCTGGTCTCAGTGTGTGACCATTCATTCACTCAGCTAGCCTCATTTTACACTCAGAACAACCATGAAACGGAAGGGAGTGAGCAAATCACACCTTGTACAGTTGAGGGGAGCTCTAGCTCCCCGTTAGTAAAAGGTTTTCACTAAACTGTCTTTAGATTTGTAGTATTGTGAGCCGAGGTGGAGGAGATCTGGTGACCCCAAACGATCGTCAAACGGGGACAGACGATGGTCCCAGTCGTTAGTTGTACGCCCAGACACCTGGTTTCACTCCAATCCTCACTGCTCACTCAACCGCGTGGGCTCAACTCAGATGAGTGGATGCGTTCAGATCGTGTGGACGTTCATAACTCATACCGCGTGGGCTCTACAGAATCCCTGCAATATACCCCCTGTTAGCTATTGTCTCACATCACCATCACTCATTCATTGTTTGTTCCTACCGCCCTATCTAAGCTCTGAGAGATCGAATGAAACTTACTTGTTAACTGATGTCTTAACCAAGGGACCAGATCACGTGACCGTTCCTCTGGCCAACGCAGGGTTCCCCTCTGTTTGACCACTGCCTTGCGACTGCCCAGGCGGCGTTCCTTCAAGGCGCCGCCTTGAAGGGGTGACTTATTTTTTGCATAACTAATAGCTTAATTAGGGCTTCCTCAACATTTTCAGACTGGGAGATGATCTATAATAATTTTCAATTTAATAACTGTCATTTAATTTCATAATTCACGTTCACATTAAGTCGCCAGAGTATACTTATTATTATATGGGTGCAGTTCAAGAAACTCACTAATGTGAGAGCAGCGCCACCATCACTCAGACGACCTTGAACGACTCGGTATCGCCAAAATTTGTTCTAGCCCTTATCAATTAGTATTATATAGATATGGGCTAAGGACATATATTCATTATATACATTCTATCACCCAGACTATTGAGCATACAGCTATATAAGCATTTGTTCTGTCACACCTCCTAGGGTGGACAGCACACATAAACATTTGTTGTTTCACACAGATTCAGGTTACAACCCATGAACATATGTACCCAGGCCTCCGTGAGAGTAGGCCTGTGGCGTGTAGCTTTTATCTCTGTTTTGACGTACTAAAGTACCTCCCATTATAACCAGACAGAGAGAGGTTCGCCTAGTTCACAGTTTCCCACAGTTTACCAGTTCACAGCCAGACACCGTACCAAAGAGACGTGTGTGAGCATAGCTCCCAAGGCTGTATCTCTCTCTAATAATATCAGCTAATTACAAGCTAATAGCTAATGCTCAGTAGTCTGTCAACAAACAATTCTGTAACTACCAGAGCATCCAATATAACTAGAAAATCACCACGTGTGCTTACATTAAACCAAGGAACCACAAATGAAGATAACAGAACCTGTGTACACTTGTGTATACTTACAAGCTAAGATAGTTAGTTACAAGTGTAACCCAGGTGTGCTGGGACGACTCAACGACTCAAATCTGACATGCCGTGAGATTTCCTATTATTTCACCCAGCTTCCTCAAAGGTACCAGCGACTACTCTACACTCATTCAGGCAAGTGTTAACAAGTGAGATCGTTTGATATCAAAACCCGGCCCAAACAATGGTGGTAGCGGTTTCCAATCTAAAATCAACTTATCAGTGCTTCAAGGTCCAGTGATTTCTAGTGAATTAGAGAGAAAATTTTATAAATACCAAAAAAATACTTATAAAGTAACACAACAAATAAGTGACTACTACAAATAACAAATAACAAGATACTTTAACTGTGTTACCAATACAAGTGGTAACAATAACTTGTAAGTGGTAACACTAAATCTTAAGTGGTTACACAAACACTTAACCTACAGAAAACCCTCAAGACAGAGCAGATGTATATGGTTTACAAGAGCCATTAATCACCTTGACAGGAAGGCGATAAGCAGAGACCTTCTCAGGATATCACGTATCGACCAAACCCTCATCGACCTGTTGACTCATCACCCTCATCGACCTGTCGACTCATCACCCTCATCGACCTAACAACCTATCGACCTAACCCTTATCGACCTGGACCAGAACAGATGTTGTGGGTAGAGAACCTCCAACAGTGACGTCATCGAGAGCGGCGCCATCTGGACGAATACGTCATACACCCAGCCCAGCTGACCACATGTAAACAAGAGGATTTCTCCGAGATATTACAATCAACTCTACGGTATTAGGTATTTCACAAACAATCATTAAGTATATATACACATAATATACATAATTTAAAACATATATATTATCAAGTGCCTTGTAACAATTAATGGAAAAATAACTTATACAATTAATTAGCACTAAAATTACATTTCTCACTACCTTATTGTAAATGGATTGGCAAAGTTATTAAACATTTCAATCTAAAAAACATTTATGGGTCATTCATATATTGTTACCTGTACCTCATGACACTGTTAACACTGACACATGTGAACTCGAAGGTGGGCATGAATTACAAGTCATTGAACCTGAACTAACAGTAAACACGTTCAATAGAAGTTAGTGAAGCAATCATAGATAAAACAAATAACGAATTATTATTTACACAACTTAGGTCAGGACGTTCTTACGAGACTACACCTCTGTATCGTGAACCTACCTCTGACAGTTTATTGACATCTTCTTATCAATGCACGAGTAATTTACCAGCATTGCCATTAACTAGTAAACCTATAACCACTAACATGACTAACCCAGTGACGCAAGCAACTAATGTGTGGAAAATATTACCACAGCATGATCGGATTCGAGACTTCACAGGGGAAGAACCGAATTATAATGTGCTCGTGTTCTGGGTATAAAGTTCTATATACAGGAGAGAACACAAACACCTGTATAGTTTTGTAGGTTCCATTTACTGGATAAGAGATATGTACACAAGGGGAGTAGTGCTCCTCAACCTGTCTGCTGGTCAACTACTTTGTAGGCGACGTATGGGAAGTGATACATTAGCAGCTTCCATATGTCGCCAGGCACATTAATTAGGCATGTGGGACATCTTAAATACATTGCCACACGCTACTAGCTAGGCTGAATAAATAGTACATAAATGGAGCACATACATAATATACATAGCATAATATAAATACAGCATACAGAATATACATACATAATGTATTCGCATTTCTCCGAGAATGTGAGGATGCAATGAGACATAATAATATCCAAGATGACGAGGATCGTAAAGCATTCGTCCGTGGTCACATTAAACTGGCATGTCGCGTAAGTAACCTAATGAATGCTTCAGCCTTTACTAGATCAACATATGATGAGTTCGAAAGAAATTTGATACGTTTTTTTGATCAGGGAGGAGGTGACAGTTACCTTACATGGGTTTTTAGAACATTAACGCGATTCCAAACACAGGGCCTCTTCATGGCACAGTCCTTGGCGGGACAAGCTTATGACGACGCGAAAACACACTTCTCCGCTTCTGATTGGTGAGAAAACAACCGTACCATCAAGGAGGAAAACGTGTATCGTCTTATTGAGTATATCCAATTTATATTTCTTATTCAAGAAATAGAGTTTAAACAAGCTAAAAGGGAAAATTACCACCAGACAGAGAAACTCACAGATTATGCAGAAAAGATAATAAAGAGAACCCCATACATACCTTGTGCTAGAACCATTGCACCGGTGGCAATCGCACCAATTAAGGTTAAAAAAGAAACAGGTACCAAGCCTAAACAAAAAACTGTTTGTAAAATTTGCAAGAAACAGAATCATAAGACTGAAGACTGTTTCTATACACCACAAAATGGTAATACCTATCAGTTTAACAAAGCCAAGAAAGGCAACTTCAAAAATCAAAATCAAAAGTTAAATCCAAGTGCAGTAAGCAAGACATACAATGCTTCTGAACCCAAAAGTGATCAGTGGTGTTTACTACATCATTCTACATCACACAGTTCAGAGGATTGTGTAACTCTGTAGCAATGCAGGCAGGATTATTTAGAGTGCAATCCACGACGTAAAATTCAAAATCCGTTGGGGGAAGATTTGCGCCATGTCCAACACGACCAGGGATAAGATCACATATAACTAAGAATGCTTCCATGACAGCATCATTGATCGCTGCATTAAGTAAAGCGGAAGTATTGACAATACCAGTGAGTGTAGGTAACACCAAGCTCTCTTTAGACAGATACGGGAGCGTGCGCTAATGTTATCTCGTTAACGTCAGTTACTGAATTGAATCGACGTTCTCCTGATGATAATTGGCAAATAAGACCTACTGATGTCGATCTCTCCGGAGTATCAGGCCAACATTTAGATATTATGGGAGTCTTTTCATTACCTATAGGTTTTTGTGATTCCAGTGAAAACTTTCAAGCTGAGTTTTATATAGTAAAAGATTTTTCTCTACCAGCTGATGGATTATTAGGTCTTCAAACACTAAAACAAAATAATATAGATGTCCAACCTAGTCGACGTACTATAACATTTAATAGCACTACATACCATGCTATGCAAAATTCACATCCAATGCTCAGCACAAATGTGAAAGTGATAACTAACTCAACAGATACGAGGAAGGTTGTCCACGAGCCCAAACTAGCTAAAGATTGGATCATAATACCTGCAGTCCTAATTGGTACTCAACATTTTTAAGAATGCCATTTGGACTAAGAAATGTGCCACTAACATTTCAACGAATGATTAATTCATTGTTTGCAGGAATGATTGGCAATACAATTTATGCCTATCTAGATGATTTGATTATTGTAAGCAAAGATGTAAACAGTCATCTTGTCAAATTACGTGAAGTGTTTAAAAAAAAATTCATAAAGCAGGTTTGAAAATTAAGCTCTCTTAATGCGAATTTCTCAAATCTAAAGTTCAATTCCTTGGACACGTAGTTGATGGGAACGGCATCCATACTATGGACTGCAAGGTTAAAGCAGTTGAACGATTTCCCTGTCCTACAAATGTAGACAAAGTGCGTAGTTTCCTCGGACTTTCCGGCTACTATCGCTCATTCATTCACGGGTATGCTAAGTTAGCCGTCCCGCTGACAAAATTACTAAAAAAAGATGCAACATTTGTTCGGAACAATGAACATTAAAACAGCTTTAATGCATTAAAGGAAGCATTGACCAATGCACCAGTATTGGCATTCCCTGATTACACTCAACCTTTCACCCTGTGCACCGACTCCTCCGGACAAGGGCTAGGAGCTGTTCTCATGCAGCTAGACACTAGAGGGAAAAATAGAGTAATTGCTTATGCAAGCCGTAAACTTAATGATGCAGAAACACGCTATTCAGTAACTCATCTAGAGGCGTTAGCTGTTGTATGGTCATTAAAGAAGTTCAAAGATGTGATATTTGGTTATCAAATAACAGTCTATACGGATCATGCAGCAGTAACGGAGTTATTCCATGGAAAGAACCTCTCTGGCAGACTTGCACGTTGGTACTTGACCATTCAAGAATTCGAACCCGTCTTTAAACACTTACCAGGACGCGCGAATGTGGTTGCCGACGCACTGTCTAGACACATAACTCCAGTCATACCAATACCCTTGTTCACTCCACAAAAATTAAGAGAGGAACAACGGCAAGATCCAATGTGGTCTAAAGTAATTTATGCTCTAGAATCAGGTGAGGAGGACAATCTACCAAAGTTACCTCTTCCGTTCAAACAGTTTGAACTGCAACAAGACATATTGCACCGTACAACAAAAACAGTGCAGGATACTGTCACACAAATTGTCGTACCTGACAACCTACGAGACACGGTACTCACTCTTTACCACAATATACCTCAAGCAGGCCATCCAGGGCGTGACAAATGCTTTGCAGAAATAAGAAAATCTTACTATTGGAGTACAATGAAAAGGGACATTGAGCGACACATTGCTAATTGTTTATCTTGTGTTCAACACAAGGGAACTACGATGCACCCTGCTCCAATTCTCGAATACCCGATGCTCGAACGTCCATTCAACACAGTCACAATCGACTTATTGCAACTGCCAAAAAGCCATCAAGGCTCTAGCTACGTGATTCTAGTTCCCTTGGAGGATAAATCCGCAGAGACTGTGGCACACTCTTTAGTGACGCATCTCATATGTCCGTTCACTAAATCTAAGGTTATTCTATCTGGCAACGGATCAGAATTTAAGACTCAACTTCTTGCAACCATATGCCAACAATACGGCATTCAACAAAGCTTCACAGTAGCTTATCACCCACAATCAAGTGGCCTAGTTGAGCGGACCAACAGCAAAATCCTAGATATTCTCAGACATATAGTGAATCCAATGCAGGAAGCATGGGAGGATTGGTTACCTCAAGTAGCAGCGTCAATAAATGGGTCAATAAATAGCTTCACAGGCAAAGCACCCTACTACAACATATATGGGGCCGATAAGAGGTTGCCCTATGACATACTTACAGGACCTACACAACCTGTATAAAACATGGATGATAATGCAAAGAAGCAAATCAATACCTTCACTGACCTCCATGGGAAAGTGCGTAAACAATTAGCAGCATCACGCGCTGAAATGATTTTCACACAACATAAACATGCTAAGCCTATCAAGCTTCAAATAGGCGACGCTGTCATGATAGAGAACCTGAAAGAATTTCTAAACTTTCGCCGACATTTTCAGGACCCTTCCTGATAATTGCCAAAGAGCACGATAACAAATCAAAATACTTAAACTAGATACTCAAATTACCGACGTAGTACACGTGGATAGATTAAAAAAAAAGTGAGCTCTGACTTGCTTCCCACCATTGTACACGACGTTCCTACAGTAGACTCTACGTCCGCACAAATTAAAAACAAAAACGCCCAAGACGTACCTACGCAGGTCGTAGACACTACAAATACACAATCTGTATCCAATGAGTATCGCATGAGACTACATTCTGCACGTACAGATTAAGCGTAGATAGATGCACGTCTGTATACTACAAGCTCAGAAATGTGAATGTTATATAACACAAGCTGTTATTAATCTCCTTGTCGCTTTGCAGATAGCCAAGTGAGATCTGTAATTAACCCCTATCTATAATGTTATTCTTGTATGCATATCCTATTGTTTTCTACTTCTAAGTTTACTGCATGATATATGGGACTAATCCTAATAAAATAAACTGGCAATTTTGACATTGGTTAAACAAACTGAACTTCTTCTAGTAGTGAATGACTAATCTTATTAGCTGCAGATGATCAGGAAATGCTGATACACTGTAAGTCGTCATATTGACACTCGCATATACTATTATGCTCAGAATACACATTCATCAATATCGTCACACCTAGATCTGTGTCCATGCACGCCTTCATAATGTTCAATATTTTTTTATTTTAATTTTTCCTACACAGAACAGATTAATTTTGCTGTGTTAGGATACGAGCAAGTTAAGGGTTACTAGATGAGGCCAGACAATTAGCAAGTTACTAGCCATTTCCCTAAAAAACGTTGCTAACCCATGAACATTTTTCCTTCTTATGTGAATTTGGATTTATGATTTCATAAATACATAAAACCAAGAGTCAATGTTCAGTAAACTCATTATAAGTTCAAATAAAAATGAATACAAAATATTAAAAAACGATTTCTTATATAAGTGAAACATTTTTGTATACTTAGCAATTATTATTCATTTATAATATTGCTCATTTCTCCGTAGCTATCACTTAGCTAGCCTGTATCTGACTGTGTTGGTCCGATCTTTTCTAGTGTGTTAGTTTGATACACTTGAAAGATTCCCTTGGGGTTTGATTTCGCCTCCCTTGCTACCTTCAGCTCATTATTCCTCTTTGCTGTTCTTATCTCAGTCTTAACCCAATCGGCTAATACCTTATAATAATCTAGGAGGTAAACTTCACCACGATTTATTCTCCTACCTATAGCCTTCCTTTGTCCAATAATATTCCTTAAATAATTGTTTATCCATTTAGGGTCATTGTTAAGAGAAAGAAACAACTGAGATCAAGTTAGAGAGAGAGAGAGAGAGAGAGAGAGAGAGAGAGAGAGAGAGAGAGAGAGAGAGATTCTAAGTATAATACTGAAGGAAGTGTTATGATGTCATTGCGAGCAGGGAGGGGTGGTGGTGATGATGTTGATGGTGATGGTGACAATGGTGTTGAAGATGATGATGATGTGTAAACAAGGGTCATAGGAGGGTTAACGTATTGAACAAACACACGTCAGTAAGTGTGTTACGGTGAGTTAACATGAGTAACTACGGCAGTGAAATGAGTAACTACGGCAGTGAAATGAGTAACTACGGCAGTGAAATGAGTAACTACAGCAGTGAAATGAATAACTACCCGCGGTGAAATGAGTAACTACAGCAGTAAAAATAAGTTATTACTACGTTTAAATACGTTTCTTCACTGATTAGATGACAACACAGGTTTATGTACACCATTATCCTTCATAACAAAACTCCCCTTTGTGTAATCATCCAATGTCAAAGATTAACCCCAATTACTCTCTTATAATTGTACTGTACATTATCTTAATTGTTGCCGGTATTACCCTAAGACTCCCGGTGTGGTGTATATTAGACTTACAGCAACGTTCTGTTATTTGTATTAACATTCCTCGCCCTAACTCACGCTACAGCACAATTAACTCGGAACAAACAGCCTGGCGACTAAGTTGAGATAGTTAGATATGTAATGGGCTTCTGTCTCATCAACAGAACATATTATATAAATGGGTCAATACATCTGATATTATATTCAGATTCACCACCCTGTAACTTTCCACTGACTATGAGGTGACATGTTCAATGCACGTGTTAAGGTGTGTCCACGGGAAGCTGCGTCATACTATGCTGAATAAAGGCATAAGTAGCCGGCTCTCTGGCCACCTGAAGCGAGTAGTAGTTTGATATCCTTGACTAGAGGAAGACGTTATTTGAGAGCCGCAGTGGATGGCTCCGTCTTCCCTCGAGGGGGAACGACGTACCCATACCGTTCTCCCTCGATGGGTCACTACTCATGAGTCGCTCACATCAACTTATATCGTAAGGACGTGACCTAACGTTTATAATACATAAACGCCGTCCCTTTCTCATTCACTCCTATACAGTCGATCTACACTCAGGATTTATATATACAACCCTTTTATAATAAAACAAGGAACTACCGTTTGGGTTTCGTGACTTAAACCCAAATAATAAATATATGTGAACGGCCTGGTTAATTGCACAAGCAGCCGATTCAGATAACACTGATAAGAGAAATATTAACTGATAAAGTTACTATTATATGAACTCTTTTTACTGAAGAATATTGAAGATAAAATTTATGAATTATGTTTCTAGCGTAAAGCAAGTTTATGTAGCTGTAGTGTACCGCACAACACTGGCAGTGTACCACCAACACTGACAGTGTACCACACAACACAGGCAGTGTACCACCAACACTGGCAGTGTACCACACAACACAGGCAGTGTACCACACACACTGGCAGTGTACCACACAACACTGGCAGTGTACCACACACACTGGCAGTGTACCACACAACACTGGCAGTATACCAAACAACAATGGCAGTGTACCAAACAACACTGGCAGTGTACCATACAACACTGGCAGTGTACCACACAACACTGACAGTGTACCACACAACACTGACAGTGTACCACACACACTGGCAGTGTACCACACAACACTGACACCACACTACACTGGCAGTGTACCACACACACTGGCAGTGTACCACACAACACTGGCAGTGTACCATCCAACACTGGCAGTGTACCACACACTCTGATAGTGTACCACACAACACTGGCAGTGTATCATACAACACTGGCAGCATACCATACAACACTGGCAGTGTACCACACAACACTGGCAGTGTATCATCCAACACTGGCAGTGTACCATTCAACCCTGGCAGTGTACCACACAACGCTAGCAGTGTACCACACAACACTGGCAGTGTACCACACACACTTGCAGTGTACCATCCAACACTGGCAGTGTACCATACACACTGGCAGTGTACCACACACACTGACAGTGCACCATACAGCACTTGCAGTATACCAAACAACAATGGCAGTGTACCAAATAATACTGGCAGTGTACCACACAACACGGACAGTGTGCCACACAACACTGGCAGTGTACCACACAACATTGGCAGTGTACCACACAACATTGGCAGTGTACCACACAACATTGGCAGTGTACCACACAACACTGGCAGTGTAGCACCCAACACTGGTAGTGTACCACACAACACTGGTCACACTAGGTAGCACTGTTACACCTTCCTTAATAAAGTTACACCGTCGCTCACTAACTCACCTGGCCGGACCTCAACTCCCGTAACTCAATAACGTATTAGAGAGATTTTTATCACAAGGTTTTCTTATGGGATTATATAACACTCGCCACGAGTGGATTGTGCGAGGGAATTTTGAGAGAGAGTTGTTTATTAAAATAAACCATCTGTTGATTTATTTCTCTTACACTTTTAAAGTTATATCGACATGTCTATTTTATATATCTAACTCGACCCTAGAAGGATATACACATGTTACTGAGTCTAACGTCACTTAAGCCACCTGATATCATGATCACCTATTTTATACACATATTTATGAACTTGACGAACTAATGTAGCTCATGTACCAAAACTCATTAAAATCGGGATTCGAACCAGCTTTCACTCAAAACATTTAACCTAAGGCATCCCTCCCAGCAGGTTTGGGAATGGATTCGATCGAGTGTATTCAGGCTATAGAAACACAATATTGTCCTCGTCATCCAATTTGCCCGCCACACCACTCAAGCGTTTATGTTATGATTGATGTCCGCTCGGGTGTGAGATTTATAGAAGTGGGTTTGATCAGCTGGCAGACCCGCAGATACTGTCGGTGTACTGTGTGTGTGTGTTTGTGTGTGAGTGTGTGTGTGGGTAGAGGTGGGTGGGACAGTTGCAAGAGAAATTACGTGGATTAAGGGAGACAGTTTTCTACGTAGGAATTTTATATTATGTAGAATCGTTCGATTTCATGTTGAGGTAAATATAGATACACTCTGCTCTGTGACACACTGTCTAAACGTCATTGATATATGCAGTTAAATTATTTCTACTTGCGATAAAAAGAACTCACGTACTGTAGTTCCTCTTGTCTTAGAGTATTTTCAACGTCGTGAAGACTGGTGTGTTTGTGTTATAGCTTAAGGGAGTCTGTTAGGTACTTCCTCATGCCACTAACTATGATAAAATTAGACGTGTTTTTGTTTTTTATTGAAATTATGACCAACGTCAGACTTTTTTCTAAGGAAGTTCCACAGCTTGAGTGAGTGCCTGAGTCAAGCCAACTGCTGGAGGCATTACTCCTTCCCTCGCCAGGATTTAGGTGGTGGTGTAGGGTTACGTGATATTATGTTGTCTAGCACTCAGGATGGATGGATAGAAACTCTAGATGGTGGTTTTCTTATATAAGATATATTATATGGAAGACAGTCTGGTGCTGGAGATGCCGTGTGGTGAGAGACACGTTCAGTGAGTAGCGTTCTTGAGGAGGTATCTGTGCAGGAGCTTAGTTAGAGGAGATGTTGCGTGTTGCTGTCCTCCAGGGTGAATGAGGGCTGGACAGCGAGGAGCTTGCTTGGAGGAGGTGTTGTGTGTTCAGGAACGTAGGCCAGAATGAATCTCAGAGAACAGAACAGAAAAATGCTAGTGACAGGGGGGAAGGAGGTTCAGAGGAAGAATAAAGAGAGGATGGAAGTGAATATTAGAAGGAGAAAACAGATGCAGTGGCTAGACACCGCTTACGTGAGGGATTATAAGATGGGGGCCTGAGGGTGCAACAATCACAATCAGGACGAGGCAGAGGGAGGACAGGAGCAGGTCCGGGCAAGCAAAGGGCCAACGCAGGTGCTCTGATCGCCGTCTTAGCTGGCAGTGTTGGCAAAACGTAGGAAGAACCGCCCCGCCACGGCGGCGGCGCAAGCCGAGAAACGCAGGTGGACGGACGCACAGGTAGCACACGATCAAATCAAACAGAGAAGGTGAAAATATAGAAATTTTGCTAGTCGTAGGGTTGTTTGGAGAGAGATGAAGGTAAAGTCTTTGAGCTATGTCAAAGAGGAACGGAGCGAGTTGGAGGAAGGGTTTTTGAATCTTTGAGCTTGAAATGTCAAAGTATTCATAGTAAGGAAGGATGAGCGTATCGTAGGAGAGTTTTTAGTAATAGCAGCAGACAGATTTGAGCTTTTTTGTCAAATTATGAACGGAGACGAGAATAAGATATAGGTTGAGTGGTTTCAGTCTTGAGTTAGGTCAATTTTATTGAGAATTGGATGTCACAGACGTTGGGTATGTTTGATTAGGTTCTGAGAGTTGTGGGTCTTTTAGCTATGTCAGAGAGAAATGGAGAGAGTTGGAGGAAGAGTTTTGAATCTTTGAGCTTGAAATGTCAAAGTATTCGTAGATAAGGAAGGATGAGTGTATCGTAGGAGAGTTATTTAGTAATAGCAGGAGATAGATTTGAGCTATGTCAAATTGTGAACGGAGATGAGAGTGAGATATAGGTTGTTTGGTTTCAGTCTTGAGTTAGGTCGATTTTATTGACAGTGGCAGATTATAGAAGTTGGGTATGTTTAATTTGGTTTTCGAAGTTGTAGTGTTATGAGAGGCTTTGTCTGGCGGGGGGGGGGGGGGGGTGTTGTGTTTGGAGATTGGTTGTGGGAGGGGGGGAGTTTATATTTGGGGATTGGCGGGGGTGGCTGTTGTATGTTAATTTAAGGTGAATTAGAATTGCTTAAGGGGGGTTGTTGTGTGAGTGTGTATGTGTTTTCGTGGAAATGTAGTAAGGGGAGAGAGGGAGGGTTAGGATAATTGTTATAAGGTCAGGTATGGTTCAGTTGTCGGGAGGAGGGGGGGAGGAGAGGAGAGGAGAGGGAAGGCGAGAGGAGGAGAGGGGGGCTTTGGAGGTTCTGGGTTAATTTATGGTATGGTAGGATTTCTTAGGAATATGTTTTGTGTTGCTAATGAATAGTTGTATTAAGTCATATGTTTTTTTTTTTTTTTTTTTCTTTTTTTTTTTTTTTTATAGGAGGGTCAGAGGGGGTTGTTAGAAAGGTCGGGTATATTAAGTTTTTGCTTTGGGAGGATTGTAGGTGTTGATTTTTACGAGGGATTGTGAGTAAGGTTGGGTAGGTTAAGTTTTTCTTTTGGGAGGATTGAAGGTGTTGATTAGTGATTGGATAGTGAGTTAGCATTTTTTTTTTTTTTTTTTTTTTTTTTTTTTTTTTTTTTTTTTGGAGGGATTGTGAGTAAGATTGGGTGGGTTAAGTTTTTCTTTTGGGAGGATTGTAGGTTTTGTTAGTGGTTGGCCGAGTTGGGTTAATTATTGCATTCATTCTGTCCTTGCAGGTATTGTGAGTTCTGGTCCCATTATTGAGGGAGAGGGTTTTAATACAGGAACAATGCACCCCTCCCCGACCTTATTGGCTAAGGGAGGCGTTCATATCATCCGTTGATGGTACCGTTTTTAGGTACACCTCTCCGACCTTATTGGCTAAGAGAGGTGCCCATAAAACATTGTTGGTATCATTCTAGAGGGAGAGGCTTGCTGCAGGTACTCCGCAACTCTCCTCGACCTTATTGGCTGGGACACATACATGTCATCCGAGTTAGTATGGGATGGGTAAGTTAGGTATTTGTTTTGGGAGGAGTGATAGGGTGTGGTTAGTTAATGGTAGATTGGTTATTTTTTATTTTGTGTGGGATTGCTAGTAACGGCAGGGTGTGTTAGGTTTTTATTTTGGGAGGAGTGATAGGGTCTTTTTATGGGGGGGGGGGGGAGTGTTAGTGCAGGTTGAGTGGGTTAGAGTTTTTTTTTTTTTTTTTTTTTTTTTTTTTTCGGAGTGGTCTTGAGTTTGAGTTGGTGGCGTGGGGTTTGGAGTGAGGGGGGGGGGGGAGTTAGGTTAGGTTGGGTGGGGAATCATTGGGTGTGGGGTTGAGAAGAGGTTAGGTAAAGCTTAGGTTAGGTTAGGTTGATTGGTTTAAGTTAGGTGGGAATCGTTGGGTGTGGGCTGAGGAGAGGTTAGGTTATTAGGTTAGGTTGATTTGGATTAGTTGGGTGGGAATCGTTGGGTGAGGGTTAAGGAGAGGTTAGGATTAATTGGGGGGAATTGTTGGGTGTGGTTATAGGGAAGTTATTAATACAAGGGAGGTGGGAGGGGAGTGTTTGGTCTGTTTAGTATGGAGGGAATTCTCTCTCTGAATCTGCGTGGGAGTATGATGTTGTCGAAGTATTCCTGCCATTGAGGGTAAGTAGTGAGGAGAGATTCTATTTGTTTGTCACCTAGTTGTCTCCAGTAGATGTTAAGTGGGGGGACGGAGCTGAGTTCATGTAGATGACTATTTCGGGTGTAGGATGACCAGTGTGTGTTATGGATGAATCTTAGTGCTTTGTTTTGTATGACTTGAATTTTCTTGGCGCTTGATGGTGGTGCTAGCTGGAGTGTGTTAGGTGCATAAGTCAATAGTGGGCGTATGAGGGCTTTGAATAGGTGTGTTTTGGTTTTGATTGATGCGGTTCTGAATCTGTATATATTCCCGAGTGTTTTGTTTGCGATCAAAGCCTTCGCATTGGTGTGTAGTGTCATGGTGAGGGTGTCGTTGAATGTGACTCCTAGGATTGTGTTTGTTCGTTTGACAGCTATAGGTGAAGGGTAGGCGATGTAGGGGTTTAGGTAAATGTGACGTGGTTGTCGTCTTTTGGTGCCGAAGTAGGTGATTTGTGCTTTGTTCGGGTTGGTTTGTATTCGCCATCGGAGTTCCCATTGTGTAACTTGTTCGAGTTCCCTGTGTGCTTTGTCTGTTAGGTGATCAAGAGTTGATGTGTGTCTGACTAGTTGGGTTACATCGTCGATGAATCTCAATGGAGAGACAGAGCTTATATACACAGCAGCCGGAAGTAAACCCGTGGGAACTCGCCGGTTTCTTGACTCCGTTGTTATGCAAGACGTAGCAGATGGCGACCCCCCCCCCCCCCCCCGTGTTGCTAGGATACGGTAGCAGCTGGTGATGCCCTCCTCCTGGGTAGCTCGTTTGGTTGCTAGGATACTGTCGCATTGGAATGCGGATGTAGTTTGTAGGGGAGAGATCCACTACAGTGGCACAATGATTCTTATTGATATAATTTACCCTGAATCAATCACCAGAAAGAACGTAATTTGTCCTTACATGGCATTGACGACCAGGGAAATCGTTCTCTGTCAGGGTTATTGAAGAGCTGGCACTGAAATATGTTTTGAGAGAGAGCTGGAAGCCAAGCAATATCGAGAGAAGAAAATGTGGAAGGCAAAGCAAAAAAAAAAAGAAAGTCGAATGAGAGAGAAGAAATGGCAGATAGAATAAGGAAAATAAGTAAATAAAGAGAGAGAGAGAGAGAGAGAGAGAGAGAGAGAGAGAGAGAGAGAGAGAGAGAGAGGACATAAATTATATAGGATATATGAAAGTATACGCATAACGTAACAAAACTCTAATATAAGAATATATAATTAATGGTGAGGAGAGGTAAGGAATTATCCCAATGGTGTCTATGTATGAGGCAGGAAATAATATGTATAAACTTGGCGACAAAAAATATTACAACATCCCCTGATTAGGAGGAGGGTGGGAGGGAGGGAGGGAGGGAAGTAAAGGTGAGAGCATTATAAACTTAGATAGGTATAGATCCCCCACCTACTGTTGTCTGCTCAATTTGCCTTGACCTTACCTAATGTGGGGTCATTTCTCAACTTACTACCGATAAAAAAGTTCAAATTTCAACTTGGTTATCATAGAATATTTTTTTTAATCGAAAAATGAAGAAATAACAAGACCCAACTTTAACTATGGAAATTTACAAACGACATATACAAAACACAGTAATTTATTTATTTTGTTTTTAAATAAGTATTTTATTTTAATTTAGATAATATATTAGGAAACTGTACTTACATGCTGGTGACTTTGTTAAGAAAAAAAAACAGCAGCGCAAAGAATGTAATGGACGACTGGGTATAATAATTCTTAAAGCATAGAGGAATTCCTGTGTAGATAGGAGAGCAAGCACTCATCTATTGAAGCCTTTGTTGTCGAGTGTGGTAGTGGTTGTGGTAGTGTTGAGCGGTGTTGGAGCTGCTATAAGATAGTGGTGGATACCGTACCGAGTTGTGTATGAAAAAGTATATTGATAACTAGCAGACCAGATACGACTTTTGATTACACACTGTCAGATATAATCACACACACACCGACAGACACACAAACATCGATCGATATATCCCTCCTCAGCCAAAAGATGAAAGTTATTATACAACACCGTAATATAAGTTGACAATATTTTTGGTACTTTATGAGTTACAAGTGCAGAAAAATTTGAAGAAAAAAAAATCCGGCACTCATGTACAGTTTGTTAGCCAAAAAAAGAAGTTAGTAGAAAAAATTAAAAGTAAAATGAAGGGAACTTGCGAATACGTATTTTTCTACGAACAATTTTTTTTTCCAAGAGTCGATTTACTATAATTTCCATTTCGATGAGGATAATTGTAGTGTTACAGATATTTGCATAATTAGCAGAATTACCCCAATTTACTGAACGAAGCCTTCCAACAAAAACAACGATTAGTTCAAATGATCCCTAATTACTACACCAAACTCAGATTCAGTAAACGATTTTTTTTTATTTGTGTTATCTGTTGTTATAAGACCGACGTTCAGTCACTATCAGAGCTCTGTTGGCTATCACCTCCGGGCGATTGGCTCGAGTGTTAGGTGGGCGTAGCCCACGTCCTCCAGCCAGAATATCCATATCTGCTGGAAATTAGCTCCAAGTTACCAAACACCATGATTAGGACGTCATAGCTATTTATCATTCAGGTGAAAAATAAAAAATAATCGTATGCGTAACTAGTTGTAATATTGGTGACCTCTGTGCCATAACTCTCATGATCCGAGACATTGTGAAGTGAAATTTAAAAACTACAAGCAGCAGTAGACAGGAAGCAAGGCAAGTGACCAAGAAGTAGTCACTAATGATGACATACGGCCAGGCATCTACGCTGAGGGTCGAGGTCTTCGGCAAAGTCGCTGCTCCGGACCAAACAAAAATTGTTCGGGTGATACCATTGTCACAGTTTCTCTTATGCTGCAACATAACTATAATCAGGATAGGGAAATAGAGCATTTACATAAAAAGTATAAACAATAATGGTTTCACACGTGATGATAGCTTCCACAAAGTTTACATTAATATCAGACTTATATCTTAATCCAACAATATGCTCTCTCTCTCCTCTACAAGTATGCTTCACAAATAGATTATAATATCTTATGACCATCAGAAAACACTGGATTACCCTTACAACCTGTAAGTTTTTCATGATACAAAATACCATGTCCTTCATCAATAATAACCAGAGAGAGAGAGAGATTGAGAGAGAACTTCTTCTCCATATTCCAATACAATTTCACTAACTTGTCCACATTTTGTTTACATTATTCATTTAAACCACTGCAATATTCTCACATTGAAAATTGTTTCACAAAATCATACATTACTGTTCTTTAATCATATCAGTTACTAAAACATATCACAAATCAGAATAACAAAACATATATCACAATCTTAAGAAGACTTGAACCTTTACAGTGATTATAGGGTGTCAAGAGAAAACGAGACACTTAATGGGATGACTGAGGAAAACATAAGTACATAATGCCATGATTAATGAGAATTGCAACATTCCAAGCCAAAATACTCCATTTTTTTTACGGGGATTAGCTTGTAGTGTATCTCTCCCCTACAAACTACATCCGCATTCCAATGCGACAGTGTCCTAGCAACCAAACGAGCTATGCAGGGGGGGGTGGAGGGGGCTTCACCAGCTGCTACCGTATCCTAGCAACACTGGGGGGGGGGGGGGGGGAGGAATCGTCACCTGCTACATCTTCCCTAGCAACGGAGTCAAGAAGCCGGCGAGTTCCCACGGGTTTACTTCCGGCTGCTGTGTATATAAGCTCTGTCTCTCCATTGAGATTCAGGGGCGCTTGTGGTAGAAGCGGTACCGCTCTTGCCTCGCAAGCAAGATGTCACGGGTTCGATTCCCGGGCAAGAGGAAGTTGTTTGGACACTCTTCCTAGCCCACTTGGTCCCTGTTCACCTAGCAGTAAAGTAGGTACCTGTTGTAAATCGAAAGGTTGCGAATTCGTATTCAGGGAAAGTTGCTAGAGCTTCTAAACTTGAACTGACACAATCCGGAGGAGTGGTGACCCGAGGATCACACACCCAACACAGACAAAACCAAATACGTGCGCTATGCGCTAACCAAATAAAAGCAGTCGTGTAAAGCCACGGCACTATCTCTCCCACTACAATTCACTTCCTAACCTCCTGCTCCTTCCTCTGTCATCTTCCCCGCTCTGCCTTTCGCTACCAACAACTTTTTGGAGCTTCTAAACTTGAAATTGAGATTCATTCTGGCCTACGTTCCTGAACACGCAACACCTCTTCCAAGCAAGCTCCTCGCTGTCCAGCCCTCATTCAACCTGGAGGAGAGCAACACGCAACATCTCCTCTAACTAAGCTCCTGCACGGTTCCATGACAAAACCCCAACGGGGTTGTCATTTATCAACACTAATCTAACCTAACCTTTATTCACCTAACCTAACCTAACCTAACCTAAACATAAAAGTGTTTTATTTTATATTTTATATATGAGACTGGGGTTTTGTCCGTTGGGGTTTTATCCAGTCACCCTCCTGCATAGATACCTCCTCAAGCACGCTACTCACTGAACGTGTCTTCTGAGCAAGCTTCTCGCCACACGGCATCTCCAGCACCAGACTGTCTTTCATATAATATATTTTATATAAGAAAACCATCACCAAGAGTTTCCATCCATCCCATCCTGAGTGCTAGACACATAATATCACGTAACCCCTACAAATGGTGACCCCCGGAAAAGCGCACTCACACAGGATGGAGGAGGAACGGATCTCTCTACCGACTTTCAACCACAACGTCGAGGACTGGTTAGATCATGTGGAAGCAATCCTCATCTGCTCACAAGCTACTGACGAGCTAAAGTACGGTACCCTGCTCTCCTCCTTGCCCACGGAAGTCGCCACGCATCTATCACGGACTACTTCCAACCCTCCAAAAAACAAAAATTCGCCACCCTGCGGGACGCCTTAAAAACGCATTACCGACGGACCCGCCCCAGTCTCCTGCAGAACCTATCTTCAATCTCCCTTGGATACTCAACTCCGGGACTTCTCTGGGAGGAGATGTGTAGGCTGAACTCCCGGCACACAGACAGACTTCCTGACCCTACCCTGCGCCAGCTTCACGCACAAAAGCTCCCCACACAAGTACGTATCACCCTGTCCGCAGTAGATTACTCGTCGACACCTGAACTTTACGCAACCGCGGCAGATAGAATATTCAACGAATACACTGCTGTGTGCCATGCTGCCGCAAACCACTCAGTGGTCACACCTCCACTTAGCCCCGGTTTCGTTAACCGGGTCAACACCCTTCAGCCGAGCAATACCTCACAAGACATCAGGGACCTGTTGCAAACCTTGAGCCGCAGTATGAACACCATTGAACAGTTCTGCTCCTTCATGCCTGCTGCTGGGCCTGTTCCTAACCCACGCACCGCGCCCTACAATCCCCGACGCGCCTTTCCTGCCCCGGAAACCGCCTCAGCCCCCGTCCCTTTAGGCGTCTCACTACTACACATCACCGACCACACCTCCGGCACGAAATTCCTCGTCGACACAGGTTCATCGGTCAGTATCATCCCTCCCTCACGACAAGACACGTCAAGGTAACCCTCTTACGACTTGTTCGCCGCCAACGGTACCCCCATCGCCGCCTACGGTGCACGCACCCTCGCCTTAGACCTCGGTCTTCCCAGGACTCTGCGCTTGTCGTTCTTGGTGACAGACGTCTCTCAACCCATCCTTGGCTTTGACTTCCTCACTTTCCATAAGCTCGTCGTCGACCCAAGCCACCTCTGCCTCCACCATGTACCTCACCCCCGTCCTGCCCCAGACCCCGCCGCCAGCCCCCAGCACAATGTACCTACCTTCTGTTGGTACCATCAACGTTCTGGCGCTAAAGCTAGACGCTGTGAGGCTCCCTGCAACTACACGGCGAAGCAACATCGACGGAGACTGGTAGGCGCCATAACCTCTGCCACTATCAAGCAGCACATCACAGGCCTTACTTCTGACCTTGACCACTTCACTCCTGCTGCCCGTCACGACCTACTACAAACACTACGTCAGGCGGTTTCTGCATTCAAGGCTACTGCCCCACGCCAGCCTTCCCACCGCCCACAACATTTCTGCATACCCTCTTTTCATCCTCGGGTACCTACTGCTCCTGAAAACCCCGCAGCCGGCCCTAATGACCCAGATACCCCACCCGGCACCCCTGTACCTGCAGCGAGAGAAGCACCACAACCATTGCCTGTACAACCTTCTCTAATCCACAACCCTCCTTCTCCCCCTGATTCTCCCACAGATTCTGTCTCACTGGACGGAGTCGTCACCCGTAGCGGCCGAGTCGTCCACACCCCTGCTTGTCATGTCTCACATGTGAGATACAACCCTGCTGACAACATGTCTTTTGCAGAGCCCGAGGGGAGGGGGAGTATTGTAGTGGATCTCTCCCCTACAAACTACATCCTCATTCCAATGCGACAGTATCCTAGCAACCAAACGAGCTACCGGGGGGGGGGGGGGGCGTCACCACCTGCTACATCTTCCCATGCAACAGAGTCAAGAAACCGGCGAGTTCCCACGGGTTTACTTTCGGCTGCTGTGTATATAAGCTCTGTCTCTCCATTGAGATTCATTCTGGCCTACGTTCCTGAACACGCAACACCTCCTCCAAGCAAGCTCCTCACTGTCCAGCCCTCATTCAACCTGGAGGACAGCAACACGCAACATCTCCTCAAACTAAGCTCCTGCACAGATACCTCCTCAAGCACGCTACTCAATGAACGTGTCTTCTGAGCAAGCTTCTCGCCACACGGCATCTCCAGCACCGGACTGTCTTTCATATAATATATTTTATATAAGAAAACCACCACCTAGTTTCCATCCATCCCATCCTGAGTGCTAGACACATAATATCACGTAACCCCTACAAGCCCACCCGGGCACAGGTCACTGACCCACATCGGAGCCTGGGGGGTAATAATAATAATAATAATAATAATAATAATAATAATAATAATAATAATAATAATAATAATGAACTATAAAGAAATGCAAAAATGAAAAAAAATCAAAAGTAAGAAACAATATATGTATGTTGTGTTGTCAAAGTAAGAGAAAGAATTCAGACCCTGCATTTGTGTGTAAATGAGGCAGAAGTCAGATGAGCAACCTGGGACTTGGTCACAATTTTCGTGATGCCATATGGCGGCAGGGTCTACCATTAGACAACACATTATGCTTCCAATATCTTCCCAGGTGGTAGTACCTCCATGTTTGGTAGCTGCTTACTACTGATACACCATTAAATATTGTAAACATGACTATATGAATTCCTATTATGTGTGAAACCATAATATTCCCAGGGTTATGGCAATATATATACATGTATAGGCCTCACTTTGTCGACTGACCGCTCACTCCCCTCCCTCTAAACGAAATTCGGTTGTTGTTGTTGTTGTTGAGATTGTCGGACCGTAGTCCGACACGGGCCTTTGCCTATAGGCGGCCCGTTTGGTGGTTCCGGCTGGAGCTCCAGGAGCAGCCAGACGGGATTTGGATTAGAGTTGGTCCCACCTGCAGGTTGCAAGTGTGAGCGGACCCCCGATCAGTGGACGCTTACCACCAACCCCCACTCTTGGACGTGGTCAGTTTCGGAGTGGCGCGCCCCCCGAACTGGGGTCCGCACTTGCTGGGAGAGGATGCTTTCTAAGCTATCTGGGTGGTGGGTATCGTGTGATGACCCGGAGTAGGTGGTGAATGTGGTCTGTATGGGCCTTTCGGGTTAGAGTGGCCGCTGGTGTTGTGTGTGTTTCTTGGAAGATTTGAGTTCTGTTACGGAGGCTTTGTGTGACCTCGCAGTCGAGGAGATAGTGTTCAAGTGGGTTGGCTGCTGGCTCCTGACAGTAGGTGCAATCCATGACGTCATTTCCGATCATCTGCCAGGAGCACTTGTACCCTAGTCGTAGTCGATGAAGGCTGACTTGGGTTTGTCTTGGAGTTTTCTTGTCAGCGAAAGGTGGTTCCCCTTTTGTGGCCGCCAGGTACCATTTGGCTGATTGGGAACCGGCGTTGAGTGCATGAAGGAAGCTCTTTTTGATGTGGAGCTTGCTAGTCTTTCTGAGGTGATTCTTGATCTGTTGCACACTTGCTGGAACTTGGATGTGTACGCTACTAGAACGTGTAGCTGCCTTGGCTGCTTCGTCTGCCACGTCGTTTCCTCCGATCCCTACATGACTGGGAATCCAGTGTAAGACGACTGGTCGGTTTTGGCTTTGGAATTCCTGTAGCTGTGCGAGGATCGAGGTGATGATGTGGACGTTGTCTCTTGGTTGACTGTGTTGCAGCGCCTGCATGGCCGATTTCGAGTCCGTGTGAATTATGATGGACTTGTTGTGTTGTGTTGCAGCGTGTTGTAGGGCCTTTGAGATTGCTACCAGTTCTGTTTGTAGGGTGGAGCAGTCATTGGAAAGTCTCCATTGGAGGGTCTGACCTTGGGTGTAGAAGGCCGCTCCGGATCTATGATGTTTTGGGTCCACCGAGCCGTCTGTGAAGTATGATGCTGCATCAGCCGGTGTCTCGGTGGCTATGGCTTCGAGAGTTATTTTTTTGAGGTCCTCCTTCTGGAGGTTGGCTTTACTATCGCCTAGGTCGGTAATTTTGAGTGTGGCTGGTGGAGGGCTCCATGGTGGAGGAACAGCGTAACCATTGTCTCGTGTGTCTTGGTTGTTCTTGACGAGTGTTTCTGCTTGCAGGTGTCGGATGACCTCGCTTGCCTCGTGCGACCAGGTGGCCCCTCGCGCTCTGTGGTCGAGGTGGAGGGAGGCACTGATTCGAATCTTGGCAACTGTGGGCTTGTCTGCTCTACAGATTTTGGCGAGGAGACCGGCTGTCACCTGCTTGACTCGTACTGCCAGGGGTGGTAGTTCGGTTTCCATTTGCAGGTTGCAAATTCTGGTCCACATGGGTGCTCCGAGCATGGTCCTGAGAGCATTGTTTTGGATGACTTCTAGCTTAGCTATTTGGTCTTCTCTCAGTCCAATGAGTGCTGGAGCACTGTAATCTACCAGCGATCTGATGGCGGCCGTGTAGTAGGCTTTGAGCACATGAAGGTTTGCTCCTGCGGATTTGCTGGTGAGCGACCTCATTATATTGTGTCTGCTCTTCGTCCTGTGCCTGAGATACTCGAGTTGCGGCTTGAAGGTGAGTTTCTGGTCAAACCGGCGTGTTTTGTATGGAGAGCATCTTGTATGGTGTGTCTGTGCAGATGGCCATCGCTTTCGACTTGGCTGGATTTATCTTGAGTCCAAGTCTGTTGCACTCCTCTTCTATAAGTTGGAGTGCGTGTTGCGTGTTGGCTAGTCTGTTCGATCCTCTTACTATGAGCTGTAAGTCGTCTGCATAGCATAGGAGCTTGGCTGTTTGTCTGAAAGGAAGTTTGACTAGATTTTCCATCAGGACATTGAACAGCATTGGACTGAGGATGCCTCATTGTGGGGTTCCGTTTTCGTGGACCCTGTAGCTTGAGGTTGCTCCCTGAAAGCATACTCGTGCTTCTCTCTGTGTGAGGTAGTTCTGGATCCACCCCAGCAACCTTCCTTTGACGCCTTTATTAGCGAGCGTAGTTGTAATGGCCAATGGATTTGCTAGTTCGAAGGCTTTCTCCAGGTCGAGGAAGACCACCAGAGCTGGTTTGTTGTCCACTGTGCTGAGTATCTCGGCGATGTTGTTGCCTGTGCCGGTGTTCTCGGTGTAAGCAAAGATGTGAGGGTGTGGGCTGCCTACTTTCCACTTGAGTCGGTTGAGAGCCATTCTTTCTCCCGTCTTCGCTATGCAGCTGAGAAGGGAGATGGGCCTCGGCTTGTCTGGTTCTCTGGGCTTCGGAATGGGCTGTATATCTGCCTTCTTCCATTCCGGTGGGAGTCTTTGTGCTGTCCACGAAGCATTGATGGCTTGCAGCAGAGCCTCGTGTCCGGCTGTACCGGCATGAGAAAGCATGGAGTAGGTTATCCTGTCGGCCCCTGGAGCTGTGTCCTTGCTTCGTTTTAGCGACTTCTGGAGTTCTTGCTGGTTGAATGGTCTGTCAGTGTCATCTTCACTGTTGCAGGCCTCTTCGATCATCTGGAGTCTGACCTGTCGCAGACGCCGTTGTGTCTCCTCCGCCTGTCTCGGGAGGTTTTTCGTTGCTGCTCGGTCAGAGAACAGTTTTGCAAGTCTCTCGGCTTCCTCTTCTGGGTTGGGATGGGTTGGTGGTGGTGGTGTTGCCTTCCCAGATGCCCTTCGGATCTGGGCCCACATCTTGCCAAGGAGGTGTGCTCGTTCAGTTCGGAGCACCACTTGAGCCAGCTTACGTTTTTAATTTCCTCCTTCTCTTCCCTGGTATCCTTAACTATGACTTGCAGGAGATGTCTGTTTGTTTCCGTGGGATGTCTCCTGTAGTTTCTTCGGGCCATGTTCACTCTGTGGTTGAGTTCCTTCACCCTGGGACAGTAGTACCAGTAATCATTGTACTGTCTTGATGTGGGTTTTGTTTTTGGGATAGCCTCTTCTGCCGCTTGGTGAAACGCCTCGACCAATTGGTGGTGGAGGGTTGTCTCATCCACGGGTGCTGCGCCGGCCGGCTGTGATTTTTCGCGCCACTTAGCCAGGTGTTTCTTGAAGAGTCCCCAGTCTGCCTTTTGGGTATTGTATCTCCATCTCGGGGGGGGGGGGGGGTGGAGTGGGGAGTTTGTTCACCTTCAGCGTTGTTAGGGTGGCGAAGTGGTCGCTGGTCAGCGTGGGGTGTATCTGCCAGGAGGCCGAAGGCTGTAGTGCACTGGAGACGAAGGTTAGATCTAGCCTTCCTCCCCTAGTGTGGGTGGGCTCTCCGGTGTTCAGGAGGCAGATCTCGGGTGTATCTTGAAAGGTGGTGTATAGGTGTAGGCCGTCTTCATTTGTGGGGCTTGCCGAGCTTAGGAAGGGATGATGTGCGTTGAAATCCCCTCCTATGAGTGTGGCGTGGTCAGCGGCCGAAGCAAATAATTGAGTAACCTCCAGTGAGCCCCTTGGGTTCTTGTAGATGTTGTGAACAGTTAATTCCCGTTCTTGGAGGGTTACTTTGACGGCCTGTGTCTCGATGTTTTCCCCACATGGAAATTGCTGCGTGACATCGGCGGAGGGTATGCTTGACTTGACCAAGATCATACATCCTCTTGTTGACGCCTGCGTGAAATGCCTCCTATATGTCTTGTAACCGCTGAATTTGAAACAGTGGTGTTCTTGTAGAAGTGTTTCTTGTAGCAGTATGATGTCAAGCTTGTCCTTGGCTGCTGCTTCTTGTAGGAGGTGTTTCTTGTTTTTGATGCCCTGAGCATTCCATGTTAGGATGTTCAGGGTGCTGATGTTTTCCACCACTGTTTCATCGGGGACTTCTGGTGGTCCTCGATGGAGATGTCCAAGTTCGATTCCAACTGGATCAGGTTCATATCTTCGTGTTCTGTGGTTTTTGCCTTCTGGGCCGTGGTTCGGTTCAGGGGAGTTGAAACGTCCAGTTTCTTTCTGGGAGCTGTCGGTATCTTGGGTTCTCTGGTGGCCTTCTTCGGTGTAGAGTGTACCTCGTGTGAGGACCGGCGTGGCTTCCTCCACTGAGGTGGCTGGAGCTGTGGCGACTTGCCCGAGGACGCTCCCCATGAGTATTTGGAGCTGTGTGGGTTGGATCTTGTGGCCCAGTAGTCCGGCTAGGCCCTCCGCGAAGGTTGTCAGTACCTTGGCTAGGTCTGATACGTGTATCATTCCTTCTGGTGCCTTGGTGTGTGCTTCTTTTGTCTTTCTCGTGGTTGTCGTTGTCTGCTGCTTGGGTGGCTGAGGTGTGGCCGTAGTGAGGCCAGGAAACTGGGCTGCACTTTGGGTGTTGACTGGCTGAGGAGGTTGTCTTTGTTGTTTTGGCCTTTGGGTTCCCCACACGAAGGTACTTGGTGGGGCTGGTGTGTAGGCGGTGGGGGCCGGTCTTGCTGCTGGTCGGTTTGCCTGGACCCTCTTTGTTCTCTCGGAGCATCCAGGATTCCAGGCGTGGTGTTTGCCCCCGCAGTTGGCACACTTGGGGGCAATTTTTTCCCCATTTTTCAGCTTGGTGAGGCAGGAGTGTGTGCCGTGCTTCTGTGCGCAGACTGCGCAGATTTCCTTGTACGTGCACCTTGTCTGATGGTGCCCGTATTTCTGGCATCTGAAGCACCGCAGGGGCTCTGGGACGAAGGGCCTCACTTCGTAGATCCCCCAGGTTTTGAGGTCTATGGTGCTGGGGGGTGAGCCGTAGTGCGTTATGAGCACTTGTTTCGTGGTGGCCGTCTTGTCGGACAGGGGAGAGCATCTCTCGGCTTTTAAGATCTTCGGGTGGTTCTCCAGGGGTTCGAGAGGTAGTTCCTTTGGGTACCGGAGGACTACCGACTTCATCAGTTTCTGGGCGGGGTCTAGCTTGGTTGATGCAACGGTGGTGGTGTTTTGCAGGTAAGTGTCGAGGGTGGTGGCGGAGTTCTTGTCTTTGGGGTGAACGATCATCTCCCCCTTTAGGTTGGGCCGCACTGAGAACTTGGCCAGTGGATTTAGTTTTTCCATCTCTGTGACGGCGGCATATGTTGTTTTTGCGTCTGTTTTCGTGATCCGGAATTTTGGCAGTGTCGTTGGAGGTGAGCTGGTGGTGGTGATGGGTGCCTTGGGGGCTGCTTGACGGCATTCGTTTCCCGAAAAAGCACGTCGGCGTTTCTTGTTTTCTACCTTCGTCCAGTTGTCCTCAGTGGCGGTAGCAGTGGTGGTGGAATTGTTGGAGGTGGTGGAATTGTTCCTACTTTTCAGGGCTTCATTGAAGGCGCGTAACTGGTCCGCTTTCTCTGTGCGGAGCCTGTCGTAGTTCGGGTCGTCAGGTTGGCGGTTCAGGCGGGGATCGCGGTTAGGAGGGCGTACGCGCTCCATAACCGTTTTTTTTTTTTTTTTTTTTTATTAGATCCTACCTATTCCGGTTGAGTAAAATGCAGAGGAATTACAGCACTCCCCACTGGCTGGTGGTCGTAGAGTGGTTCCTGAGCTTCTCTCCCGGAGCCCCGTTGGGGAAGCCTACTTCCTAGTGTATGTGACTGCTCACTTATAGACGTGAGCTAAGTGTGCCTATTTGGGAAGGATAAGGATTGCTACCCTCTTTCCAGGTGGACCCGCACGATCACGGTTTTCCTGGAAAGACTCGGCTGGGGAGGGTTTTGCTCCGACCCCCTTTCGTGTTCACAATCTCCTGGGAGGGAGGTGAACAGTTACAGGGGGGACCGCAGGACGAATACACTTTTGAGGGTGCAGGTCCCTAGGCCAGAGCGAAAAAGGAAAAATAGTAGTAGAAGGAAAAGAGCTCAAACCACGCCGGGAATATCGCGCTATAACTACTCTCCAGCTGGAGTGTGGGTCACTCACACCACCAGTGGGGAGGGCAAGCTAATGCTCGATAAACCGAGAACGCTCGTGAGTTGTTGTGGACGATGACAGTCGTGGGTGGTCCGGTCCGGGAAGATGGCCAACAATGGCACAAGGGAGAGGGCGGTCTTCACAGTTCCGGGTCCAGCAGGAGGTCTTGTTGAGAGGTCTTCTTGGTTCAGGAGCGATGTGAGAAGTGAGCGAAATTCGGCCTTGTTGTTGTTGTTGAGATTGTCGGACCGTAGTCCGACACGGGCCTTTGCCTGTAGGCGGCCCGTTTGGTGGTTCCGGCTGGAGCTCCAGGAGCAGCCAGACCGGATTGGGATTAGAGGTGGTCCCACCTGCAGATTGGAAGGATACTGCAGGCCTCACCTTGTCGACTGACCGCTCACTCCCCTCCCTCTTGACGAAATTCGGCCGCCTGTCACCCTTTATATATGCTGCCCTGATGATTCATGCGTAATATGAGGACTCGCATCTAGTGGTTCCAAGCCAGCATTTTGGGACAGGGCAAAGTTTTTCATGTTACTGTTATGTGTGGCAACAATGTTATGAATACATTTGTTATGCAAGTTCATGCCATGTCAAAGTTCGTAATAAGTTCCTTCCTGTGCTCGTGTGCTATGGGTCTCGGAGTGTTGTGGTGGTGGAATGTGAACCTCACCATCGTAGTGCCTCGTTACCACATTGCTGAACTACCTGTAGTCTGCGTCTGGTCACCCAGCCAAGGGGGTGTCGAAACTTTGGATTGTTACTGTACAGTAATATTTTCCCCCGAGTGCCATCTATTACTGTGTAGACTCGGAGTGTAATGGTAAAGTGTCCCGAAAAAAATATTTTTGTTGTCTGATTAAAAGCATGAAAAAGTGAAATATATTTAGAAACAATCAGAGAGAGAGAGAGAGAGAGAGAGGGGCGACAATTTTTTTTAGCCCATGTCAACTGAAGCAGCAAGAATTAAAAGGAAACATCTTGATGTCTACTGTCAGGTTAGGTTAGGTTAGGGTAGGTTAGCATTTAGGTATTTTCTCGTGATTTCAGACGGTGTTTCGTCGCTTTCTCTCGCAAATGATGTTTGTTCGATATATCACGTCGTCTGGAGCCAAACCACCAATCTGAGCTAGAATTCACATTTTAAGACTTTATTACTTTGTTTTCTTCAGTGTTAACGCTCATAAACACATAGGATACACGGCTGTTTAATTGTGTGTTATTGATCTTGGTGTAGCAGGGGAGTGACGCACCAGTTTCAGCTTAATTACATATCACAAGACGGTTGATTATAGCGTGATATAAAAGTCATGCATTATGGGCCATAAAGGCAGGTGTATATTAGTTAGGTCCGTTATAGGTAAACAAACACCTCCTCGTCTCCAGAGTTAGTAAACAAACACCTCCTCGTCTCCAGAGTTAACAACTTATTAGGTGAGGACAAACACCTGATACAAACAAACACCTACTTGTGTCGCTGGGGAAAAAACTTTATCTTTTTTTAAACAGATACACAAACATACACACAAACACGTTCTGGAGCCTGAGAAAATTACAGCAAAAATGAAGAGATCCCATTGGTTAATAAAGTTTGGGTAATTACCATAATTAAGTATAATTAACTGCTAAATTATTCTTCTCATTCACAATGTTGCAGTAAACACAGAACTAATTAAACACAATATGCAAGGTTGTGAGAACATGTATAAAAACTGAAAATTTGAAGAAGAAACAAAATTATATAAATGATTACTTATTGCTCAATTTTTTTTTTACACAACACTGAACTATTCTACAAAATTAATGTGGGACTAAAAAAATATAAGTTGTACCTCTTCTTTTGGTTTTAACTCTATTAAGAAAATTGAACAAACTTTTAAATGTTAACTATACTGTTATTTATGTCAAGTTGCAGTGCCAGGAAAGTTTATTTAAATTTTTAGGTTTTTTTCTTCGCTGCTTCTGATTAGTTTATATATAAAATACCAAAAATTAATGCGTAACAAAATCTCTCAAACTAATTTATAACACAAAAATAACATACACATAAAAATAATGTTACTCAATAAAATCTGCTCTCAGCACCTTAATTCTCATAGCCTGGAAATAAACTGTTTCTCCTCCCCCCCAAAAAACAAATAAAAAACAAACAAACACATATATATTGTATTTCTTGTTTTGCTTACTGGATGGTGTTTGTCAGAGCTTAACCAAACCTAACCTAACCTAACCTTAAGGAAACAGATCATCAGTTTCTCTATAAAGTCGAGATCGAATATTGGAAAAGTCATGTTGAATTGACAATCGACTTTTGGTTATTTAATGTTTATATTTTTCTTTATAATTTTCTAAACATTATCTTATTGTGTATCATTCAGTGGGTAAAATAAACTAAGAGAATTAACATTATTCTGGATGTGAAATAATGAGTATAAGAATGTTTTGTAAAGCTATACCCATATACTATTTCTCACATAAGGAACATAATCTGGATTTGGGGATCGCCTGCTGTGTCTGTAGAGTTACGCTTATTGTTGTAGTGAATAGCGGAAAATTTATACGAATATTTTCACACAAACACAATTATGGCAATTTTATACACATTTATATTATGAAAAGAGATAAGAAAGAGGATTAGGTTGAATTAGGATATAAGAATGTCTAAACAACTGTCCTTAAAGAGTCTTCCGTGTAAGTTTAAGAGCTATAATTACATAACAGCCACACCTCCCAAGATACAAAACTTAAAAAAATTACAAACAATTACTTTGTTGTTATCATAGCAATAAGAATGAAGCAAATATAAACGAGTGGAATAATTAAGGTAAAAGAACTATGACAAAGATGGAAAAATAAGGAAATGACAACAAAATAAAATAAATATATATGAAAAAAAAATTGGAATAAAAATGGATCAAGAAAAAATAAATAATAGATATCATACACAAAAAAACTATAAGGGAAAACTTATAAAAATATATAACAGAAACAAATGAAAATTCTATGAAAATAATAATTTAAAAAAAAATGAATAACTAAATTAGAAAACATTAGTAAGTACTGTACATCAAAGGATAAAAAAAAATTCTAAATATACAGCAACAGAAAAAATTACATCAAATACACTAAAAACAAAAACTATAAAAATAGCGAATAATACAAAAAAGAAGAAGGAAATAGAGAATATATAGATCAAAGGAGAGTAAAAATGAAACCATGATGACGAAGGGAATTACGTAAAAAAAATGATAGAGATTGAGAGATATTAAAAACTAAATTGACCGTGAGTTTGTCATTTTGTCGAAGTTAAATGAAAGAAAGTGAGAAAAAGGATATGAGAGAATTACAGAGGAGGTAAACAGGGGGAGAAGTTGTGAGAGAGAGAGAGAGAGAGAGAAAGTGTGTAATAGGCCCCTGTCTCATCAACAGAACGTATTATATAAATGGGTCAATACATCTGATATTATATTCAGATTCACCACCCTGTAACTTTCCACTGTCTATGAGTAAGACATGAGATGGACACGTGAGCGGGCAACTCACCCAAGAGGGCGAGACCCATAGCTCAGCATATCTGTAAGCATGCACTGCGATGCCCCCAAGCTTCAGTAGCTCACCTCAACTCATATCGAAAGGACGTGACCTAACGTTTATCATACATAAACGCCGTCCCTTTCTCATTCACTCCTAGACAGTGAGACTTACGGTTGATATACACTCAGGAATTATATCTACAACCTTTTATAATAAAACAAAGGAACTACCGTTTGGGTTTCGTTACTTAAAACCCAAATATAAATATGTGTGAACGGACTGGTTAATTGGACAAGCAGCCGATTCAAGAGAGAGAGAGAGAGAGAGAGAGAGAGAGAGAGAGAGAGAGAGAGAGTTAATAGGAAGAGAGGCAAAGAATATGAAGGGAAAGATAGATAGAGAATAAAATAGAAGCATAAAGAAACAATAAAATATCAGATAGATACAAAAGAATTAAAAATAAAATAACAGAAAAGAAAGAAAAACAGACGCAATAAAACCAATTAAATATATTTACATAAAGAATACCAAACCGAGGCGATTTAATCAAATCAATTAATAATTACATTACACTAATTAAAGTGGACAAAGGTGGAGATTAATTCAGAAGGTCAAAGTGACACATTTTGAGTCGTGGTTTGGAGAGAGAGAGAGAGAGAGAGAGAGAGAGAGACAAATTTAGATGGATAGATAGATAGATGGATAGATAGAAGATAGATAGATAGATAGGTAGATAGATAGATAGATAGATAGACAGCCAAACAGACAGACAGACAGATAGATAGATAGATAGATAGATAGATAGATATATAACTAGACAGACAGACAGACAGACAGACAGATAGATAGAGATAGATAGATAGATAGATAGACAGACAGGTTCGTAGCAATACTTTTTACTTAGTTTGACTAAAGAACAAATGTTTATGTTTGCTCTAATACAATATTTAAGTGTTGACATCTTCTTGTAAGTCAAAAAATCTTTTCTAAGATTCGGAAGATAAGAAATTAAACTCTCCTTTGACTCCGAATGAAAACAAACAGACAAACATGAAGCTTTAAAAGGAATAAAAACAATCATATTTTTATTTGGTTCTCTGATACTGGAGATGTTCGGGGTACTTAGTTCTAACTACAGGAGCGAACATAAACACCTGTAGAGTTCTGTAGGTTCTATTCAACGGAAATATACAAGGGTGCGCTTACAAGCACAGGTAGTCCTTACACTCCTATATGGGTCAACTGACCTCCTTCTGACCTCTCAGGCGACATGTGGTAAGTGGTACATTAGCAGCATCCAGATGTCGCCAGGCACATTTATCTAAGCGTGTTTTGACATGAAACAGGGGCATTGCCACACGCTACTGACTAGAGAAGTAATGTATATATATCGAGTACATACATGGTATACATATAACATACATAATATACATATACCTCCCCCCCCCATACGTTCATAGGGAAGTCTTGAGTGGACCTTTTCCTGTGGATCCGTTCTGAGAGTCGAGGGGCTTAATCACTGGGGGGATATGGGACTCGGCACTGGTGGCGGGGTCAGCGGAATGCATTACGGGGCGGAGGAAACGGCGGTTCCTCCACCACACCCGACTGCTGGGTAACCGCACATGGTAGTCCCGTGACCTACCGAGACCCATGACTACACCCACTTTGTCCCAACGTAGGGAGGTCGGGTCCTGGACACGGACTTGGGTGCCGACACTCAACCTGGGGAGAGGACGGGCATGGTCGTTGTGGCGGGCGACGACGTCTTGAATACGTTCAGCGGCTCGGCGATCAAAATCATCTGTCTTGGCCTGCCACTCCTTGGAGAAGGATTGAGGGTGGGCAGGGACACAAGAACGGAGGGGGCATCCATACAAGACCTGGGCAGGGGAGCGTCCAGTGTAATTGGGTGTGTTGTGGAGCTCAAGGAGACCCTGGTCGAAGGCCTCGCAGTCAATATTCCCAGAAGGGGCCACTTTGAGGATGAGGTGCTTCAGGGATTTGACAGCAGCCTCAGCATGGCCATTGGACTGCGGGTAATGAGGCGGTGACAACACATGCCGGACTCCCCATCGGTCGAGGAACGCAGCAAAGTCCCGGCTTGTGAACTGGGGCCCTCCGTTGATTCGCAGGCGCGCAGAAACGCCCACGTAACGGAAGTAGTGGCGGAACTTGCTGGTGGTGGCGGCAGACGTCGTGTCATTACCGCACTTGATGACAACCGGCCAACCAGAGAGACGGTCGACGAAAAACAGGAAAGACTCTCCTGACACAGAAAAAGTCGCCCGACACAGACTAAGAGGGGCGGGTGTGGTTGTCGTCACTCGTGAAGGGTTCCTGCTGCTGGCTGGGTTGTAGAACTTGGCAGGGCTTACACGCATGGACAGCATTCGAGATGTCGGGGTCGATGCCAGGCCGGAACACAGCCTGTCTTGCACGCCGTTTGGTGGCCTCGGCTCCACGGTGACTGTCGTGGAGGCGAGCCAAGGCGTGGGGACGTGAAGCAGCAGGGACAACTACCAAAGGAGAGGTGTCACTGGCCAGAGGTATCGTAGGGCGGCAGCAGGATAGTTGCTGCTCCCTTCGTGCACCCTGTTGGCGTATTTTACCTCGAGATTCGGCGTTGGGAAGTCCTGGGAGATGATGGCCAACTCTTGGCAATGTCTGTAGGACAGCAAAGGAGTCGGGACACCATTATGCACGTCAATCCAGGCTTGACACGACCTGTTGCCAAAGGTGACATGTGCATAGAGTAAACCTAGGGCTGGGGCCATCTGTGAACCGTCTGCCGTGACGCGGAGGTCCTTGGGAGGCGGTCCTAGATCACTTGGAGAGAGCCCCAAGCATTGCAAATGGTGGGGACTGATGACCGTAGACTCAGCGCCGGTGTCGGGCAGCATCTCGAGACAGGATGACACACTGCCATAGGTCACGATGACGCTGACGTGCTGGGGGACTTTGGTCCTGGGACGCGAGGAGGAGTACACCCTACTAATGTGGGTCGGGCTTTCTCCAGGGTCGTCGTGCCTCTGATTTGGCGACTGTGGGCGGCCCTCACTGGTGGAAGGGCGCTGCTGCTTCTGCCGACGCTGTCCATAGGGTATGCTTGTCAGGCAACACTTGTCGTAGTGGCCCAGACGACCACACACATTGCACTGGACGCGTTTGGCTGGGCACCGTACTGTAAGTGACCAGTGGCCCTTGAGGTCACAACTGTCGCAGGTAGACTCAGCAGCTGGACACACCTGTGTTCCGTGCTGCCTATCACAGCTGTTGCAAAGGGATCCGGGCGTGGGTATAGTGTGTGTAGGTGTTGGGGTAGACTTCTTGTCTTTCTTGTATTGGGACATAGCCCGCACGGCTGTAGGGGGAGCTCGGATGGCAGAGGTAGCACACCTGGCAGCCTCATAGGAGCAACATACTGTCAATACATCCTTAAGAGAGGAGGAAGAGTCGAGGGAGGTGAGGCGTTGGACAAGCTCCTCATCCTTACCACCCATCAGGATCACCTGCTTCAACTGGGTCTCCTCGCACTGCTTGTGATTACCGGGACATATGTCTATCTCTTGAGTCGTACGTAGAAATCGTCAAAAGCCTCGCCCACCATCAGTCTACAGCTAAACACTTCCCTCCTGCGGAGAGCTTCATTCCGCTGACCTTTGATGTGCCATTCTAGAACATCCAGTACCTCCTCTACAGACAACAAAGATGTCGGGGGCACTTGCAAAGTATGTTCCAACACATGCTGCGTTCCCGAAGACAGGCACATACGTAGCTTCAAGGTGGGTGGGGGTTGGACAACCGCTATGGCAGAAAGAGTTGACGAGGTATCTGAGCCATCTGATACTTGAGCAGTGGAAGGGCCAAGGGCTTGATTAGCACTGAGGCTAAATATCAAAGCTGCAAACCGTTCGTTATCTTCCAATCTCCTTTGGTGGTCCTCAGCACGACTTCTCGCTTCGTCCTCACGCCTCTCCTCCCTCATAATCTTCATCAGAGCAATTATCTCTGAGGACGAGGCTGAGGGTCGAGGGGTGTGGCTGGGAGATGTGTTGGGAGAGGGTGGGGCGTCGCACGCTGACTGGTCATCCATCTCTGTAGAGCTGTCATCCGTCTGATTCATCCAGGCGCTAGGGACACCCCTGCGTGAGGCCCGGGGCATAATTACTTTATCTGTATATTGTATCTCGAATCAGTGTTGACCGGTCAGCCAGTCGTATCAACCAGATCTGAGACAACAAAATTAATTGAATACACAGATAAGTAGCATATATATATATATATATATATATATATATATATATATATATATATATATATATATATATATATATATAAAGAAATGACTGCAGTCAGTGTGTTCGTGCGTGGGTTGGTTGTGTAGGCGTGGTGGGCGTCGTGGGCGGGGGGAGCGATGAGGGAGGTGGTGAGAGGGAGGTGGTGAGAGGGAGGTGGTGAGAGGCGGTGGTGGGGCGGGTTGTGGGGCGTGGAGCAACTGATCAGTTACCCTTGAGACACAGCTGGGGTAGGACGTGCACTGACGCCGTTCTTCACCAATGCCTTCCACCTTGAGGAATCCTTTAAAACAAGGACACACAATTTGGCGCTACACACACGAGGGGCACTTAAGACACTTCACAGGAACTTGGGTCACTGAACACTGCTCAAAACTCGTTGGTCATTCAAACGAATTTTTGTGGGAGACAATGAGAGATTCGGAGAGCATGGGTGATGGAGTGAGAGTGAGTTGACGTAGCAGGGTCTACCGTCTTGATTTTACACAAACGCAATTATTCCTGCATAATCGATCACTTGATACCTACTGCGCCATGGAGATGTTGGAGGTACTTGGTTCTAACTACAGGAGTAAACATAAACACCTGTAGAGTTCTGTAGGTTCTATTTAACGGAAATATACAAGGGTGCGCTTACAAGCACGGGTTGTCCTTACACTCCTATATGGGTCAACTGACCTCTCTCTGACCTCTCAGGCGACATGTGGTAAGTGGTACATTAGCAGCTTCCAGATGTCGCCAGGCACATTTATCTAAGCGTGTGGTGACATGAAACAGGGGCATTGCCACACGCTACTGACTAGAGAAGTAATGTATATATATATATATATATATATATATATATATATATATATATATATATATATATATATATATATATAGTACATACATGGTATACATACAACATACATAATATACATACAGATACCACATATGAATGTACTTCTCTTGTGTAAATTTTAGGTGTAGTCACTCAAAAAACTATTTGTACTTGGAACGATAATTTTCAGAATGAACATTGCGACTTCTGTTTTCTCGGTAGGGTTGCCCAAATCCTTCGCCCGTTGTCATATTTTTTCAACACAGTTTTATATAGAAATTTTTTTTAGTGACCGTACATAGATACGGTGTGCAGTATGTGTTGTGTAAAAAAAAAATTTCATTTCTTTTTCAACTCTCCTACAGAATAATACAGAATCACTTTTGTAGGAGTTTTAATATCAAGTTATAAAGTGAAGAGGTATATTCCCGGGATGTGTGTCAACAAAACTGCCTAATCTTTTGTGTCGCCTATCTGATATCTCGATCTTTTTTTTTTCTTTTTCTTAAGGTTAAGGTGGGGAATGGATGGGCATGCTGGGGCTCAAGGCACAGCCAGAAATGAGGGATAGAGAAGTCACAACATATAGTCGTGTAGGGGGGAAAGGTTGGAAAAGAAGTTTAATGAGTTAAACAGAGGGGGACGACACCCCTTGTTTTACATATTACAAGGTTTGTTGGCTAACTAAGCGAACCTAGGATTTAGGATGAGGTTGCACAATGGTTACTTAAGTAGTCAATGACTAGATTGATTTTACAATTACAAGTTTATTAAAATCTTATATAGTATTACGTTATGGACTCACCAGATTGTGACTTGTTAAATGTGAACTTATATCATCTAAGTTTTAATCTAAGGTGGATCACTGTGGCGGACATAGATGGGTCGCGGGTTGGATTGTTGTAGTGCAGGCAGACTCCGGGGCCACCAGGCGTGGGGTCGCCCTCCGTTGATGTCTTCTCCGCGTAGGTGGTCTGGGCTGTGAGGGTCGTCCAGGAGCTTGTCCCACACCTTCTTCTCTAGGCGATGGAACCTGACGTTGAGGGCCTCTGTTTTATTTCTTTGGTGGATGGTTTCCACTGACTCCTGGTAGGGTGGCGCTTGGCCACTGGCTGACCTCAAACACTTGTTTTGGAAGCTCTGTAGTTGTTGTAGTCTAGTCTTCCCGAGTGTGACGAGTGGTATATGTGGGTACTCCAACACAGGCCTCGCCGGCGCCTTGTACAGGTGAACTTGTATCTTCTCAGGCATCTGTTTAAAACGTTTAAATTTGGCTGCAGCTACTTTGGCTTTATTTAGTCTGTCCTTCACGTGGGAAATGATTCCCGTCCGAGAGACGATGAGGCCGCGCAGCCTGCCTTGTTTAGAGTACTCAATCTCTTCGTCGTCGATCATCAATGGCGTCGGCTTGAGTTTGACTATGGGTATGACCTCGAATTTTGTTTTGTTTGTTTTTATTTTCCATTTATTTTCATACTCCGAGATATCCTCTATTGCCCGAGCAGTGAGTCGCGCCACCCTTGCCGTGGACCTTCCTGGGTAGGTGACGATTTGTGTTACATTGACGGCATACATGACGTAATCGCTGCCGACGATTGGGGGTGGTAGGTCAGCCGTGTAGAGCGTGTAAAGGGTTGGTGAGAGACAAGAGCTCTGAGGCACGACGCTCTAGAGTGAGAATTCTTCTCTAAAATGTTCTTGCATCTTGATTTTGGCTCTGCGGTCCGTAATGAAGTTCCACAGCAGGCGCGTCAGGTTTTCGGGTAGCCCCAGTTGTATGATTTTATACTGCAGCCCCGTATGCCAAGCTTTGCCAAACGCCTTACTGACGTCCCTCAGTACTATGTTGCACTGCAGGCGGCCAGTTATGGCATTAGCGATCTGCTCGTTGGCCTGAGCTATGGCGGTGGATGTGCCTTTGTACTGGCGGAAGCCGAACTGGCGGGGATTATGCACGTTTTTGTCCTCCAGATACATCCGCAATCGCTTGTTTACTATTTTTTCGAAGATTTTGGCAGGTACTTCTAGCAACGATATTGGTCGAAAGTTTTCGACTTTGTTTAGAGGCTTCCCTGCTTTTGGTAAGAGACGAATAACGGCGATTTTGAACATCTTAGGGAAGTATCCAGAGGCGAGGCAGGCGTTGCATATATGAGCAAGCCTCTCTATCATGTTGTCGGGGAGTTGAGCCAGGATCTTCTTGTTAATGTGGCTTTGCCCGGGTGATTTGTTTTTAAATCCTTTTATGACGCCTGACACACCTGCAGGAACTATGCGCTCCGTCAGGTAGCTTCCGTCCACCAGTCTAATGAAGTCAGTCCGTGGGAGCGGCTGGAGCAGGTGCTAATGGTCTGCAACGGACCTAAAATGTTCTCCTCAAACTCCCCAACGAAGCCCTCGTTCTCCTGTTCACTAATAGTAAAGATCTTCCGTAAATATCGCCGATGTTCTTGGTTTTCCTCCTCGAATATTTTCTCGTTGTTTTGGTCAAGCAGGTAAGGGACCGTGCTTGAGGCGGAACCCATCAGTCGCTTGATCCCTCTCCAGAATGCAGCAGAATCGCGGTAATTGTTGGCTGCCTCCCACACCAAGGCGGCCCACTTTTGTCTAGTTTTCTCTCGCTCTGCGCAGTGACGTCACGTGAACTATAGCTGCTGGCCCGCTCCCTCTCTCTGTCTGTATGTCTGTCTCTCTCTCTCTCCACTAGTCTGTCTGTCTTTACAGTATCATCATCATAACCCCGTTTCCTATATCCTGGTATAGGGGGGTTTAGCTCGGATAGAAGGAGAAAGATGTAGCTATAGTAAGAGAGGCTATCTAAAAGGGTGTCATAAAGGGTTTGGCCATATTCGTCCCTTCATTGTGGAGGGAAGGACAGCTGACATTATTTCAATATTCTAACTAACTTCCTGAAATTTCTACACTTATTTCAGTGCAATTTATCTGTGCACTTGAGTTCATTACTGCCTCTTCTGAAATGTTTCCGTATTAGCGTGTATGCACCGGATAGGGGAGTAAGTATATCATGATGACTTATATTTTATTTACACACATAGGTTATAAATAAATAACATACAAGGTGTCCATAAATGATTACCCTAAAACAGTATGCTCTAATGTTTTAATCAGGGTAATCATTTATAGACACCCTGTATATGATTTACATCAACTGTAACCCAAGGCAATTTGTTTTTCATTCTATCATTTTGATATTTTCATAAATTTTCTATTTTCACTTCTGCAATTCTTACTTTTTTTTATTTATCCTAATACTACTGTTCAGTTTAAAGAACACAGATATTTTGACAGAGAAGGATAAAACATCCTGGGGTACTAGGGTGTCATACGGAGGCGAATTTTTTTTTTTTTGAGTTTGAAAAATCGGCCCATGGTATTAATGATGTAGTTCTATGTGCAGAATCATGTGATGTCTTCAGATTTGAAAAGTTTTTATTTTTGATAGGTAAATTTTAACTTGAAATCTTATGAAAATTCAGTATTCCCACCCTTTTACCAACACCACTAAATAGCTTATTTAAAGTAAAGTAAATGTATCAGGTTAATTTATTAGGATGAAAATGATCCAGAATAGTGAAACGAATGATCTTGACACATTTATTAAATTTAATATTCCTTTAGAAAACAAAATCATCAAATACAAAAACCGGTTTTACTACTACGACCCGGTGTTGCTGCACACCATAGAGAACATGTCTTTCTTGCTTCTGTTTCTACTCATCACCTCCCTGCTGACCACCTGAGCTCGGATGTAGCCTTCCCTCCTCTCCTGGCTGTACACGTGACTGCTGGCCTCGCTCACTTGCTGTACACAACGCTCTATACTCTGGGTGTGCGAGGGCCAGGCAGGGACATGCATGGGGTTGTCCAGGAAAGCTCTGACTTGAACATTGGTGAGGCTGCAGGTAAGAGGGGGCTCACTGCCAGCCTGGATGTTATCCAGATCTATGAGATCAGTGAGGGTCTTGGCACCTAGATTGACTTCAGGAGTCTTCCTGACCCTGAAGGAATCGTCACCAATTGATTCGTCATACCCAGATCCTCTCATAAGTTTCATATCCAAGATCGTTTTGACTGCCACTCTTCTCTCCTCCTCATCCTTACTGCAGAGCATTGTCTGCTGAACTGCCTCGGGATGAGCATACCAGGAAGATCTCCTCACAGTCTGCTCCACAATCTGAACAATCTTCCTTGGCTGACTCCTCAGGAGCTCAAGCTGGAAGAGAACATGCCTCGGACCTTCGGAGAACGATGACTTGACCTTGGTGTTGAACCAATTTGGCAAGTAGACACTCACGATGAATTGGACAATAAGTCTCAGGTCGTGAAGCTGGTTTCCTTTCAGTTTATGATGAGCGACCCAAATTCTGCAGAACCTGAGAGCCGTTGTGAGCCACCTAGAATGTGAGACTGGACCTATCTGCAGGTAAGCAAGTCTATCAGGCATGACCCCAGTTTTGATGGCACTGCAAATCATGTAACCATAGCACTGGTCAGTACTCAGGTCGTCAATGACAGTATGTGCAAGCTCAACGAGTGGAGGGCCAACTGTGATTTTTTCAAAGCTCGGATTTATTTCTAACTCAGTGGCAGAGTCCAGCATCTTGCCAAGAGGACCAGACCATCTGTTGTTTGAAAGAGTCTTGCCATCCAGCTCCTGGATCAGATGTCTCAGTGGCAACTCGTTAGTGTGGAGGTCACAAACAATCCAGACCAGCTTCCTCCCAATCTTCCGCTCTATCCACTGTATGAACCCCCCTTGCCACCCTGTGTTCGAGTTGGTGCTGTCCCCTCCAATGGCCTGCAGGGTCTGGTCTACGTTCCTCTCTCTGAGCCAGTTCACAATGTTATCTGCCACTATCTCAGCTGGTTTCCTGATGTCATCTTTCTCTGGAGTGAAATGCCACAAATACTTCCCTCCTGGTTCACTGCAGCAGGAGTAGTGTTCCTCCTTCACCATGGCAGGGAACAACTTGTCAGAATCTCCAACTTTCATGAACACTTTAGTGTCATCCCTTCTTCCATCAAAGAACAAACAATTGATTCCATTTTCTCTTATCCCCTTATCAAACTCCTCTTCTAGGTTGCTGACAAGTTTCTCCTGAGCTCTCCTTACTTTGTTATGATCTATCACCAGGTGAACATCATCAGGTGTTATCAAACCACCGTCAATCCAGGCAGCTGTTGCTATCTCTGCAGTTTCTCTGAGACCAGTGTGGTGTCGCATGCTGGCCAGAGCTATGCTCGGGATAGCTTTCCTATTTCGAATCTTATGCCTGGAAGGTTTGGGATCATTATTTTCTGGGTTAGGGACAAAGTCACCATTCTCCTGGTCAGCACTCGGATCAGCCATGGGGAAGTCATTAAACTCTGAATCAGCTTGACTCCAATCATCGGCCTTTTTTACCTCACCCTGGGCCTTCTCAAGTCTCTTTTCCTCGGCAACTCTTCTCCTCTTCTGTCTCTCTGTGGCAGCCTCCTGTCTCTTGGACTCCGGAATATCTTGGCTAGAAATCATGAGAGCCCCTATACTGCCAGTCTTCTCTCTCTGTGCTTTGACAAATGCCAGTTCGATCACATGAATCTTCAGTTCACGCTTGCAAATACAGGAGATGTGGGCCTCGGATTTACAGTCACGATCGCATCCAAACTCTGGACAGAGAACAATTGGGCACTTGCAAGTAATTATGTCAAATAACTGGTCCAGTTGCTTGGCAAAGCTGTCCTTAACTGCAAGTTTTCCTCTCCCAAGAGAGATATCTCTTGCCTTTTCCCAACTGGCTAGCAGTCTCTCACTAATCTTCTTCTGACTTGTTATGACTGGAGGCTTGAACTGAGCGTTAGCCAGAGTGTACTGTGCCAAGACAGCTTTGGTCATATCACTGGCAATGTCTTTGTTTGTGTAAGTTCTTTGGTTCTTCCACTGATTTGCCTGATTAAAACACCGTATCTCAAAGCATCTCTCAATGTAGGCAACTCCGACTTCAGGAGCTCTCTCCCAGACCCAAGATAGTGACTGAGATGGCTGGATTTTTGGTTCCTCGTCCTGACACAAGCAGCCATCGCAAATATTATCAACTTATAAATGCATCAGAATCTGAAACAGACAAAAATATTGTGAGTTGGGTTGTTAAAGAATGAAGTCAGAAAGCAATGTTCACTATTTAATTGTAATGCACTAATGCAGCTGTACGTTAGATTTTCGATAAATTTCACGCTAAAATTTACCTAGCAAAAGGTTGCAAAATATTGAAACTGAAATTATTTTCTGTTTATATACACTAAAATCTACCAAAAAAGTGATGGGCCATTAGTTTTAGCTGATTTTCCCTCCTATGACACACCCTACTGGGGTACATCAACTCTCCATCTCAGACACAATTGTTTTGAAACAGTCTTTCCCCTCCACAAGACTATCCCCATGTACAACCTTAAATACGTCTCTCATAATGGTTAATAGAGTATTAGAAGGACCATACAGTTCACCTCTGTTTATTTCTTCTGTCCATGTTTTGGTCATGGATGTGCACTCAGTGACTTTCTGGCCTAAGTGAGGATATTTCAGGCAAAACCTTTTTACAATATAGCCACCAACGTACCAAGGAGCTTCCTCTTTTATGACTAAATCTATTGCTTTACTGGCATTTTTGTCAGGGTTTATACATTCTCCTAGGTTTTCATTAAACTCACCATTTAACTTTTTTTCTACTTCATTGCCAATATCCAAGTCCTTGAAACATTGATTAGTTATATCGAGTTCTACTGCCAGCTCTCTGTCATTGAAAGGTGTACCTTTATCATTTGCTTGTCTAAGACCAATATTTCTTGACAAGCAGTCAAAAATTATCATTAATTGTGTTAGATTTCTAAAAAAAATAGTGAAACTTCTTTTCTGAGGAGTAACTTCTTGAGCCTGAACTTAAAATTCGCAGCATTTGGGTGGTCTTAGGTTCCATGCATCTGTCTTATGCACCTAAACAAATGCTCCTGACAATCTTGATTTAGTTTTCTAGTCAGAATGAATTCAAGATTAAAAGACTTCTGGAGCATTTTGTACAACCCCATAAGTGACCGAGATGGTAATATTACCCCTTTCTAAAACTTGTAAAGACCGTTCAACAGTGGGTTTTTTACTTTCATTGTTGTCACCACTTCAATCATTCTATGCAGAACATTTATTTGGTCACACAAATTAATTCCAAATACATTAAGTGTTTTCACCAAACTTATGAGAAGAATTCATAATATCAAACCATTCGTCCACCAGATTTATGAAGTCAGCAGTTTCCTTCCAATTTCTACTCTCCAGTAGTCCTCTTTCTCCAAGATATTTCAGTGAGCTAGAGCTTGTTTTTGACAACAATTGGACTGCATATTTAACCCGCTGTCGTTCATGACCCCATATACTTAAAAGCATTTCACTTAGTTTGTATGGTTAACCATACTCTGTCTTATTTGCTGTCATCATTTTCCCGAATAGAGGAATTAGTTATAAAGCTTCCATCCTTTAGGTAAAATCCTGAATCGAGAAACATTATATCTATGTTGTGTTGTCAATAGTAAGAGAAACAATTGAGACCCTCCAATTGTGTGTAATTGAGGCAGAAAGTCAGATCAGCAACCTGGGACTCGGTCACAATTTTCGTGATGCCATATGGCAGCAGGGTCTACCATTAGACAACACATTATGCTTCCAGTACAAAAGAATAAACCACTCATCTCCGTATACATAATTATACCCTGAGTCCAAACCAACTGTACCAGACTTGGAGCACACTCTATCACCAGCCAGTCCTGCTAAAGGCGTTTGCTCCCCCCCCCCCCCCCCCCCCACTACTGACCACTCACTAGCTGCGGTGAGTGGACCAGCGACCCACAAAGTGCTGATACCATGTCTCCAATTATATCAAACTATTTTAACTAACATACATATTTTACCTAATTAATACACGGCATAGGCTGATTTGCTTAATACATACCTACTACAAATCAAAATATGTAACATATTAAACAATTTATTATTACATACAGGAACAAAATAATATAAAATATAGCCATACGTACTAAACAAACAGGGCAACTACCTGTGAACCTGTAAAGTAATTACCTCTAAATTCAATAAATATTCTGTGCCACATAACAACACCCTTAACATAATACAACCTAACATGATACAGACTAACAGGATATATCTTACCATGATGCAACCTAACATGATACACTCTTAATATGTTACAGACTAACAGGATACATATTACCATGATGCAACTTAACATGATACACTTTTAGCATGATTCGACCTGGCATGATGGACTGTTAACATGATACGACCAACACGATACACTCTTAATATGATACAACCTAACATTATACACTCTTAACATGATACAACCTCACATGATACACTCTTAACACGACACAACCTAACATGACACAAGCTAACATGATAAAATCTGAACAGGATACAACCTATCATGACATAAGATAGCATGATACAATCTTAACAGGATACAACATAATACGATATACTCTTGACATAATACAACCTAATATGATACAACTTAACATGATGCATCTTAACATGATACAACCTATCATGATAAACCTTTGCCATGATAAAACCTAACATGATATATCTAAAAAAAGATACTCTGTTAACAAGATACAACAATTGAACCTGATAAATCTTCATCATTATACACTTTTAACAAGATACAGCCTAACATGATACAATTTAACATTATAAACTTTTAACATGATACAACCTAATGATATACATTAATATGATATACCCTTAAAAAAGGTGTAACTTAACATGATAAATCTTAACATAATACAGCCTAACAACCATTAACCCTCTCACCCACAGCTATGGAGTCACAATAACAGGATATAACAGCGTTAGTAGTACTCTCGGGGATGACCTGACCTACAACAGTGGTATGTTTTTCTCTACACTCTACGTCGATAATGACATATCAAGCGGTGGTAAGGGTTTTGTTGTTTACTTGATTATAAACAGGTGATGAAGTTGTTTACTTAGACAGATGGTGGTGTCGTTTACTTTATTATGGACAGGTGGTGTTGTTTACTTTATTATGGTTCATTAAGGACTGGTGATGGTGTTGTTTACTTCATTATGGACAGGTGGTGGTGCTGTTTACTTCATTATGGATAAGTGATGGTGTTGTTTACTTCATTATGGACAGGTGATGGCGCTGTTTACTTCATTATGGACAGGTGATGGTGCTGATTAATTCATTATGGACAGGTAATTGTGTTGTTTACTTCATTATGGACAGGTGATGGTGCTGTTTACTTCATCATGGACATTTAATTGTGTTGTTTACTTCATTATGGACAGGTGATGGTGTTGTTTACTTCATTATGGACAGGTGATGGTGCTGATTACTACATTATGGACAGGTAATTGTGTTGTGTACTTCATTATGGGCAGGTGATGGTGCTGTTTACTTCATCCTGGACAGGTAATTGTGTTGTTTACTTCATTATGGACAGATGATGGTGCTGTTTACTTCATTATGGACAGGTGATGGTGCTGTTTACTTCATTATGGATAGGTGATGGTGTTGTTTACTTCATTATGGACAGGTAATTGTGTTGTTTACTTCATTATGGACAGGTGATGGTGCTGTTTACTTCATTATGGACAGGTAATTGTGTTGTTTACTTCATTATGGACAGGTGATGGTGTTGTTTACTTCATTATGGACAGGTGATGGTGCTGTTTACTTCATTATGGACAGGCGATGGTGCTGTTTACTTCATTATGGACAGGTGATGGTGCTGTTTACTTCATTATGGACAGGTAATTGTGTTGTTTACTTCATTATGGACAGGTGATGGTGCTGTTTACTTCATTATGGACAGGTGATGGTGCTGCTTACTTTATTATGGACAGGTGATGGTGTTGTTTACTTCATTATGGACAGGTGATGGTGTTGTTTACTTCATTGTGGGCAGGTGATGGTGCTGTTTACTTCATTATGGGCAGGTGATGGTGTTGTTTACTTCATTATGGACAGGTGATGGTGCTGTTTACTTCATTATGGACAGGTAATGGTGCTGTTTACTTCATCGTGGTTCATTATGGACAGGTGATGGTGGTGTTTACTTCATTATGGACAGGTGATGGTGCTGTTTACTTCATTATGGACATGTAGTGGTGCTGTTTACTTCATTGTGGTTCATTATGGACAGGTGCTGGTGTTGTTTACTTCATTATGGGCAGGTGATGGTGTTGTTTACTTCATTATGGACAGGTGATGGTGCTGTTTACTTCATCGTGGTTCATTATGGACAGGTGATGGTGTTGTTTACTCATTATGGACAGGTGGTGGTGTTGTTTACTTCATTATGGACAGGTGGTGGTGCTGTTTACTTCACTATGGATCATTATGGACAGGTGCTGGTGTTGTTTACTTCATTATGGACAGGTAATGGTGCTGTTTACTTCATCGTGGTTCATTATGGACAGGTGATGGTGCTGTTTACTTCATTATGGGCAGGTGATGGTGTTGTTTACTTCATTATGGACATGTAGTGGTGCTGTTTACTTCATTGTGGTTCATTGTGGACAGGTGCTGGTGTTGTTTACTTCATTATGGGCAGGTGATGGTGTTGTTTACTTCATTATGGACAGGTGATGGTGCTGTTTACTTCATCGTGGTTCATTATGGACAGGTGATGGTGTTGTTTACTCATTATGGACAGGTGATGGTGTTGTTTACTTCATTGTGGGCAGGTGATGGTGCTGTTTACTTCATTATGGGCAGGTGATGGTGTTGTTTACTTCATTATGGACAGGTGATGGTGCTGTTTACTTCATCGTGGTTCATTATGGACAGGTGATGGTGTTGTTTACTCATTATGGACAGGTGATGGTGTTGTTTACTTCATTGTGGGCAGGTGATGGTGCTGTTTACTTCATTATGGGCAGGTGATGGTGTTGTTTACTTCATTATGGACAGGTGATGGTGCTGTTTACTTCATTATGGACAGGTGATGGTGCTGTTTACTTTATTATGGGCAGGTGATGGTGTTGTTTACTTCATTATGGACAGGTGATGGTGCTGTTTACTTCATTATGGACAGGTGACGGTGTTGTTTACCTCATTATTGACAGGGTGTTGTTTATTCTTTTCTTATAAACTGTTCTTTTATAAACCATTATTTTTTCCCATTCTTGACATCATTACTTTAAAATTATCATCCATTTTTTTTAACTGTTTCTTGTTCTTCAAATTTTTACTCCAACAATTCTGATCTGCTTTGGCGTTAATATTTTATAATTACTTTACTTCTGTATTTATATTCCGAAGATAAACTCTTACTGTAATTGCATTTTGTCGAAATGAAATGTAATTTACAATATTCCTGAAGGTATATTTGTTATGGGGGTGAGGAGTTTGACTTTGCATATTTTGATACAGTAGTAGTATTAGTAGTAATAGTAGTAGTAGTAGTTAGTAGTAGTAAAGCAACAACAGATTACCCACGTGTTTTTTACAGACTGCGTTACTCAGCGTGGAGGTGGCGGATGGTGGTACACTGGCTGTAGCTGGGCTCACCCTACAGCACCTAACGGCAACACTGACGGTAGCTCTAGCGTCTTGTCTTGGTACTATTTCACACCTACTACTTCAGGCTGGGTAGGACTGAAGCAGCTCAAGATGATGATTCGTCCTAAATAACACTAACCAAAGATACTTCCTGAAACTAACATTAATTATAAATTGTATAATTAATAAAATACAGTAAACATATAATTAACAAAGATGGTGTAAATTAGTATAATACTGTAAGTTAACAAAGAAGGTATAATTTAGTATAACATTGCATTTATCTCACTTTTTCCCTTTAATCACATATAATATATCAGCTATAATAATATTTTAACATCATTGAAGTTATTACTTTTAGTTCTTTTATTTTTATCCTCTTCACCAGTGATCGGCTCAGCCACTAGGGTGGTTGGACAGGGCTCTGTTACTCACTGTTGCCACGTACTTGGCATGCACTGGCTCCTAAATGTATCGGAACCTGCCCCAGTGTTGCTCAAGTCTGGTCTTGAAACCGCTCACACTCTCTGGCAGGTTGTTCCAAGAGTTCATAATTCCCACTCCGGCAAAGTTTGCCTTCACAGTCTTCTGGACAAATGAAAGATTCCATTATTAAGTTTGATTCTTTGATTACATATAATTTTTCCTGAGCAATTATGAGCACACGTATACGTTTTTATGTATGTATGTATGTATGTATGTATGTCATAAATAATAATAATAGATAGCGGTTATTGAGAGAACATGGCAGTCAAAAAGCTGAAAATATACAATTGCATAATTGGGGAATGGGTCACTTGATTGACAAAAAAAATATACAGTACAAGTAATTTTAGTGATTCAAATATGATATACTCGTACTGTGTAATAACAATGGGGGGGGGGGGGCAAAGGTCATACTGCAGGGAATTTCAGCAGACTGGCTTGGAGTAAACACACTGATTGATTACAAATTACTGATAATTTACAATGGTTGGGACTGAGCTGTTCTTATAGCGATCAGTGCGTGCTATTATGGTCTGGATGCGGGTGTGGTATCGAACAGCAATTCGCAAACGAGGGATCTCGGGTGGAAGCAGGAGCCAGTGTCATGGACGATGCAGAAGCTTCTCCCCAAATTTGCATATGAGGTCAAAGTGATGATCAGAGAGAACCGAAGAGGTCAGTGTGTTGAGAGCTTCTTGCGCATCCTCTTCTGCAGTTTTTCTAAGTGTTTACGTTGTGGATCATCACCATCGCCGCCGCTGCAGGTGATACCTAAATGGAGATATTGGTACCAACGTATTCTCTAAGTTGAGTTCCGTCTTGTGGAGCTTGGATTTGTGACCTTGTGTTTCACTCACATGGTCGAAAATTGCGGTTGTGGAGTAACAAACAAAAAACTTTAGGGGTTTGTTTCTCACTTTAAAAACGGCGCTTGCAGCCATGTAATTCAATATCAATATTTTTCGAGAATTTAGGAAGGCATTGTATGTATATTATGTATTCTGGATTATATATCATGTATGTATATTATGTATGTGCTCCATTTATGTATTATTTATTCAGCCTAGCTAGCAGCGTGTGGCAATGTTATTACCATATCCCACATGCTTAATTAATGTGCCTGGCGACGTATGGAAGCTGCTAATGTATCACTTGCCATACGTCGCCTATAGCAGTTGACAAGGAGCCTAGCCAAGGGAGAGTGCTGCTTCCCTCTGTGTACATACTCTTATCCAGTAAACCGAACCTACAAAACTATACAGGTGTTTGTGTTCTCTCCTGTATATAGAACTTATTATTCAGAACCTAACAGGCATCGTGTCAATTATGTGTATATCCTGGAGTGAGTACTGTACTTCCTCACATACTTCGACCAGACCTACATGACAAGGTAGTTATCGGCGAGCCAGGCAATATCATGATGATGACCAGGTCCAGGCAGTACATCTGCGTCGCATCCCTCCACGGTACCCCCAGAAATGTGGAACGTTCATAAAGCAATGCTCGCGGATGAATCACGCACAAATAGCCTTTGTGAGTGTCATTGGTTGCATTAGGCTTACCCACGCAACCAACACCAAAGTTGTTTTACTAGAGATGAGGCACCCGGCGAGTCATGACTATGACATATGTTTTCCATTAGTGGTATGTTAGCCAGTCTATAGGAGGAGGCCAGTGAGACAGTGTTGTACTGTTCATCGCCTCACGACCCAAAACCATAATTTGAGTAGTATCCCCAACGTCATGGGTTAGTTAAGAAGTCGTCCCCATCCTCCCCCTCCTGAAGGGGCCCCATGGGTTAGTTAAGACGTCGTCCCCATCCTCTCCCTCCTGAAGGGAACGGGACACCACACAGAGTCCTCCACCGCCACCCTGTCCTGTGGACCGTCGTCGACACGAGACTAAGTGTGTTAACCTAGGTTGTTATCCCGTGGAAATATCGCGCGTGGATGCCTAGTTGGGACAAGAGCAATCCAGACTGTCCTATCAAACCTGCAGTAATTGGTTAATTAATTCACGCTTAAAGAGTTCTGCACGACACCCGTCTACAGTGACCACGATCGACACGAGATTAAGTGTGTTAACCGAGGTTTGTATCCTCGTGGAAATATCACTTGTGGAAGCCTGGTTGCGACAAAAGCAATCCAGGTTGGTCTATTGCACCTATGTGGCTAATTCAATTCACGCTTACCAGTTCTCCTTACCACGACAAGCGTCTACAGTGACTGTCAGTGACACGAGACTATGTGTGGTAACCCAAGAGTACCTTTTTGTTGTTATGGCCCGTGGAAAGAAGTTCTTGTGCGGAAGCTTGGTTGTAACAAGAGCAATCCAGGCTGGCAGTAAATGTATCACTTGAAGCATTAAGGCTCTGTTAAGTCATACCCGTAGTAGAGTAATTACATGTGTCCCCCAAGTTGAAAATTCCCTCTTTAGAAGATAAATTTTATTACAGCGTGAACGTGGGTGACTCATATAGCCATGCAAATTGTAAATCATTGTATGGAAGCTTGCCAAATAAATGTAAGTGAAACTATCTTCCCGTATCTGTGATCCTATCTTATAATTACTAAAGGTAATGACTGATTGGTTACGACAAAGTCTAACCAATAACTTAGATGGATGTTGGAAATTAATGGAATCCATTAAATCATCATTTATCAAGTATAAATCATGGAATGTCGAGTGGTGGAGTGAACTTTTACGTCGATACGCCATAATCTCTTGTAAGTAACCAGTGTGAAGGTATCGAACTCTACGGTAAGAAATATAAGAAACACAATATATTATAATCTTTATATAATATAATCCACACTTAGACCTCTACAACGATACAGCAGGTTGGTTGAGTATCATCATCATCAGTCATTGTTAGTCCATGCATGATGGTTTATTAAATTCAGGAGATTTTTCCATAATTTAATTGATGGTATGGATGTGATCAGCTGTGGGGTATCTTGGCTGGTTGGAGTCGAGTACAACACTTATTCTATTTGTAATGAGTTTTGTAGAGAGCTTGTAAGCTACAGAGAGCAGGCTTATTGGTCGATAGTTCTTTAGATCTTTGTTGCATTCTTCCAGGCTTTTAGTACAGTATGGGTCTGTAAACATTTTGTAGGGAGTTTTACTCATTCATTTCAAAGCTTTCTTTACTTCCTCTACTTCCAGGTTGGTTGGGCACAGCCACCCAACTATCTGGCGTTCCATCCAGTAGATCCAACCTGACCATGCTGTTGCATCATCTCAAATCATCAAAGAATCTCGTGGTGAGCCACCCGGGAAGCGCCAAAAACGAGTTTACAAGAACCTCCAGACAAGGCTGATGACCCTCTGCCAGGACCGCCAAGCTGGACGCAAGTCAATCAAAGAGTTTTTGCAAGGCACTGACTATAACATTCGTTGGAAATCTTAAACAATAATATGCAATGTGACATTTTTAAATTTGCAATTCATTTATGTACGAGTTTTCACTAACATACCGTACAATGTTTTAATTAAAAGTAATAAATGTTTTATATTATGACGTTGATATAACTTTAAGTAAGTTTCAGAAACAAACGTTTAAAATTTTAGCGAAAACATGTCAATAAATATTAATGTGTCATTTGTTCCTCGTCTGATCGTTATGTTATGCCTTTTTTCCGGTGCCATATTTTCCTATTGCCAGTTTTTCTGTCCCATTTTTTCCTGTTCCATTTTTTCCTACATTCTTAAGTGCCTGGGTATTTCTCAGTCCACCCTGGAGCTCCCAGACAGTGCAGGTCTCTTCCCAGCAGGTCACCATCCACTCACCTGCTTGGGAACCTTCCCGTCACACCTGGAGCTGGGAAACAAACGCACCAAGACGGTATTCAGCCATTTTTTTTTAACATTCGGGTTACTTATTAGTATCCCGTAAGCGTACTCCGAGCCGTAATTCATCTTTTTAAACTAAATTTTGTCGGGTTACCATTTAGTAATACGACAATATTATTGGAAAGTTCGGGATAAGTCCTCGGGTGTGGGTAGGCACCCTAAACACTTATCCAAAATATTCAAACTAGTTATATATGAATAGATAATGTATCTGAAATACAAGATATGTAAATTAAGATTAGATAATAAAGAAAATAAATATTTAAATGTCCTAGTAACCGGTTCCGACGGAAATGTATGTATTTTTAAGAGACCTCCGTGTACCCCCGTGATGTTTTACCTTCAACTCCGAAGATTTTTCGTCTCCCCATCGACCTTCTCCAATTTTATCAAGCATTACATTCCTACACTCATCGTCTTATAGCTTCAAGTATGGCAAGTAACGCTCCTTTCTTTGTGATAGATAGATGTAATGAAATTTCCAATTCGCCAAGATATTACATAGAAGAGATCTAAGATGAGCCAAATGTACTAGGTAGATGCTGAGGTAATAGTCTACAACAAGTATTTCACTGTTTGGGTTGTTGTTCCGGTTGTGTTTAGGTACTACACGTACCAATGTTTGTAAGCTTAGGTTAGATTATGTAAAATAATTTTTAGAAGAAATGTTCGAACTCAGGGTTGGAAAAAAGTGCCAAAATTGATTAATGATATTTTCAATCACTCGATTTAAAACTTGTTAGTCATATGTTATCTTACTGGAACAACAATAAACAAAACTTAAATATTCTATGGATAAATTTCTTAAGGAATTTCTCTGTAATAGCTCTGCAACAATAGTTACCGCAATATATAGATAAATCATATTAGATTGTTTTATTTTTTTCAGGCTGGCATTATAGCAGAGCTGGCTGTTGCTGTGAGTCGACCAAGGATTGTTATGAGAGAACATCAAAATCATTTTGCTTATCTCTGAGGACGAGTTCATCAAGAGGTATAGGCTGTCCAAGGAATGCATCCATGAACTTCTTGAACGAGCTGAGCCACATATAGTGTGCGGTCTACAAGATAATTGGGTTAAGTTAGCTTAGTTTATATTAGGTTAGGTTAGGGTAGGTTAGGTTAGGTTTGGTTGGGTTAGGGTAAAGATATATTTGTCGACCAAAATTTTGAACCATGATTTCTCGTCTTTGTTTAGAAGTGTGTTGGGTATTTATTGAAGGTTATTCAGTGACGCAAAAAAAAAGGGGGGGGGGGGGAACATCACCACTGCACAGAACTCAGCACCCATGTAAACCCCTAAACCCACCTCCCATATACAATAATACCACCAGGCCATATTTACAGTGCAGTAATAACTTCATTACCCAGAATTCTCCAATACGAACTCAGAATTGAAATTGGCTCGGAGTTTTCCCAAGAAAATTATCTCCATTCTGGGTCTGTGAACGAGTTTTTGAGGTTGAAAACCCGGTTAATTTTCTGATAAAATTCCGAAAAATCTCTTACACAATATGTTTCCAGGCTTTGGAGCAAATTCCGAGGTTAAATATCGGGCACACTTTCTGGAATTTTTTTATGAAAACTTCCAGAAACTCAAGTTTTTTCCCGGGCCTCTGAGGATGAAAGAATGTTTAAACTTGGAATCTCTTACAAGTAACCGGAAAATTTCTAGGTATGTGGGATTTTTCAGGGTTTGCGAGTCTTCTTGTTATCCAGAAAACTCTCGTCCTTGGAAGAGCTCTGCAACAATTATTCCAGCAAATGGGGATATCACCTTTAAGTTTCACTTTATAGAGAGTGATTCTCTCAAGAACTTAAAATGTAATACAGTAATGTACAGTATCGGCTACTTTTTAAACACTCAGGAATGCAACTCCGAAGAGTAAACTCCGAATGTCGGGTTACTATTTAATAACCCGTCAAATGGATTCGTCAAACTCTAATATCAATCCAGAACACTGGGTTACTCTTTAGTAACACGAACGCCGCAACTCGAGAAGGCTGGTTCGCCTTATCCAAATAAATGTAAATGTTCGTGTTCTAGGTTTTAAGTTCTATATACAGGAGCGAACACAAACACCTGTATAGTTTTATAGGTTCTATTTACTGGATAAGAGATATGTACACAAGGGGGGTAGCGCTCCTTACTCTTTCCGTGAGTCAACTGCTCTCTAGGCGACGTATGGTAAGTGATACATTAACAGCTTCCATATGTCGCCAGGCACATTAATTAAGCATGTGGGACATGGTAATTACATTGCCACACGCTGCTAGCTAGGCTGAATAAATAATGTATATAAACGGAGCACATACATAATATACATACATAATATATAATACATGTTACGAGTTGGGGATTTAGAATATAGTTATACGTCTACCCAGATCCCAACAGGTAACAACAAAAAAAAAACAAGACAATCGGACTATAAATGGGTAGACAAAGGATGCGAGTTTTCGTTGTGTATAATAAAGTACCATAAATCCCTTAACAAAATATTCAGCTTATAAATTACCCTTAACCAAACTTAACCTAAACATTAACAGTATATACATATTAATAAAACATAAAACAATCGTGAAGCAAGGTGGAGGTGGGAGAGGCAATACAAGATTACAAATACTTAAGTGAGGAGCCGAGATGGCTGACGAGTAAGGCTGAGTATTGTAGAAGACGATAGGTAGTCACTGTGCCGTAGGTTTCCAGGAAAGGTGATCCTGTGGTCACTTCCCAGGGCCAAGTGCTCTCTCCTCGAATTGGAGCTGACAAAGAAGACTTTGAGGAGGTGACGCAACAACCAGGATATGGAGAAGGGAAACCCGGGAGTGGTAACCAAGACGAGTCATACTCGTGTTTCGTCCCTAGATGGCGTTGCTCGTGGTGCTGGGTAGGTAGATCATGACAATCGGTGGAGGGGTTCGTAACACACGGCATACATAATATATATACAGTAAACAGACCAGGTCGATCTGCACGTCAAAATTAAGCAGAAACATGAGTTGTGGACATAAAAGTTCGTCTTCGAGGGGGAAGGCAGACACCACCACCAATTATGCCAGCGTCTGCACCACCAGGAACACTTAGATCAACTGATCCAACATCAGGATCACCCGTGCCACCAACAGCAAAAGCAGCCTCAACATCCAGTCACAGGGGGAAGAAAAGGAAGCAGGTGAACAAGAGGAATGAATGCTTCATTGCCATAATTACAGACAGTACACAAGAACTGAATGGTGCTATATTGGAGGCCTTAAAAGCCTTCACTAGTATGTACAATACATTATCAGCCCAATCTGTGCATAATGTATTTAGAGCAAGCATTACAGTTGTAGACTGGTGGCATATGTCAAGAGAGCAGCCATAATTCCACCTCTTTCCTTGGGCAATTTAGTTAAATTATGAAGACTTTGCCATGAATGTTATACAGGGTAATTGATAATGTATAAACTGTGATTTTTTCTATCTCTCTCTGTTTACTGTTTTTTTTTTTTTTTGCATTTATTGGAGAATATGAACTATTTTTTTCTTGTTCTAACATTTGTCATGATTTTTTGTTCTTTTCTTGTGAAAAAAAAAAGATTCTGTCAACTTATTCTGTGCTATAATGTCAGATACAATATACAGCAGAAAGTATAGATAGAATATTTAGTTGTAGGAATGTAAAGAGAGGAAGTTTAGTAGCGTGGCCGGTTAGTTATTTACATTTGATATTATCTTAGGGAAAATCTTCTAAACACCACCTCTAATGGTACAACTATTTATTATTCACTCAATGACACATTACTAGAACATTATATCGAAGTTTCTACAACATTATGTTTACGTTACTAGACACTGACTCTCGGACACAAACATAAAATGAATACACTTCCCACCATAAGTAAATCACTCTATGGATGGCTCTGACAATGACTTATGTGACCTGAGGGAGGTCCAGCAGGTGCTTCTGGACTGTCTCCTATGAGAGACTCTGCTTAGCTGGTGATGCAGGGGTCAGGAGGGAAGTCTCCCTCCCGACCTGAGGGAGGACGAGCGTGACTCTGTCCTCTGTCGATAGTGACGTGAAAGTGAAGTCTGAAGTAATGCCTCCGTGGACGGGACTGCAGGGCTTTTATATGGAGGAGAACCAGCCGGTGAATGACCTCTCCTAATTAACACTTAACTGGCTAGATCTGGACAGCTGTGTTTGCCCAGGTGCGTGGTCATGCCCGGGTGTGTCTTGGCTAGGTTGGGTTAACTCAAGTACTTAGTGGCCTGGGTCAGGTCTCTTGGGTCACTGTAGGGTGTGTCAACTTATGGGTGTACATCTGCTCATCTACTTACTGTTATATGTGTTGTAATTCTCTGGGCTGTAAGCTGTGGTCTGATAAACAATCATTACAACTGTGATACTGTGTATTATATACTCATACTTATTAGGAAATTTTAATCATTCTTTTATTTCACATTTCTTTTGTACTTTATTACAGGTACAGTACAGTACTTCTAAAATCTTTCAAGGGTGATAATTGTTATTACTGGGTTTGCAAGGTTCAAACTGAGTATGATTATTTTGAATTTATATCACTGTACAGTAGGGAGTGACAGTTTTGCAAAAGTTTTCAAAATCTAATTGCTTGGGTTGGATTATTTGTCTATCGGCCACGCTAATTCCGAATATGTTTGAGTTTTTTACATCATTGCATTAGAAGGTTTGTGGATACTTTTGGGTTTGGCATGAAAAACGCGAAAAAACTGTAAATAATAAAGGGACTGGCAATGTGGCACAACCTGTTAAAATCAAGTTATTGAATTGGATTATTCGACTACTGTGTACACTGGTTCATAATATGCTATTGTTTCACAACTCAATGCGCTACAAATTATGCCGATATTTTTGCTGCAAGTCACCACATACGTATATTTCGAAAACCAGGGCCCAATATTACCAACGGCGTGGATAGATTCCGTGGAATGAATTCAGGACATTCCCGCTCATGGAACATTACCAAACTCCGTATATGTGCCAATGGCAGGCCAATGGCAATATTTACAGAGTTTGTTGAGGCTCCCTGGACGGGAATGCCCTGAATTTATTCCACGGAATCTATTCACGCCGTTGGTAATATTCGTCCCAGGACTGATCAACGAATTCAGCCCAAGTAGCTTGACTTGGACAGTTAAGGACAAAATCTCAGTCCGTACTTTTGAATAAAATATTGTTCAATAGGTGGTGATATTGAAGTGCTGAAAGTTGTTTTTTCTGTGTTGTTTTGCAGTTAGTTCAAAGGGCCGCCACCAAGATGGGTCGTCCTAAGATTAGCAACACTCAGCTGCGCCAGGGTAACGATAAGGTGTTCGGGGTTCGGATGCCTCTGCCATCTAACAAGTTGCCTCTGAACAAGGAAATTGGAAGTGCCCTGGCTTATGAAGCAGAGAACGAGAGGTTAAGGAGAAGAACAAATGCTTTTGATTATATGGATGCCACCAACAAGGTGACTGAGAAGGTACTGGATGTGTATAGGAAGGCCACTGTCCCCACAATCTCTGAAATCAGGGTGAAAATGAGAGTCCACGACCTGTGGAGGATGCGGAGGGAGACGATGATGATGAAGGGAAATGGACAGAAACAGAAAAGGAAGAAAACGAAGAACGGGAAGCTGAAGATGAGCCATCGACAGCCATCGAGTAGCACACGCATGCAAGATTTTGTGTGGCTTAAGGTCCAGAAAAGTTTGGGCAAATTTAAATTCATATTTCGTTTTGACACTGTAGGAGAAGTGTGTATAAATATTTCTGATTAGGTCTTCGCAATGTCGTGGTAGATATTTTACTGATTCTGAATTGAATTGAATTGAAACAGTTTATTTAGCCAGAAAAACACAGATACAGAGTGGATAATAATAACAATATTAACATGGCTGAGCCAGTTGAGAACCTGAGCTCTCTTGTAGGCACCTGATATATACTATACATTTATCTCAAGGAAGTATTATGTAACATTTAGTATCATCTGGAATAGTACAATAGCCTGGTGGTAATAAGAACATCTCGTAATGTTACCTCGGTTATCACTTCAATATATATTTATTTAATTTATTTATTATTATTTTTTTATATATATACATAAATTACAGTGGAATTGAAAAAAAAATAAGTATAATGGGGGAGCAGTACAACATGGGTTGTATAGTAATAAGGTTGAACAAGAGGACAGAGCTATCAGGATTATGTCGAGTTGGCAATTACAGTATGTTTATTGCATGGTAATTTCTTATCTATTTACATGATAATTTCCGATAAAACGGTTTTGATGGTACAATAAAAGCAGGTACTGTAAATATAGTAGGTGTTACAAGAAATAGTAATACTTCGACAAGAGATATTTTTTAAGAGATGATTTAAAGGAAGGGAGCATAGTCTTTGCTCGGATGGGTGGGGGTAAGTTGTTCCACACCTTCACACTGTGATATTTTATGGAGGTCTGGTGCACATAAGTGAATGCTATGACAAATATACATTTATTTTAATATATAGAATTTTATTCTTCGATGACGTGGCACATATTTGAATATGTAACATAATATAAGGTATTAAATAAAACAACCATATGAATATAATGCAATAATATTTATTAAAATTTTAATGTAGAATAAAGCTTATTTTGATTTGTAGAATTTATGAAGAATGGGCGTAGAATGTGTCTAGAACGTGGCTTTATGGTGACTAACTGGCAACTAAAAAGCCACTTTACTTGTCAAAGGTCACTAGAAGACTACAATTCGGCAACACTGACTGACACTGTTGGTGTAAACCCCAGCCAGGAGCTGGTGAATGGCTCTATCATCATGCTTAGCCCAGGGACTCGTTTCGAGAACTGCTTCTGAGGATGCTTCGAAGCCTTGTCACACGAGACTCGAGCGGGTTTCTGACACACATCAGCAAAATGGCCTCGTTTGCTGCCTGGGAACAGTCAGGTCAGTCCCCAGTAGGAAGGGGTGAGGTCATAGATGACACAACAATTGATCATGACTATAATATATTCACTAGTATACTACATAAAGCACAAGAACAAAATATACCATACAGAAAAATTAGGTCAGATAAGAATGAGCCAAGGTGGATGACCAGAAAACTTAAACATGGCATAGGAATAAAGAAAGGAATTTATAAGAAATTAAAGGGAGGGGAGGAGCAGCTCAGAAATAAGTAAAATGAACTATCTAGGAATGTTAACAAAAATGTAAGGAAGGCAAAGAGGGACTACGAAATCAGGATAGCAAGAGAATCGAAGGCGAATCCCAAGGGATTTTTCCAGGTATATAGGACAAAGGTCAAAGACAAAGTGGGGCCTCCAAAGTTAGAGAGAGGGGGAGTGAGGAAATAAGCAAAGCATTAAACAGCTACTTCTTATCAGTTTTCACAGAAGAAATTCACGAGGAAATTCCAGAAGTGGAGCTGATATTTAGGTGAAATGAAGAAGAGAAATAAAAAAAATATCACTATCAGAAAAGAGGATGTTCTTAAGAAGATAAATAAATTAAAGAAGACAAATCCCCAGGGCCGGATGAAATTTTCCCTCGAGTTTTGAAAGAGTGTAAGGAACAAATTATCGGACCCCTCGTAAATTTTTTTACAAAATCATTAGACACGGGAGTTGTGCCAGACTTGTGGAAACAGGCAAATGTAGTACCCATATTCAGAAAGGGAGACAGAGCATCAGCGTCAAATTACCGGCCGATTAGTTTGACGTCAATAGTGGGGAAATTCCTTTAATCAATTATAGCAAATAGCATCCAATCGCATTTAGAGAAAAGCAAATTAATCTACGACTCTCAACATGAGTTTACAAAGGGAAAATCTTGTCTAACAAATCTGCTGACGTTTTTTAGGAAAGTCTTCGAGGTAGTAGATAATGACAAAAATTACGATGTTATTTACTTAGATTTTAGCAAAGCGTTTGACAGAGTACCGCATCAAAGGCGTCTGAGAAAAGTTAAGGCTCGTGTTATCGAGGGGAAAGTTTTAAATTGGTTAAAATCATCGCTCACCGATAGAACACAGAGGGTCAGCGTACAGGGGGGGAGGGGGGGGTAGATGGTGTTAAATCTGAGTGTGGCTATGTAACCAGTGGGGTTCCCCAGGGTCAGTACTGGGCCCACTCTTGTTCATAATCTACATAAACGATCTAGATGCTGGGATCAACAGTGACGTAAGCACGGTTGCGGATGACACCAAAATAGGGCGGCAGATAAATTCACTGCAGGATGCAAATGCACTACAGGAGGATTTAAATAAACTGCAGGAGTGGTCAGAAAAATGGCAAATGAAATTCAACACCAGCAAGTGCAGTGTACTTAATATTGGAAGAACAAATACTGTCAATGTATATAGCCTTAACAATATCAACCTGGAGAAGTCGACTTGTGAAAGAGACTTAGGGGTACTTGTAAGCCCGGACTTGTAATCCCTGGAGTCATTGGGTCCATAGATTGCATTCATATAGCAATTTTCAGGCCAATATGCAACACAACCCATAAATCTTTCGATGTAGAAAAGGATTCTTTTCTGTCACTGTCCAGGCTATCTGTGGACCAGACTTATTATTTCATAGTGTTGTTTCTCGTTGGGTTGGAACGGTGCAGCTAACTAACCGGCAGGTCGAGCGGCTTAATCTTATAGAGTTTTAGAAAAAATTACAAAGTAAATAAACTGAATAGTGAAGTTCCACTGAAATTTCACAGAACAACATTAAAGAGCCACACGAAATTAATACGAAGGAAAGTGTGTATGAAAAGCTCGTTGGGTCGGTACAGTATGGCACATATACTGTACACATATCTATATATTTAAACCATTATTACCAAGAGGCCTACAAATGCTCTGAAACTGGAAGATAAGTCTGTTTAACAAACTTTTGATTCAGACAAACAGACTCACATGTATTCTGTTCCCCATTTTGGGTGACTGGTGGGAAGTAAAGGGGAATGAAAGCACATATAACACTTAGTGTAACGTATTGTTTAGTGAGATATGTTAATAACTCCTTTAGCCTGCTCCAGGAGTGCCCTGGACTGTAGGTAGGTACTTGATGGTATTTCTGAGGTCATTGGCGCGGCAACAGAATATTTTATTTACTTTCACATTCAGGTTTGGGCATGGAAAACACGCACACTTTGCATTCTTCACGTCAGTACAAAATGGGGCGACATTCAGTTTTGCTCCTTTAAGAGTTCCTTTTCCAGTGATGTCGTTGACCGAAACTATGAGCTCAGAAGACTGTTGGCCAGGGTCGTAGATCATCTGCCGAAAATATACAGGATTTGATGATAATTGTTATAAGCACATAATTATTATTTATATCGTGATGCTGCCGAAGAGAGCCGTTCACTTTACTATATTAGTTAAGATTAGAGTAACATTTTAATCAAGTTCTTTCAAATTCAAAAAATTATTACTAAGTACCATCCTGGTGTAACAATGTCATACATGGTTATTACAGCCATTTTCAACCATTTTCTCTAATATTGATAAGTGTTAACAACTCTGAATTTTGCATCAGAAGGCTACAACACACGCACTGTAACTGCAGTCTAAGAATTATATATCTCTATTCAATTTCAATTTTAATTGTTTATTCCTTGATTGAGGAAGCGGGACCCTAGTGCTGTCACTAGGTACCCCTGTACGATGACACCAGAAGCATCTGGCAAGTGTGAAAAGTGTATACAGTATAAATATTATAAAGGGGCTTACTAAAGCCTAAGGAAGGAAGGATATTCCTTTAACACATAATCAATATTATTTACAAAATATCTGGCCAGTATGGGGAGGATCATCGTGTCTCCGTCAGGGGGTCGTGGAGTGGTGGTCCAGCAGGCGTCACGGAAGCGTTGTGTGTGGGGACATCTTAGGAGGTAGTGAATAAGGGTGCTGCTGTCGGGTCTTCTGCATAACGCACAAGAGCGTTGCTCAGGGGATGCGGGGATACCAATCTCCCAAGCAAAGTCATACTCGTACCCATAGACGTACGAGAGATCAGGAAGTTTATGGAGGACATCGTACCAGGTGGGCGGGGAGTCCAGGGGGATGGCTGCTTTCCGAGCCTCTCCCTGTTTGCGGCGAATTTGGGTCCTAATCTGTAAGAGTATTCGAGGAACAACGTAGTCAGGTGTGGCCTTGTTGCAGCCAGTCTTGCCAAGGTCATCTGCTGCCTCATTCCCCAAGATACCGACATGACTGGGTATCCATAGGAATGTCACAGGACGGCCCGCATCCTGAAGTGTGGATGTTAACCCTCGTATTCGGAGGATGAGGTCCTTATTTTCCCCTGATCCAAATGCGATCCCGTCGAGAGCAGACCTGGAATCGCAGCAGACAAGTTAGGGGCAGAAACCATCTGCTTCTTCCTCAGCGAGAAGGACAGCAAGGAGGGCTATTAGTTCAGCCTGATTGGAGGATGCCCCGTCAGAAACTCTGAGAGACAGTTTGATAGGCTCAGGGGCATGAGGGCGGGAGATGTAGACACCAGCCCCGGTCCTACCTGTAGCGGGGTCAACAGAACCATAAGTGTAGAGGACGACCCTACCTGGGGACCAGTGAGCGATCCTGGAGAGGTGGTATTTGCAGAGAATAACAGGGTTCACCTGGGATTTCGGGAGCGGTCCACCGAGGGCAATCACTTCAGGTTGAAAATCCAGCCAGGGAGAAGGAGACGAACCAACAGCAGGGGTGACAACAATATCAGGCAGGAGGTCGTGTTCCTGCAGGGCTCGGACGAGTGACCCTCGCCACTGTCTTCTAGATGGAGGTCGGTCTCAGACAGCAGGAGTCAAGTTGGTTTGGACATAGTTGCCCCGAGGATCCCGTAGAATGGAAACAGTAGTTTTTAGGTAAAACTCCTGGGCACGATCCTGTAAGGGGGAAAGACCAAGTTTGGTATATAGAGATGTAGAGCGTGTCCACTGAGGAGCCCCAAGGATGATACGAGCAGCTTTCCTCTGGATAACTTCGAGACGGTTGACAGCAGTCCGACTAATGTTGACGAGGGCAGGGGCAGCGTAGTCGACACAGGAACTGACAAAGGACTTGTACATGGTGAGAAGTACAGGGATGGTGGCACCAAGGGAACCCCTACACATGGTAGAGAGGGGAGCGATACGCCGAAAGCATATGTCTCGAAGATAGCGGGCTTCAGGGATCTGACAACGTATGCGAGTTACATACACACCCAGGTATTTTGTCTCATTAACCCAGTCCAAGGGCGTTCCTGATAAGAAAAGGGGTGGAGGTACAACACGACCGTGCCACATGGCTTTTGTTTTCGCAGTTGAAAGAAGGAAACCAAGTGAATCACACTCTCTGGAGACCAGATCAAGGACTTCCTGCATGCTGAGGTAGTCAGGGGCTTGGAGGAGGACATCGTCGGCATATCTTGAGAGAACAACTTCTGTCGGCCACGGGAGTGATGCAATGGAGTGCATGAGAGTGTTAAACAAGGTGGGACTCAGGACTCCACCTTGAGGGGTGCCGAGGTTCATTTCTTGAACAGGAGACATAGAGCCTTCAACGCGAACCCGGGCCTGACGTCCAGTGAGGTAAGAGGCGATCCATTGTCTCCCTTTAACCCCTAACCGCCCAAGTTCAGCTAAAATGAGGGCAGGCTGAGCCGTATCAAAGGCTCCCTTGATATCAAGGAAGACGGAGATGCGGGCAGTCTGATTGCAGTAAAAGGAAGCAATGGAGTGTGCTGTGTTGCGATGTTGAATGAAACCATTGAGGGAGTTGTGGAAGCCGCCTATGGTGTGAAGAAGGCGACGATGGAGTATCCTCTCCATCATCTTGCAAACACAGGAGGTAAGACTAATGGGTCGATATTTCCCAGGATCTCCCGGCTTAGGGATGGGGATGATAGTGGCATTTTTCCAGTTGGACGGGAGAACCCCATGTTCATAAGACATATTGTAGAGAGCAAGTAAGGGGCCGTTAGGAATATTAGTACAGGCGTTGAGGACGGAGTAGGTTATCTGATCATCCCCAGGAGAGGAGTCTTTTCTGGAGCGACGAGCACTGTCAAGCTCGAACTGTAAGAGCAGCACGAACAACAGGCTCAAACGCATCGATGCGAGCCTACACTGCCTCCTGCATTGGATCTGGAAGTGCCTCAGGGGAGGGAGCTCGTGCCCAGTCCTCCATTAAAGAGCAGGCAAGGGAGGCGGGGTCAGGGTGGGGAGGAGGCCTCCGTCGAGTACCCCGTATAGCATTAATCCGATTCCATACAAAAGAGGGTGACGACTGGAACGATAGAGACCCCGTGAAGGATAGCCAGTCCGCCTCACGTATCCGATGGCGCTCCTGAGTTGCAAAGGAGCACCAATTTTTTAAGTCTTCCCAGTCCTCTGGAGACCGAGACCTCCGTATGGCAGAGTGGAGATCACGGGTTACCTGCCGGAGATGTCTCATGGCAGGGATATGATACCAGTAGTTGGTGGCACTTCTGGGGTGACGGGGAGGGCGTGGAGGATTAACGCGATTGACAGAGTCATACACGGCATCAACAAAATCAGCGCTGTAAGAGTCAAGGGACTGGGGGACAACATAGGAATCCGCCCAGGTAGAAAGGTATTGGGTAAAGGAAGGAACAGCATCTTATGAGAGACGAAGGCGAGGGGATCGATAAGGAGTTGATGTCGGGGCAGAGAAGGAGAGCCTGAGATGGGTAGTAACGGCAAGATGGTCACTATACAGAGCAGGCTCGGTGCAGACGGTAAGATTAAAGGAGGTATGACCGTTCAATAGTAAGCCAACATCAAGGAAACTATGAGGGAGGCAAGTAGGATCGTCAGGACAAACAAAACGAATATCATCATCCCCATTAAGAAACTGTGAGAGATGTGATCCGTAAAGAGTACATGGAGTGGGATGATCCGGAGTAAGAGTGGGATGGCGGGCATTAAAGTTGCCAAGAACAATAGTGGGAACCCCATCATGGAGGTCGTGAAGAACCTGGGGGTCCAGAGAATCACTCTTGAAATGAACATTGACTACACGAAGGGTCCGGTCACCAAGAGTAAGGGAGACAGAAAGTAATTCAGACGGGGGTCCATGTGAGTCAGGTGAAGGGAGACGAACAGATGGAATGGTGTTACGCACAAGGGTGAGGAGGCCACGAGCCTGCCCAATGTACCAAGGCAGGGTGTAAAAAGTATAGCCAGAGAGGCAGAGTGGAGTAACATCGTCTGTGATGGTTTCCTGAAGTAGAGCAACATCTACTTGATGGGAGAGCACAAACTGGGCGAGGTCTGTCCGGCGAGGTTTAGTCCCTGGATGTTCCATTGTAAGAAGAGGAGGGAACGGCCTCCGGTATGAGATGAGTCGGAGGGGCTAGACAGGGCTCCAGAGAAGGTGCCAAATTCTGTTGAGAAAAATGGAGAGGGAGGAGTGGGAGAGCGAGGGATGGATCCTCCATCTCGGGAGATGGAAGGAGGCGGGTCATCAGGGATTGCAAAGTGCGCCCCTGTTGGGTCAGGGTGTCCAGAATGAGTTGTTGTTGCTTCTGCAATGTCGCAATTGTTTTCACAAACAAGTCGAGTTGGGCTGAGAGAAGGTTGATTTGCTTGGAGTGGCGATCCAGACGGAGAGTGGTTGTTTCCATAGAACCAACTTGGTTTACCTGTGCAGGCGCTGGAGGTGGCAGCGAGGATTGCCGAGGGCCCGACTGGGCATGTGGTGGTGGTAGCGACGGAGAGGGACGGTGAGGGTTCAGTTGAGTAAGAGGTGGTAGTGCTGGTGAGAGACAGCGGGGGTCCGGGTGGGCAGGAGATGGTGGTGACTGTGTGGCAGGGCCGGCAACGACCTTGTTCCAAGAACGGTAGGGAGAGGGAGGGAGGGGAGAAAGGATGGGTGGTAGAGGTGATAGGGGGGATGGTAGAGGAGAGGAGATCAATGGGAAATCCTTGGTGGATGGAAGAGGCGGTGGTGGATAGGATTGAGGTTTGGTTGACAGGGGCTTCGTCAGAGACGAGGGCGGTGGTACAAGGTAAGTTTTTCCCGGGCGAGTGCCAGGACGCTGTGGGCAATTGGCATTCCAGGCGTGGTGACTGCCATGGCAATTGACGCACCGTGGGATAACTGGGATTTTGTTCTGAATTTTCGATTTGCATTCCACTGTTTCGTGAGGACCTGCACAGAAACCGCAGGCGACCATCCTCATGCACTCCCGGGTGCGGTGTTTCCACGATTGGGAACGACCACAGATTTTCGGGGTTCCGATAAATCGGTCGAGAGGACAGTTGTGAATTGGTCCTACATTCACCTTCGGGGGGAGGGGGCCCACCCACCAGCCGATGAGTTCGTTGGATGGACGTTTGGAGACCGGGTTGATGCGGCGTTCCATGTCCAGTAGTTGTGGGAGAAGAGGGCGAAGATCGTCGATAGGGATCTCCCAGGGTACGTGGCGAACCATTACCTTAGTACGACGAGTTTCTGGAGTGATGATGGTGAACTTCAGCATCACCTCCCCCTGGGGAGCAGGAAAGCCCACCTGAGTGAGCAGGCGTACCGTCTCGTCCATTTGTGTGGTAACTATCACGGCTGTGGGACCTCGGCGGAGGCAAAGTGTTGAGTCCTGAAGTGGAGAGCAGTGACGGAAGAACCAGGTCGTCCGTGTGCTCAGAGGCAAGTCCCGAGGAAATGCGAGACGGTCATTGAGCCACATGTAAGCTCACTTGGGGACCCCGATGACAGGAGGAGTCCACGCTCTACAGCCCCAGAAGGGGTGCAAGGGGGAGCCGTGGCCCCTGCTGGAGACCCTGACTTCTGAGGTTTCTGTTTCTTCTTTGACGTGTCTTCAAGAAGAAAGTAGTCAGCATCACTGTCATCTACTGCCACCGTTTCCAACGAACAGGAGCGTTTAACGGCGGGCATAGGGCACGTTGGCAACACTGCAGTCAGGTGGAGTGGTAATGACGTCACTGCTACGTCACACTATCACATTGCGCATGCGCAAACTTGAAAAACTTTGCTCAGAGGGATCGGGTGGTAGGACCAGATGTTTTATCCCAAAAAAATGACAAAGGCCAGAAGTAAAAAAAAATATATGCCACTGTGCTGATAACTGGGTCTTACTATAGTTGTTTGCACAGGCTGGGATTGGTAGACTCGTTGACACTGCGTACGCATGCGCGTTGTATCTCTATTAAGATTTACACATCACCTCTGAAGATGTGAAGTACACGAAAGCGCTTGGGAACTTCGTGCTTTCTTTTTTCCTTGTGGTTATCAGCAAAAACATAAATCAAGCTCTCTCTCTCTCTTTATATATATATATATATATATATATATATATATATATATATATATATATTATATATATATATATATATATATATATATATATATATGCTGATAACCACAAGGAAAGAAGAAAACACGAAGTTCCCAAGCGCTTTCGTGTAATTCACATCTTCAGGGATGAGTACAGACTAAAGAGAAATACAAACCAAGGTGTATATATACAGAGGAGGGTGAGACCAGGTCCACAATGGTCAGGTATTAGGTAATGACCATACTAATCTTTAAATAGCACACAACGGTTGGTGGTCAGGTCAGAGGATAAGGTGACCCAACCTTCTCACCTGGTTACAAATCTTCTTAATTACAAAATTGTCCAGTTTGTACATGCCATTACTCAAATTCATGTTGAATGCTTCGGTATGTTTAATAAGACTAGTTTCTATGATGTTCCTACTATCAATTGAATTACAAGGTAATATTGAGGAGGCATTATCCCAGTCAATGCAATGCTTGTTATCCCTCAAATGAACAAACAGAGCATTGGATTCTTGGCCTGTCCTAACACTGTATTTGTGTTGTTTAATTCTAGTTTCAAGATCTTTACCTGTCTGGCCTAAGTAAAACATATTACATTCCTTTCAAGGAACTTTATATATGCAACCAATTGTGTTGTTGGGGGAGTTCTTGATTAACATTTGTTTAACAGTGCATGAGTTTTTAAATGCCACATTGACGTTCCAGGTTTTTAGTTGTGAAGGAATGTGTGAGAAATTTTTGTGGAATGGTAATATTAAGATATTCTTATGGTCATGGGTGGGCTTGGGATCAATTCTATAAAAAGTTTTCTTAGTAATGTTTAGGCTTTTGTCTATGAAAGCTCTAGGGTATTTAAGGTTTGAGCCAATATTATAGATATATTTGTATTCCTCATCAATGAATTCCGGACTGCAAATTCTCAAAGCACGTAAAAACGTTGTTGAAAATACTGACTGTTTGACTCTATTATGGTGGGCAGAATAATAATCAATGTATGAACACACATTAGTTAGTTTTCTATAAATACTGAACTTAAAAGTGTTACCTATTCTGTGTATCAGACAGTCTAGGAATGGCAATTTACAGTCTTGCTCTAATTCCACAGTGAATTTGATCGAGGGGGCTAAGTTGTTAAGTTGTGGCAGGAAAGCTTTTAGGTCCTCATTACTTGGCCAGAGACATAATACATCATCAACATATCTAAACCAGACTGCTGAAGGTGGTAAAATATTACTTGATAGTTTCTTTACAATGAATTCCATATATAGGTTGCTTAATACAGGTGAGAGTGGATTTCCCATTGGTATGGCAATGGGTAATCCACTCTCACCTGTATTAAGCAACCTATATATGGAATTCATTTTAAAGAAATGCTGTTTGAGAGAGAGAGAGAGAGAAAAAAAACACGTTTTCATTGTGGATCCAGTGTGTGTGTGTGTATGTGTGTGTGTGTGGGTGTTTGTGTGTATATACCGAAATTATGTGTAAGAAAGAGAAAGCGACAGTTAGACAGGTGGACAAAGATGAAAACTGTCTGAGGAGATGCCACACACACACACACACACACACACACACACACATTTCCGAACATTTGCACCAACCTTCCATATGTAGGCGGGCACAGGCACAGTGTTTTTTGGGTTGAGGAAGATTGGTTGGGGTAGCTCCAGTACCCCGTAAGTGCCCGTCCACACTTCCAGCTTGGTATTCCGCTTCCTCACGACATTCTCTACAGCCTGTGGGTACAAAGAACTATTGATACCCAAATTTTTAGGATGCAACACGCTCAAGACTTTTAGATGAAAATAAGAATAATTCAGATATAGAGAATGTAATCAGAATCAGACAAAAAGTATTTTTCATTCAATCAATCCCAAACCTTTAAGAAATTATAGTTGTGACTACTTAAGCTGTTGTTATGGCAAGGTGCCGATGCACCTTGCATTTAAACATGATACCCGAGGCACCGACTCTATTCAGAGATAGTGAAGAAAACAAATTAAGTGAGATAGTAGTGACTAGTAACGATGTTAGCAAGCAAATAGACAAACTAAAGCCTAATAAGTCACCTGGGCCCAATGAGATATTTGCCAGAGTATTAAAGGAATGTAAGGAAGAGCCCTTAGCAAAGTTGTTTAACATGTGTTACGAGTTGGGGATTTAGAATATAGTTATACGTCTACCCAGATCCCAACAGGTAACAACAAAAAAAAAACAAAGACAATCGGACTAAAAAAAGGGTAGACAAAGGATGCGAGTTTTCGTTGTATATAATAAAGTACCATAAATTCCTTAACAAAATATTCAGCTTATAAACTACCCTTAACCAAACTTAACCTAAACACGAACAGTATATACATAGTAATAAAACATAGAACAATAGTGAAGCAATGTGGAGGGGGGAGAGGCAATACAAGATTACAAATACTTAAGTGAGGAGCTGAGATGGCTGACGGGCAAGGCTGAGTATGGTAGAAGACGGTAAATAGTCACTGTGCCGTAGGTTTCCAGGATAGGTGATCCTGTGGTCGCTTCCCAGAGTGAAGTCTCCTCTCCTCGAATTGGAGCTGACAAAGTAGACTGAGGCGGAAGTGACGCAACAACCAGGATATGGAGAAGGGAAACCCGGGAGTGGTAACTAAGACGAGCCATACTCGTGTTTCGTCCCTAGATGGCGTTGCTCGTGGTGCTGGGTAGGTAGATGAAGACAATCGGTGGAGGGGTTCGTAACACATGTCATTAAAAACAGGTGTAGTACCAGAATCCTGGAGGATAGCGAATGTAATACCGATTTTCAAGAAGGGGGATAGATCACTATCCTCTAACTACCGCCCAATCAGTCTAACATCAATAGTAGGCAAATTACTGGAAGCAATCATTTCAAACTCTATTCGAAATCACCTGGAGAAGCACGGATTGATCAATGATTTCCAGCATGGCTTCACAAGCGGACGTTCTTGCCTAACTAATCTATTAACATTCTTTTCATCAGTTTTCAAATAGGTGGACGAGGGGCACAATTATGATGTGGTATATCTCGACTTTAGCAAAGCCTTCGACAGAGTTCCCCACGAAAGACTAATTAGAAAGGTAGAAGCTCATGGCATCAAAGGTGACATCCTTAAATGGATTAGGGCGTGGTTACAGGACAGGAAACAGCGAGTGAGCATTAACGGCACTAAGTCCCATTGGAGCAACGTCACAAGTGGAGTTCCCCAAGGCTCAGTACTTGGACCATTATTATTTATTATATACATAAACGACATAGATATCGGCATTGACAGCAACATAAGTAAATTTGCTGATGACACTAAAATAGGACGTGTTATCAAATCTGACGAAGAATCGGCAAAACTACAGGAAGATCTAAACAAATTTTTCGAATGGTCTGAAAAATGGCAGATGAAATTCAACGTCGACAAATGTAAAGTACTCAGTATAGGAGATGTAAACAGGGAAACCAGATGCCAGATGAACAACGATGCCATAGAGAAATCCGACTGCGAGAGAGATTTAGGAGTAATGATAAGTAGGAACCTTAAGCCAAGTAAACAATGTGTTTTTGCTCGTAACAAGGCTAATAAAGTACTTGGGTTCATACAAAGGAGTGTTAGTTACAAGACTAGCGAGGTCATCCTAAAACTGTATCTTGCTCTTGTGAGACCACACCTGGATTACGCAGTTCAGTTCTGGTCACCGTATTACAGAATGGATATAGAATCCTTGGAAAGAATTCAGAGGAGAATGACAAGACTAATCCCAGGCATTAGGAACCTTGAGTATAGAGACAGGTTAAAGCATCTTAATTTGCACTCCCTTGAGAGACGTAGAGCGATGGGCGACCTGATAGAGGTGTATAAGTGGAAGGCAGGGCTAAACAAAGGGGACATTACAAAGGTACTCAAACTATCCAACCAGGAGCGAACTCGTAACAATGGTTTTAAATTAGACAAATTTAGATTTAGGCGTGAAATAGGTAAACACTCGTTTGGAAACAGAGTAGTGGATGAATGGAACAAGTTACCAAATATCATCATTAACTCGAATACGCTGAATTGCTGCAAACATAGGTTGGATGCTCATATGAGCAATAGAGGTTGGGTGTAAACGGGACTGCCCAGTATGGGCCAATAGGCCCGCTGCAGTTTCCACCATTCTTATGTTCTTATGTTCTTATGCGACTCTCGTTTTATGTTCTACAACATTTGATTAATAAATGTTATGTATGTGAGTTAACATCAAGTATTACACAGTTAAAACAGAGTGCATGCCCATCCCTCTAGACACCTATCAAGCATGGAGAATTTTACTTATGTGGATCACATGAAAACTAAAGATACAAGTGAGCGAATTGATATTAATAAGCAGTTTAGGGAACTCAGTGTCTTAGAAAAATCTTTAATAAGACGTCAAACTGGAACGCCTCTAAATCTATACTGCCATGTCCTGATATCTTGTTATGAGACCAAATACTGTATAGTGACAATATTAGCTCACTTTGTGGCAACAAAGCCAAATGAGAGTGTTGAGCATAATGGTGCCTAACGCATGGGTCCTTTGACACCAACGTGTTATGCCGAAGCAAAGTGAAACTTTCATGCCTTCAGTTATTTACCGAGTACCAACTGTCATAGTAAGGTAAATTCTCCCTATTTACGGACTGTTCGTATGTGCTGTAACCTGTGTAGTATCTAGTAGTGCTGTACTCTTTGTAGCAGCAGGTAGTGCTGTAGTCCCTGCAGCAACAGGTAGTGCTGTGATCCCTGCAACAACAGGTAGTGCTGTGGTCATTGCAGCAACAAGTACTACTGTGGTCCCTGCAACAACAGGTAGTGCTGTGGTCCCTGCAGCAGCAGGTAGTGCTGTGGTCCATGCAACAACAGGTTGCAGGGGATTTGGCATCCTGTGTACCGCCGGTAAAGCCATGGGTTCGTAACACACATCTTGCCCGCGGTGCCCACCATTTCTCTGTGGATATCGGTCACACGAGAATAACCCGTTATAGTACCTCCTTCTTTCCTCACACAGCCAAACTGTGGAATGCTTTGCCTTCTTCTGTGTTTCCATGCTCTTACAATGTCTCACTTTAAAAAGCTTGTTTTCCGGCATCTTCGTGGTGTAGATTAATACAGTATAACCTTTTTTTCTATATTTTCAGTTTCTTTCCGTTCTTTTTTTTCGCCCCCCCCCAGGCTCCGTTGTGGGTCGTTTGACCTGTGCCCGGGTTGGCTAATTCCCGTAAAAAAACAAAACAAAAAACAACAGGTAATGCTGTGGTCCCTGCAGCAACAGGTAGTGCTGTGGTCAGTGCACCAGCAGGTAGTGCTGTGGTCCTTGCAGCAGCAGGTAGTGCTGCGATCCCTGCAGCAACAGGTAGTGCTGTGGTCCCTGCAGCAGCAGGTAGTGCTATGGTCCTTGCAGCAGCAGGCAGTGCTATGGTCCCTGCAACAACAGGTAGTGCTGTGGTCCCTGCAGCAACAGGTACTACTGTGGTCCCTGCAGCAGCAGGTAGTGCTGTGGTCCATGCGACAACAGGTAGTGCTGTGGTCCCTGCAGCAACAGGTAGTGCTGTGGTCCCTGCAGCAGCAGGTAGTGCTGTGGTCCCTGCAGCAACAGGTAGTGCTATGGTCCCTGCAGCAGCAAGTAGTGCTGTCATCCCTGCAGCAACAGGTAGTGTTGTGATCCTTGCAGCAACAGGTAGTGCTGTGTTCCCTGCAGCAACAGGTAGTGCTATGGTCCCTGCAGCAGCAAGTAGTGCTGTCATCCCTGCAGCAACAGGTAGTGTTGTGATCCTTGCAGCAACAGGTAGTGCTGTGATCCCTGCAGCAACAGGTAGTGCTGTGGTCCCTGCAGCAACAGGTAGTGCTGTGGTCCCTGCAGCAACAGGTACTACTGTGGTCCCTGCAGCAGCAGGTAGTGCTGTGGTCCATGCGACAACAGGTAGTGCTGTGGTCCCTGCAGCAACAGGTAGTGCTGTGGTCCCTGCAGCAGCAGGTAGTGCTGTGGTCCCTGCAGCAACAGGTAGTGCTATGGTCCCTGCAGCAGCATAGTGCTGTCATCCCTGCAGCAACAGGTAGTGTTGTGATCCTTGCAGCAACAGGTAGTGCTGTGTTCCCTGCAGCAACAGGTAGTGCTGTGGTCCCTGCAGCAACAGGTAGTGCTGTGGTCCCTGCAGCAACAGGTACTACTGTGGTCCCTGCAGCAGCAGGTAGTGCTATGGTCCCTGCAGCAGCAAGTAGTGCTGTGATCCCTGCAGCAACAGGTAGTGTTGTGATCCTTGCAGCAACAGGTAGTGCTGTGATCCCTGCAGCAACAGGTAGTGCTGTGGTCCTTGCAGCAACAGGTAGTGCTATGGTCCCTGCAGCAGCAAGTAGTGCTGTCATCCCTGCAGCAACAGGTAGTGTTGTGATCCTTGCAGCAACAGGTAGTGCTGTGTTCCCTGCAGCAACAGGTAGTGCTATGGTCCCTGCAGCAGCAAGTAGTGCTGTCATCCCTGCAGCAACAGGTAGTGCTGTGATTCCTGCAGCAACAGGTACTACTGTGGTCCCTGCAGCAACAGGTAGTGCTGTGGTCCCTGCAGCAGCAGGTAGTGCTGTGGTCTCTGCAGCAACAGGTAGTGCTATGGTCCCTGTAGCGGCAAGTAGTGCTGTCATCCCTGCAGCAACAGGTAGTGTTGTGATCCTTGCAGCAACAGGTAGTGCTGTGGTCCCTGCAGCAACAGGTAGTGCTATGGTCCCTGCAGCAGCAAGTAGTGCTGTCATCCCTGCAGCAACAGGTAGTGCTGTGATTCCTGCAGCAACAGGTACTACTGTGGTCCCTGCAGCAACAGGTAGTGCTGTGGTCCCTGCAGCAGCAGGTAGTGCTGTGGTCTCTACAGCAACAGGTAGTGCTATGGTCCCTGTAGCAGCAAGTAGTGCTGTCATCCCTGCAGCAACAGGTAGTGTTGTGATCCTTGCAGCAACAGGTAGTGCTGTGGTCCCTGCAGCAACAGGTAGTGCTATGGTCCCTGCAGCAGCAAGTAGTGCTGTCATCCCTGCAGCAACAGGTAGTGCTGTGATTCCTGCAGCAACAGGTACTACTGTGGTCCCTGCAGCAACAGGTACAACTGTGGTCCCTGCAGCAACAGGTAGTGCTGTGACCCCTGCAGCAGCAGGTAGTGCTGTGATTCCCGCAGCAACAGGTACTACTGTGGTCCCTGCAACAACAGGTAGTGCTGTGGTCCCTGTAACAACAGGTAGTGCTGTGGTCCCTGCAGCAGCAGGTAGTGCTGTAGTCCATGCGACAACAGGTAGTGCTGTGATCCCTGCAGCAACAGGTAGTGCTGTGGTCCCTGCAGCAGCAGGTAGTGCTGTGGTCCTTGCAGCAGCAGGTAGTGCTGTGTTCCCTGCAGCAACAGGTAGTGCTATGGTCCCTGCAGCAGCAGGTAGTGCTGTGGTCCCTGCAGCAGCAGGTAGTGGTGTGGTCCCTGCAGCAGCAGGTAGTGCTGTGGTCCTTGCAGCAGCAGGTAGTGCTGTGTTCCCTGCAGCAACAGGTAGTGCTATGGTCCCTGCAGCACCAGGTAGTGCTGTGGTCCCTGCAGCAGCAGGTAGTGGTGTGGTCCCTGCAGCAACAGGTAGTGCTGTGATCCCTGCAGCAACAGGTAGTGCTATGGTCCCTACAGCAGCAAGTAGTGCTGTCATCCCTGCAGCAACATATAGTGCTTCTGGTCCCTGCAGCAACAGGTAGTGCTGTGGTCCCTGCAGCAACAGGTAGTGCTGTGATCCCTGCAGCAGCAGGTAGTGCTGTGGGCTCTGCAGCAGCAGGTAGTGCTGTGGTCCCTGCAACAACATAGAGTGCTGTAGTGCCTGCAGCAGCAGGTAGTGCTGTGGTCCCTGCAGCAGCAGGTAGTGCTGTGATCCCTACAACAACAGAGAGTGCTACGGTCCGCAATGAAGTTGCACAGCAGGCGCGTCAGGTTTTCGGGTAGCCTCACTTGTATGATCTTATACTGCAGCCCCGCGTGCCAAACTTTGTCAGACGCTCTACTGACGTCCCTCAGTACTACGTTGCACTGCAGGCGGCCAGTCATGGCGCTGGCGCTATGCTCGTAGGTCTGGGCTATGGAGGTGGATGTGCCTCGGTACTGGCGGAAGCCGAACTGGTGCGGATTATGCACGTCTTCGTCCTCCAGATACATCTGCAACCGCTTGTTTACTATTTTTTCGATGATTTTGGAAGGTACCTCTAGTAGCGATGTTGGTCAAAGTTTTCGACTTTGTTTGGAGGCTTCCCCGCTTTTGGTATGAGGCGAATAACGGCGATTTTGAACGTCTTAGGGAAGTATCCAGAGGCGAGGCAGGCATTGCATAGATGAGCAAGCCTCTCTGTCATGTTGTCGGGGAGTTGAGCCAGGATCGTCTTGTTAATGTGAATTTGCCCAGGTGATTTGTTTTTAAACCCTTTTATGGTGGCTCAAACATCTGCAGGAACTATGCGCTCCGTCAGGTAGCTTTCGTCCACCGGTCAAGTAAAGTTAGTACGTGGGAGCGGCTGGAGCAAGTGCTGATGGTCCTGCAACTGACCTAAAATGTCCTCTGCTAACTCCCTGTCGAAGCCCTTGTTCTCTTGTTCACTAATGGTAATGATCGCCGATGTATTTGTTCTTGGTTTTCCTCTTCGAATATTTTTCACGTTGTTTTGATCAAGCAGATAAGGGACCGTGCTTGAGGTGAAACCCATCAATCGCTTGATCCCTTTCCAGAATGCAGCAGAATCGCGGTAATTGTTGGCTGCCTCCCACACTAAAGCGGCCCACTTTTGTTCATGGAGATGTTTGCTCTCGTGCTGGATGTCGGTCTGTAGCTCTCGGTACCGGTCTCTCAGCTCTTGCGTCCACCCGCGATACTGGCTAGCTGTCTCATGTGATCGTACTGGACACTAAGCTGCCTCAACTGGTGACTAGTGTGAGGATGGGGAATGGTCCAGTGTGTGGTGGTCGGGATGTTGTTGTCCATCTCCGTCTTCACATCCGTGTACCATTGATCGACCGCGTCGTCGATGTCATTAGGGCTGGCTTCTTCCAGGTTCCTCCCCTGCTTCAGACTGAGAAACTCCTTCAAGGACTCCCAGTCTTCCTGTTGGAGGTTTGACCTGATGATGGCGAGGACTATAATGATGAGAGCATCACGACGACTGGCAGGTGATCGCTGGTACTGATGGGTCCAGCGGTAACGTGCCTGTTCAGGATCGCCTCGTTGTTAGAGAGGATTATGGCGGGTGTTGTGGCACTTGTCACGTCTGATTAATGTGGGGAAATTTGGCCCGAGGTGTTGCAGTTTTCCCCATCTGATGTTGTCATACAGCGCCACACCGACGTTGTTCTCATTATCGTGTCCAAGTATGGCGTGGCGCGCCTTTAAGTCCCCTATGATGGATGTTGGTTTTCTGTGGCGTAACAACAGATTGAGGTCTTGTTCGAATAAGTAAGGACGTCTGGGAGGTAAGTACACTGTGCATATGATAACAAGTCCCCTAGTTGTCTCCACCTGCACTCCTAGAACTGAATCCTCGAAGTCTGGCAACACTCTGTGACTCAGCTGTAACCTGATGGCCACAGCGACATCATCGTTCAGCTCACCCGTCATGTTCCTCTGGTATACAGTGTAGCCAAAAATTTTCAGCTTACTTTCGTCCTTTATGCCATTACTGTTTAACAGAATAATGTCTGGGTCTAATTGATAGTTCGTTGCGTCTATTAAGGGACCAGTATAGGGCATTATGTTGGACAAATTTCATCCTGTTAACGACCGCCATTCCGGAGACTGTAGATTAGGGCGTCGCATGAAGTGTTTGCTCGGTTTCTGCCATTTCTAGGGGGCCGGAACTTCTTTGCAGAACCTTCGAGCATCCGCTTGTCAGTTAATGGAGGGCCCTCGAACTTCTCGTCACCCGTGCACAGGAAGGTGTTCAGTTCCTGGGCCTGCGTGTCGAAGTAATCTACTGACGCTGCAGCTCGAGGGTCTTGTTCCTCTGTGGAGTAAGTCGCCATCATCTGGTCGCAACCATTGACTGGTTGCAGTCCGATGGTCACTGTCACTGTCACATATCTTGGGGTCACGGAGATTTACGGTGTCGCTGGAGCTGTGATCCCAGGGGGACTGACTGGCCACGTCGGGGCTACGGTTATACTGACTTTTGCCTAAGTCAAGGAGGTCATGGTCTATTTCTGGCGTGGGTTTAGGTAGTCGATAAGTCGTTGAGTGGGTTACTGTCTTCAGGATTTCTTTTGAAGGGACTTCGTCGCTTATTTCAACTGGTGCAATGTTGTTCCTGGTTAGTGTCTTGTTGAGGTGTTTAGAGAATAAACCTGGTTGAACCATGTTCATGTGATGGGCATGCAGGTAAGACAAGTATATACTGTAGTGGTGGCTTTGGACTCGTCCACCTGTGGAGAGGAGTCAGTCCTGATGCTCTCCGCCACTGCGTCCCTCATGGCGCCCAGTGGCTTAGTAACTGCCTGTTTTATTGAGTCCTTGATGGATCTTATTTCTGATTGCAGGAATTCCATGGTCTCGCTGACATTATTGAGTTTTTGTGAGTCTGCTTATGCTTCTTTCAGAGCGTCTTTTAGGGTTTGGCTGTAAGCCATGATCGTCGACTGAGTGGCCCTTTCTATGGTGTTAGAAATTTCCCTGGTTTCTTTTTGCTTGGTTATTTCGGTCAGTTTCTTCTCTGTTTCTTGAATTACCTGTTTACTGACCAGGCAGGTGGCAGAGAAGGTCCTGTGGCCACCTTCGCAGTCTTTGTAGAAGTGCTGATCAGATGAACACTCAGAGCATATGACCCCTTGTAGGGGGCAGTTATTGGTCATGTGGTCATTGTATTTATAGTACTTCATACATTGTTGGATGGGCGTATACTTTTCATATTCTATTTGGTGTGATGAGATGAAAGTGCAGTATGCATAGTGACCCTTCTTCATTCTTTCTGCATCCGTTGTGTCTGCGAAGCGAACCTTGATTATATTATGGTCATACATAGGATACACCTCCACAACCTTGATATTGTTTTGCTTTTCTATTTCATCTCTTATTTCTTCTGCGTTATTCTCCACTACATCTTTGCCCAACTTCTTACATACAAGTGTGAACTTGGCGCCATATTCCTGTGGGACTAAGACCTCGTAACCGTTAGTTTTTATTTTTTCCATGGCACTAGACTTAAGTAGTTTATCAGCATCTTCATCTGTTTCTGTGAGGATGATGTAACCATCTCTCAGATCCACAAGACTATTTATTCTCACCATGAGGTCGCTTAAAAGCCTTTTTAGCCCTATCCGAGACCCCTGGGTCGGGGTTCAGGAGGTCTTCACTTTCACTTGGGCCATGGTCAGTAACTTACATGAAAATCCTACCTAATTTGTCCACCTCAGCTAAACCCCATGGATGCCACTTCTTCTGTCCACTTGCTGGGCGAGTAAAGACGGGTCTAGGGGTAGGGTGAACAGACAATCCCCTGACGGGGGCCTAGCCAAGCCCTAACACCTAACAGTGACAGGGTATGAAGCACTGCCGAATCCCTAATAGAAAATGTTGCCACCCTTACTGTTCGACCCAGCAGCCCTTGTGGCTCTGCCCGCAGGGTTCGCGTCGTTGCCAAACAGCAGGGACTCTAGGCGAAAGGATAGGGTAGGGAAGAAGCGCAGTGTAAAAGAATAATAATATCCATGTACAACTACAAGATAAAGCAGCCAGAGCGAACCCAACGTGAAAAACAAGGCCGACAGTCGTAACGGTCAACAATATGAACATGAGCAGGGAGCGACGCGCAGCACGTATGCTCGCTATGAAGGATGGGTGCGCTCTGTTCAGTTACCCTGAGTTCTTGTTCCTTAACTATTACCAATATTCCTATTCCTACACTGACAAGGGGTGGTTTTGCTCCCATGAATGTACTGGATCTTGGGTGTTACACCAATCTTTACCCACAGTGGCGACACATTACTCCCTCAAATGGACGCTGATGCCTTTCTACAAAACTGACTCTCCTGAGTTTAGCTCCAGCCTCATAGTACCACAATCCTTCTCTTTAATTAGCCATAATATCAGCACTATCCCCCTTCACTGTTACCTTTATAAATCTGTGTATATCTTTTATTACCCATAAAAATGAAGTACTAGGGTTCGGTGAGATTAAATTCACTAACGATACGTAATATTTGTATAACATCCTTAATTGTACTAGACACTGCGTCAATACTTAACGACACAGTGGTGATGCCACGCTATAAATGGAAAAAAAAAAAAAAAAAAAAAATGAAGTGATATCCGAGGTAACATTCTGATGTGTTCTTATCACCACCATGCTATGTGTACTATTCCAGATGATACTAAATGTTACATAATACTTCCTTGAGATAAATGTACAGCAGGTGCCTCTAAGAGAGCTCAGGCTCTCAATTGACTCAGCCATGGCAACATTGTTATTATTACCCACTCTGTATCTTTCTGGCTAAATAAACTGTTTCAACCCTTCGGTGGCTATTCCACCGAGGGGTGGCACACTGTACTGTATATGTCAGTAACTGTACCTTACCAGGATGGATTTATTACCATAGTAATGGAGAGAGCCAGTGCAAAGTAACCTGTCCCGTCATGAGTTCTATAAAACCACTAAGGACTTACTTCCCATACTCCAATGTTGATTTTCTCCCATTGAGGGACGGCGTTGACTAGAAAGTAAGTAGCATCCTTCTCAGCCCTCAGCACAAAGTCTCCGTTTGGTGCGAGGTGACCCCTTGATATGACAAGTCCTGCCTGTGCATTGTTCTTGTTCCAATTAGTGTAGTGTTCTTCAACGTCTGGGAAAAACTTGGTTTCTTTGAAGGGAGGAGACTTTTTACTTGGGAAGTCCTTAGCGTCCAGGTCTCTGTTGATAATTTACTATCATTAACAAAGTTAGTTCAAATATTAAGAGCCTCCTTTTCCCATTTAAGGGTAATGAAAATAATCACACACACACACACACACACACACACACACACACACACACACACACACACACACACACACACACACACAAAGTTTGTGACTTGGGAAAAAATAAATTAGGAATAAGAGGGAAAACTTGAACACTGAGCTTATCCACCTACTGTAACTATCTTGTCCCCACCTACTGTAACTATCTTGTCCCCACCTACTGTAACTATCCTGTCCCCACCTACTGTAACTATCCTGTCCCCACCTACTGTAACTATCTTGTCCCCACCGACTGTAACTATCTTGTCCCCACCTACTGTAACTATCTTGTCCCCACCTACTGTAACTATCCTGTCCCCACCTACTGTAACTATCCTGTCCCCACCTACTGCAACTATCCTGTCCTCACCTACTGTAACTATCTTGTCCCCACCTACTGCAACTATCCTGTCCCCACCTACTGTAACTATCTTGTCCCCACCTACTGCAACTATCCTGTCCCCACCCACTGTAACTATCGTAGTAGGTATTAGGCAGCTTCCAAATAGGGAGGTACTACCGCCTGGGAAGATATTGGAAGCATAATGTGTTGTCTATGGTAGATCCTGCTGCCATATGGCATCACGAAAATTGTGACCAAGTCCCAGGTTGCTCATCTGACTTTCTGCCTCATTTACACACAATTGCAGGGTCTCAATTGTTTCTCTTAACACAACATACATATATTGTTCCTCACTTTTGATTTTTTTTTCATTTTGTTTTTTCTTTATGGTTCTTTATTATTATTATTATTATGATTATTATTATTATTATTATTATTATTATTATTACATTTTCGCCCCCCAGGCCCGGATGTGGGTCAGCGACCTGTGCCTGGGTGGACTGGTTCCCGTAAAAAAGAAAAAATCCTGTCCCCACCTACTGTAACTATCCTGTCCCCACCTACTGTAACTATCTTGTCCCCACCTACTGTAACTATCTTGTCTCCACCTACTGTAACTATCTGGTCCCCACCTACTGTAACTATCTTGTCCCAACCTACTGTAACTATCCTGTCCCACCCACTGTAACTATCTTGTCCCCACCTACTGTAACAATCCTGTCCCCACCTAATGTAATTATCCTGTCCCCACCTACTGTAACTATCCTGTCCAACCTACTGTAACTCTCTTGTCCCCACCTACTGTAACTATTCTGTCCCCACCTACTGTAACTATCCTGTCCCCACCTACTGTATCTATCTTGTCCCGACCCACTGTAACTATCCTGTCCCCACCTACTGTAACTATCTTGTCCCCACCTACTGTAAATATCTTGTCCCCACCTACTGTAACTATCCTGTCCCCACCTACTGTAACTATCCTGTCCCCACCCACTGTAACTATCTTGCCCCCACCCACTGTAACTATCCTGTCCCCACCTACTGTAACTATCTTGTCCCCACCTACTGTAACTATCCTGTCCCCACCTACTGTAACTATCCTGTCCCCACCTACTGTAACTATCCTGTCCCCACCTACTGTAACTATCTTGTCCCCCACCTCACTGTAACTATCATCTCTGTCCCCACCTACTGTAACTATTCTGTCCCCACCTACTGTAACTATCCTGTCCCCACCTACTGTAACTATCTTGTCCCCACCTACTGTAACTATTCTGTCCCCACCTACTGTAACTATCCTGTCCCCACCCACTGTAACTATCTTGTCCCCACCTACTGTAACTATCCTGTCCCCACCTACTGTAACTATCCTGTCCCCACCTACTGTAACTATCTTGTCCCACCTACTGTAACTATCCTGTCCCCACCTACTGTAACTAACCTGTCCCCACCTACTGTAACTATCTTGTCCCCACCTACTGTTACTATCCTGTCCCCACCTACTGTAACTATCTTGTCCCCACCTACTGTAACTATCCTGTCCCCACCTACTGTAACTATCTTGTCCCCACCTACTGTAACTATCCTGTCCCCACCTAGTGTAACTATCCTGTCCCCACCTACTGTAACTATCCTGTCCCCACCTACTGTAACTATCTTGTCCCCACCTACTGCAACTATCCTGTCCCCACCTTCTGTAACAATCCTGTCCCCACCTATTGTAACTATCTTGTCCCCACCTACTGTAACTATCTTGTCCCCACCTACTCTAACTATCTTGTCCCCACATGCTGTAACTATCTTGTCCCCACTTACTGTAACTATCCTGTCCCAACCCACTGTAACTATCCTGTCCCCACCCACTGTAACTATCCTGTCCCCACCTATTGTAACTAACTTGTCCCCACCTACTGTAACTATCCTGTCCCCACCTTCTGTAACTATCCTGTCCCCACCTATTGTAACTATCTTGTCCCCACCTACTGTAACTATCCTGTCCCAACCTACTGTAACTATCCTGTCCCCACCTACTGTAACTATCCTGTCCCCACCTACTGTAACTCTCCTGGCCCCACCTACCGTAACTATCCTGTCCCCACCTATTGTAACTATCTTGTCCCCACCTACTGTTACTATCCTGTTCCCGCCTACTGTAACTATCTTGTCCCCACCTAGTGTAACTATCCTGTCCCCACCTACTGTAACTATCTTGTCCCCACCTACTGAAACTATCCTGTCTACTTCTACTGTAACTATCCTGTCCCCACCTATTGTAACTATCTTGTCCCCACCTACTGTAACTATCCTGTCCCCACCTACTGTAACTCTCCTGTCCCCACCTACTGTAACTATCTTGTCCCCACCTACTGTTACTATCCTGTCCCCACCTACTGTAACTATCTTGTCCCCACCTAGTGTAACTATCCTGTCCCCACCTACTGTAACTATCTTGTCCCCTCCTACTGTAACTATCCTGTCCCCACCTAGTGTAACTATCCTGTCCCCACCTACTGTAGCTAACTTGTCCCCACCTACTGTAACTATCCTGTCCCCACCTTCTGTAACTATCCTGTCCCCACCTATTGTAACTATCTTGTCCCCACCTACTGTAACTATCCTGTCCCAACCTACTGTAACTATCCTGTCCCCACCTACTGTAACTATCCTGTCCCCACCTACTGTAACTCTCCTGGCCCCACCTACCGTAACTATCCTGTCCCCATCTACTGTAACTATCTTGTCCCCACCTACTGTAACTATCCTGTTCCCACCTACTGTGAACTATCCTGTCCCCACCTACTGTAACTATCCTGTCCAACCTACCGTAACTATCTTGTCCCCACCTACTGTAGCTATCTTGTCCCCACCTACTGTAACTATCCTGTCCCAACCTACTGTAACTATCCTGTCCCCACCTACTGTAACTATCCTGTCCCCACCTACTGTAACTATCCTTTCCCCACCTACCGTGACTATCCTGTCCCCACCTACTGTAACTATCTTGTCCCCACCTACTGTAACTATCCTGTTCCCACCTACTGTGAACTATCCTGTCCCCACCTACTGTAACTATCCTGTCCAACCTACTGTAACTATCTTGTCCCCACCTACTGTAGCTATCCTGTCCCCACCTACTGTAACTATCCTGTCCCCACCTACTGTAACTATCCTGTCCCCACCCAATGCAACTATCTTTTCCCGACTCACTGTAACTATCTTGTCCCCACCCACTGTAACTATCTTGTCCCCACCTACTGTAAATATCCTGTCCCCACTTACTGTAACTATCCTGTCCCCACTTACTATAACTACCCTGTCTCCACTTACTATAACTATCCTGTCCCCACTTGCTATAACTATCCTGTATCCACTTACTATAATTATCCTGTCCCCACTTGTTATAATTATCCTGTATCCACTTACTATAACTATCCTGTCCCCACTTACTATAACTATCCTGTATCCACTTACTATAACTATCCTGTCCCCACTTGCTATATCTATCCTGTCCCCACCTACTGTAAATATCCTGTCCCCACTTACTATAACTATCCTGTATCCACTTACTATATCTACCCTGTCCCCACCTACTGTAAATATCATGTCCCCACTTACTATAACTGTCCTGTATCCACTTACTATTACTATCCTGTCCCCATTTACTATAACTATCCTGTATCCATTTACTATAGCTCTCCTGAATCCACTTACAATAATTGTCCTGTCCCCATTTACTATAACTATCCTGTCCCCACTTACTATAACTGTCCAGTCCCCACTTACTATAACTATCCTGTATCCACTTACTGTAACTATGCTGTCCCCATTTACTATAACTATCCTGTATCCACTTACAATAATTGTCCTGTCCCCATTTACTATAACTATCCTGTCCCGCTTACTATAACTGTCCAGTCCCCACTTACTATAACTATCCTGTATCCACTTACTGTAAGTATGCTGTCCCCATTTACTATAACTATCCTTTCCCCATTTACTATAACTATCCTGTATCCACTTACTATAATTTTCCTGTCTCGACTTACTATAACTATACTGTCCCCATTTACGATAACTATCCTGTCCCCACTTACTACAACTATCCTGTCCCCACTTACTGTAACTACCCTGTCCCCACTTACTATAACTGTCCTGTCCCCACTTACTACAACAATCCTGTATCCACTTACTATAATTGTCCTGTCCCCACTTACTATATCTATCCTGTCCCCTCTTACTATAACTATCCTCTCCCCACTTACTATAACTCTCCTGTCCCCACTTACTATAACTGTCCTGTCCCCACTTACTGTAACTATCCTGTCCCCACTTACTATAACTATCCTGTCCCACTTACTATAACTATCCTACTCTGACGCTCCCCTACCGTATACTGTAATAATTAGCCTCTGAACACTCACTGGCCGTAGAGAGTATGACGAGTGTACAATGTAGTCTTCAGGTTTGGGTCGATGACGCTTGTGTATTGAATGACTTCGACCTGAGGGGCTATGTCCCATTTTAAAGTACATAATTCCATCTTATTCAGGGTAGGGTCCGTGGCAGGCGAGCAGCTTAAGGTGGGTTTTAATTTGGTTGAGCAGCTTAGTGTGTTCCAGTCCACCTATAAAAATGAAGGAACTATAAGGAGTAGGAAGAATTAACTGGGATATGTACCGCTGACAGAGACTAAAGCCAGGCAAGCGGTACCTTATATACAAGTTAGATTTCCAAATCTTTACCAATTACCCCGACGACATGAGACTGATCAGAACGGAGTAGTTTCTCCTGAAGTCCAACCATTGGCTTTCGTATTAGTTTCCGAGTTTCAACTGTTACTTGTAAGCTCTATTTTTTTTTTTATTTATTGGGCACCCCCCCCTACATCCTTGTGTAAGGTGAAGCGCAGAGGCGTTTTCAGCGTCCAACAGGGAAGCATGCTATGTTCATGCTGCTAGGTGAATAGAGACCAAGGGGACTAGGAAGAGTGTCCAAACAACTTCCGCCGGCCTGGGAATCGAACCCGTGACATCTTGCTTGCGAGGCAAGAATGGTACCGCCCTACCACCAGCTCCCTCTAAGCTCCAATTGTGTTCGCTTTGTTAATTGTAAGATTCTTAGCAATTCCTACTTTCATGTTTTTATGATAAATTAAAACAAAGTCAAATCACTCATAAGTGATGTTTATGTAGCTGTATTTTACTTCAGCTGTTTTAAATAAAGTTATATTTTTATTGCTCGTATTTATTAAAAATTAGTTTGAATGTGGGATATTAGAATTCTATATTCTATTCATTTAAGACATCATTTACCATAACAAAATGGTGAAATTATATCTATAGTAGACAAGATAAGGTCAGGGCAGGTTAGATTAGTTTATGTATTATAATGTTGATCTATATTATGCATTATATTATCAACATAATCGCCAGCCAAGAGAAAAAAATCTATCGGTATTGGACAATTATTTGTATTTACAGTAAGATTAACACACACAACCTGGTGGGTACAGAGATACTCACGTTTACTTCATTCCCTCGTAACTGTCCAGAAGTGCAGGTGACCTCTATGTAGTTATCTGCGTTGGTCGCGCTGATAATGTTATTTGGGCCAGGGCAGGAGGCCGTGACGACGGTGTCAGGTGGAATAATAACCATCCTCGAATTTCCCTGGATCACTGGATACATCAACTTATTTTGCCCCTTTTTCACCAACATGGGGTGGTCGAAATTATCCTTGAAGTCGAGTGAACAACTACCTTCATGAAAAAGACAGCTTTAGTTCTCAGTGAAGGTGTTGGTGTAGGTGTAGCTGTTGGTGTAGGTGTAGGTGTTGGTGTAGGTGTTGGTGTAGGTGTAGGTGTAGGTTTTGGTGTAGGTGTAGATGGTAGTGTAGGTGCAGGTGTTGGTGTAGGTGTAGGTGTTGGTGTAGGTGTAGGTGTTGGTGTAGGTGTTGGTGTAGGTGTAGGTGTTGGTTTAGGTGTAGATGGTAGTGTAGATGCAGGTGTTGATGTTGCTGTAGGTATAGATGTAGGTGTTGGTGTAGGTGTAGGTGTAGGTGTAGGTGTAGGTGTAGGTGTTAGTGTAGGTGTTGGTATAGGTGTTGGTGTAGGTGTTGCTGTAGGTGTTGGTGTAGGTGTAGGTGTTGGTGTAGGTGTAGGTGTTGGTGTAGGCGTAGGTGTTGGTGTAAGTGTAAGTATTGGTGTAGGTGTAGGTGTAGGTGTAGGTGTTTGTGTAGGTGTTGGTGTAGGTGTTGGTGTCGGTGTAAGTGTAAGTGTTAGTGTAGGTGTAGGTGTAGGTGTAGGTGTAGGCGTAGGTGTTTGTGTAGGTGTTGGTGTTTGTGTAGGTGTAGGTGTAGGTGTTTGTGTAGGTGTTGGTGTAGGTGTAGGTGTTGGTGAAAGTGTAAGTGTTGGTGTAGATGTTGGTGTAGGTGTAGGTGTAGGTGTTGGTGTAAATGTTGGTGTAAGTGTAGGTGTTTGTGTACAGGTAAGTGTTGGTATTGGTGTAGGTTGTAGGTGTTGGTGTAGGTGTTGGTTTAGGTGTTGGTGTAGGTGTAGGTGTTGGTGTAGGTGTTGGTGTAGGTGTAGGTGTTGGTGTAGGTGTTAGGGTAGGTGTAGGTGTAGGTGTTGGTGTAAGTGTTGGTGTAAGTGTTGGTGAAGGTATAGGCGTAGGTGTAGGTGTAGGTGTATGTGTTTGTGTAGGTGTTGGTGAAAGTGTAAGTGTTGGTGTAGGTGTATGCGTAGGTGTTTGTGTAGGTGTTGGTGTAGGTGCTGGTGTTGGTGTAAGTGTAAATATTGGTGTAGGTGTAGGTGTAGGCGTACGTGTAGGTGTTTGTGCAGGTGTTGGTGTTGGTGTTAGTGTTGGTGTAAGCATAAGTGTTGGTGTAGGTGTAGGTGTAGGTGTTGGTGTAGGTGTTGGTGTAGGTGTAGGTGCTTGTGTAGGTGTTGGTGTAAGAGTTGGTGTAGGTGTAGGTGTTTGTGTAGGTGTAGGGGTAGGTGTAAGTGTTTGTGTAGGTGTTCGTGTAGGTGTTGGTGTAGGTGTAGGTGTAGGTGCTTGTGTAGGTGTTGGTGTAAGAGTTGGTGTTGGTGTAAGTGTTGGTGTAGGTGTAGGTGTAGGTGTAGGTGTTTGTGTAGGTGTTGGTGTTGGTGTAGGTGTAGGTGTTTGCGTTGGTGTCGGTGTTGGTGTAGATATAGATGTAGGTGTAGGTGTTTGTGTAGGTGTTGGTGTTGGTGTAAGTGTTGGTGTAAGTGTAGGTGTTGCTTTAAGTGTCGGTGTAGGTGTAGGTGTAGGTATAGATGTAGGTGTAGGTGTTTGTGTTGGTGTTGGTGTTGGTGTTGGAGTAAGTGTTGGTGTAAGTGTAAGTGTTGGTGTTGGTGTTAATGTTGGTGTTGGTGTTTGTGTACAGGTAAGTGTTGGTGTTGGTGTAGGTGTAGATGTAGGTGTTGGTGTAGGTGTAGGTGTTGGTGTAGGTGTTAGGGTAGGTGTAGGTGTAGGTGTTGGTGTAAGTGTTGGTGTAAGTGTTGGTGAAGGTGTAGGCGTAGGTGTAGGTGTAGGTGTATGTGTTTGTGTAGGTGTTGGTGAAAGTGTAAGTGTTGGTGTAGGTGTATGCGTAGGTGTTTGTGTAGGTGTTGGTGTAGGTGCTGGTGTTGGTGTAAGTGTAAATATTGGTGTAGGTGTAGGTGTAGGCGTACGTGTAGGTGTTTGTGCAGGTGTTGGTGTTGGTGTTAGTGTTGGTGTAAGCATAAGTGTTGGTGTAGGTGTAGGTGTAGGTGTTGGTGTAGGTGTTGGTGTAGGTGTAGGTGCTTGTGTAGGTGTTGGTGTAAGAGTTGGTGTAGGTGTAGGTGTTTGTGTAGGTGTAGGGGTAGGTGTAAGTGTTTGTGTAGGTGTTCGTGTAGGTGTTGGTGTAGGTGTAGGTGTAGGTGCTTGTGTAGGTGTTGGTGTAAGAGTTGGTGTTGGTGTAAGTGTTGGTGTAGGTGTAGGTGTAGGTGTAGGTGTTTGTGTAGGTGTTGGTGTTGGTGTAGGTGTAGGTGTTTGCGTTGGTGTCGGTGTTGGTGTAGATATAGATGTAGGTGTAGGTGTTTGTGTAGGTGTTGGTGTTGGTGTAAGTGTTGGTGTAAGTGTAGGTGTTGCTTTAAGTGTCGGTGTAGGTGTAGGTGTAGGTATAGATGTAGGTGTAGGTGTTTGTGTTGGTGTTGGTGTTGGTGTTGGAGTAAGTGTTGGTGTAAGTGTAAGTGTTGGTGTTGGTGTTAATGTTGGTGTTGGTGTTTGTGTACAGGTAAGTGTTGGTGTTGGTGTAGGTGTAGATGTAGGTGTTGGTGTAGGTGTAGGTGTTGGTATTGGTGTAAGTGTTGGTGTAGGTGTTAGTGTACAGGTAAGTGTTGGTGTTGGTGTAGGTGTAGGTGTTGGTGTAGGTGTTGGTGTTGGTATAAGTGTTGGTGTAGGTGTTAGTGTACAGGTATGTGTTGGTGTTGGTGTAGGTGTTGGTGTAAGTGTTGGTGTAGCTGTTAGTTTCCAGGTAAGTGTTGATGTAGGTATTGATGTAGGTGTAGGTGTTGGTGTAGGTGTTGGTGTTGGTGTAAGTGTTGGTGTAGGTGTAGGTGTTAGTGTTGGTGTAGGTGTTTGTGCAGGTGTAGGTGTTGGTGTTAGTGTTGGTGTAAGTGTAAGTGTTGGTGTAGGTGTAGGTGTAGGTGTTGGTGAAGGTGTTGGTGTAGGTGTAGGTGCTTGTGTAGGTGTTGGTGTAAGAGTTGGTGTAGGTGTAGGTGTTTGTGTAGGTGTAGGTGTAGGTGTAAGTGTTTGTGTAGGTGTTCGTGTAGGTGTAGGTGTTCGTGTAGGTGTAGGTGTAGGTGCTTGTGTAGGTGTTGGTGCAAGAGTTGGTGTAGGTGTAGGTGTTTGTGTAGCTGTAGGTGTAGGTGTAGGTGTTTGTGTAGGTGTTGGTGTAGGTATAGGTGTAAGTGTAGGTGAAGGTGTTGCTGTAAGTGTTGGTGTTGGTGTTTGTGTAGGTGTTGGTGTTGGTGTAGGTGTAGGTGTTTGCGTTGGTGTCGGTGTTGGTGTAGGTATAGATGTAGGTGTAGGTGTTTGTGTAGGTGTTGGTGTTGGTGTAAGTGTTGGTGCAAGTGTAGGTGTAGGTGTTGCTTTAAGCGTTGGTGTAGGTGTAGGTGTAGGTATAGATGTAGGTGTAGGTGTTTGTGTAGGTGTTGGTGTTGGAGTAAGTGTTGGTGTAAGTGTAAGTGCTGGTGATGGTGTTAATGTTGGTGTTGGTGTTTGTGTACAGGTAAGTGTTTGTGTTGGTGTAGGTGTAGGTGTTGGTGTAGGTGTAGGTGTTGGTGTTGGTGTAAGTGTTGGTGTAGGTGTTATTGTACAGGTAAGTGTTGGTGTTGGTGTAGGTGTAGGTGTTGGTGCAGGTGTTGGTGTTGGTATAAGTGTTGGTGTAAGTGTTAGTGTACAGGTATGTGTTGGTGTTGGTGTAGGTGTTGGTGTAAGTGTTGGTGTAGCTGTTAGTGTCCAGGTAAGTGTTGGTGTAGGTATTGATGTAGGTGTAGGTGTTGGTGTAGGTGTTGGTGTTGGTGTAAGTGTAGGTGTAGGTGTTGGTGTTGGTGTAGGTGTTCGTGTAGGTGTCGGTGTAAGTGTTGGTGTTGGTGTAGGTGTTGGTGTTGGTGTAGGTGTTGGTGTAAGTGTAAGTGTTGGTGTTGGTGTTGGTGTAAGTGTTGGTGTTGGTGTTGGTGTAGGTGTAAGTGTAGGTGTTGGTGTTGGTGTAAGTGTTGGTGTTGGTGTATGTGTAAGTGTTGGTGTTGGTGTAAGTGTTGATGGTGGTGTAGGTGTTGGTGTAGGTGTTGGTGTTGGTGTATGTGTAAGTGTTGGTGTTGGTGCAAGTGTTGGTGTAAGTGTAAGTGTAGGTGTTGGTGTTGGTGTAAGTGTAAGTGTTGGGGTTGGTGTTGGTGTAGGTATTGATGTAGGTGTAGGTGTTGGTGCAGGTGTTGGTGTTGTTGTAGGTGTAGGTGTTTGCGTTGGTGTCGGTGTTGGTGTAGGTATAGATGTAGGTGTAGGTGTTTGTGTAGGTGTTGGTGTTGGTGTAAGTGTTGGTGTAAGTGTAGGTGTAGGTGTTGCTTTAAGCGTTGGTGTAGGTGTAGGTGTAGGTATAGATGTAGGTGTAGGTGTTTGTGTAGGTGTTGGTGTTGGTGTTGGAGTAAGTGTTGGTGTAAGTGTAAGTGTTGGTGTTGGTGTTAATGTTGGTGTTGGTGTTTGTGTACAGATAAGTGTTGGTGTTGGTGTAGGTGTAGGTGTAGGTGTTGGTGTAGGTGTAGGTGTTGGTGTTGGTGTAAGTGTTGGTGTAGGTGTTAGTGTACAGGTAAGTGTTGGTGTTGGTGTAGGTGTAGGTGTTGGTGCAGGTGTTGGTGTTGGTATAAGTGTTGGTGTAGGTGTTAGTGTACAGGTATGTGTTGGTGTTGGTGTAGGTGTTGGTGTAAGTGTTGGTGTAGCTGTTAGTGTCCAGGAAAGTGTTGGTGTAGGTATTGATGTAGGTGTAGGTGTTGGTGTAGGTGTTGGTGTTGTTGTAAGTGTTGGTGTAGGTGTAGGTGTTGGTGTTGGTGTAGGTGTTCGTGTAGGTGTTGGTGTAAGTGTTGGTGTTGGTGTAGGTGTTGGTGTTGGTGTAGGTGTTGGTGTAAGTGTAAGTGTTGGTGTTGGTGTTGGTGTAAGTGTTGGTGTTGGTGTTGGTGCAAGTGTAAGTGTAGGTGTTGGTGTTGGTGTAAGTGTTGGTGTTGGTGTATGTGTAAGTGTTGGTGTTGGTGTAAGTGTTGATGTTGGTGTAGGTGTTGGTGTAGGTGTTGGTGTTGGTGTATGTGTAAGTGTTGGTGTTGGTGTTTGTGTAAGTGTTGGTGTAAGTGTAAGTGTAGGTGTTGGTGTTGGTGTAAGTGTAAGTATTGGGGTTGGTGTTGGTGTAGGTATTGATGTAGGTGTAGGTGTTGGTGTAGGTGTTGGTGTTGTTGTAAGTGTTGGTGTAGGTGTAGGTGTTGGTGTAGGTGTTTGTGTACAGGTAAGTGTTGGTGTTGGTGTAGGTGTAGGTGTTGGTATAAGTGTTGGTGTTGGTGTAAGTGTAATTGTTGGTATTGATGTTAATGTTGGTGTTGGTGTAAGTGTAAGTTTTGCTGTAGGTGTTGGTATAAGTGCAAGTGTTGGTGTTTGTGTAAGTGAAAGTTTTGGTGTTGGTGTTGGTGTAGGTGTTGGTGTAAGTGTAAGTGTAGGTGTTGGTGTTGGTGTAGGTGTTGGTGTTGGTGTTGGTGTAGTGTTGGTGTTGGTGTAAGTGTAAGTGTAGGTGTTGGTGTTGGTGTAGGTGTTGGTGTAAGTGTATGTTTTGGTGTTGGTGTTGCGGTAAGTGTTGGTGTTCGTGTAAGTGTAAGTGTAGGTGTTGGTGTAAGTGTTGGTGTTGGTGTAGGTGTAACTGTTGGTGTTGGTGTACGTGTTGGTGTAGGTGTTGGTGTAAGTGCTGTTGTTGGTGTAGGTGTTGGTGTAGGTGTTGGTGTAGGTGTTGGTGTAGGTGTTGGTGTAAGTGTTGGTGTTGGTGCAAGTGTAAGTGTTGGTGTTGGTGTAGGTGTTCGTGTAGGTGTTGGTGTAAGTGTTGGTGTAGGTGTAGGTGTTGGTGTTGGTGTAGGTGTTGGTGTAAGTGTAAGTGTTGGTGTTGGTGTTGGTGTTGGTGTTGGTGTTGGTGTAAGTGTAAGTGTTGGTGTAAGTGTTGGTGTTGGTGTAAGTGTAAGTGTAGGTGTTGGTGTTGGTGATGGTGTAAGTGTTGGTGTTGGTGTATGTGTAAGTGTTGGTGTTGGTGTATGTGTTGATGTTGGTGTAGGTGTTGGTATAGGTGTTGGTGTTGGTGTAAGTGTAAGTGTTGGTGTTGGTGTTGGGGTAAGTGTTGGTGTAAGTGTATGTGTATGTGTTGGTGTTGGTGTAAGTGTAAGTGTTGGGGTTGGTGTTGGTGTAAGTGTTGGTGTTAGTGTTGGTGTAAGTGTTGGTGTATGTGTAAGTGTAGGTGTTGGTGTTGGTGTAGGTGTTGGTGTAAGAGTAAGTGTAGGTTCTTGGTGTTGGTGTTGGTGTAAGTGTAAGTGTAGGTGTTGGTGTTGGTGTAGGTGTTGGTGTTGGTGTAAGTGTAAGTTTTGGTGTTGGTGTTGCGGTAAGTGTTGGTGTTGGTGTAAGTGTAAGTGTAGGTGTTGGTGTTGGTGTAAGTGTTGGTGTTGGTGTAGGTGTAACTGTTGGTGTTGGTGTACGTGTTGGTAGAGGTGTTGGTGTAAGTGCTGTTGTTGGTGTAGGTGTTGGTGTTGGTGTAGGTGTTGGTGTAGGTGTTGGTGTAAGTGTTGGTGCAAGTGTAAGTGTTGGTGTTGGTGTAGGTGTTCGTGTAGGTGTTGGTGTAAGTGTTGGTGTTGGTGTAGGTGTTGGTGTAAGTGTAAGTGTTGGTGTAAGTGTAAGTGTTAGTGTTGGTGTTGGTGTAAGTGTTGGTGTTGGTGTTGGTGTAAGTGTATGTGTTGGTGTAAGTGTTGGTGTTGGTGTAAGTGTAAGTGTAGGTGTTGGTGTTGGTGTTGGTGTTGGTGTAAGTGTTGGTGTTGGTGTATGTGTAAGTGTTGGTGTTGGTGTAAGTGTTGATGTTGGTGTTGGTGTAGGTGTTGGTGTTGGTGTAAGTGTAAGTGTTGGTGATGGTGTTGGTGTGAGTGTTGGTGTAGGTGTTGGTGTAAGTGTAAGTGTTGGGGTTGGTGTTTTGTAAGTGCAAGTGTTGGTGTAAGTGTTGGTGTTGGTGTAAGTGTAAGTGTTGGGGTTGGTGTTGGTGTAAGTGTTGGTGTTAGTGTTGGTGTAAGTGTTGGTGTAGGTGTAGGTGTTGGTGTAGGTGTTGGTGTAGGTGTTGGTGTAAGTGTAAGTGTTGGTGTAGGTGTTGGTGTTGGTGTAAGTGTTGGTGTAGGTGTTGGTGTAAGTGTAAGTGTTGGTGTAGGTGTAGGTGTTGGTGTAGGTGTTGGTGTAAGTGTAAGTGTTGGTGTTGGTTTAAGTGTAAGTGTTGGTGTTAGTGTTAGTGTAAATGTTGGTGTAGGTGTAGGTGTTGATGTAGGTGTTGGTGTTGGTTTAAGTGTAAGTGTTGGTGTAAGTGTAAGTGTAGGTGTTGGTGTCGGTGTTGGTGTAAGTGTTGGTGTTGGTGTAAGTGTAAGTGTAGGTGTTGGTGTTAATGCTGGTGTTGGTGTAAGTGTAAGTTTTGGTGTAGGTGTTGGTGTTAGTGTTGGTGTAGGTGTTGGTGTAAGTGTAAGTGTTGGTGTTGGTGTAGGTGTTGGTGTAGGTGTTGGTGTAGGTGTTGGTGTAGGTGTTGGTGTAAGTGTAAGTGTTGGTGTAGGTGTTGGTGTTGGTGTAAGTGTTGGTGTAGGTGTTGGTGTAAGTGTAAGTGTTGGTGTAGGTGTAGGTGTTGGTGTAGGTGTTGGTGTAAGTGTAAGTGTTGGTGTAGGTGTTGGTGTTGGTGTAAGTGTTGGTGTAGGTGTTGGTGTAAGTGTAAGTGTAAGTGTTTGTGTTGATGTTGGTATAGGTGTTGCCGAAGGTGTTGGTGTTGATGGAGGTGTTGGTGTTAATGTTGGTGTTGGTGTTGGTGTAAGTGTAAGTGTTGGTGTAGGTGTTGGTGTAAGTGTAAGTGTTGGTGTTGGTGTTAGTGTAGGTGTTGGCGAAGGTGTTAGTGCTGATGGAGGTGTTGGTGTTGGTGCTAATGTTGGTGTTGGTGTTGGTGTAAGTGTAAGTGTAAGTGTTGGTGTAGGTGTTGGTGTAAGTGCAAGTGTTGGTGTTGATGTTGGTGTAGGTGTTGGCGAAGGTGTTAGTGTTGATAGAGGTTTTGGTGTTAGTGAAGGCGTTGGTGTTGGTGTAGGTGATGGGGAAGGTGTTAGTGTTGATAGAGGTGTTGGTGTTAGTGTAAGCGTTGGTGTTGGTGTAGGTGATGGTGTAGGTGTTGGTGTTAGTGTAGGCGTTGTTGTTGGTGTAGGTGATGGGGAAGGTGTTAGTGTTGGTGGAGGTGTTTGTGTAAGTGTTGATGTAGGTGTAGGTGATGGGGAAGGTGTTAGTGTTGGTGGAGGTGTAGGTGTTGGTGCTAGTGTAGGCGTTGGTGTTGGTGTAGGTGATGGGGAAGTGTTAGTGTTGGTGGAGGTGTAGGTGTAGGTGTTGGTGTTAGTGTAGGCGTTTTGTGTTGGTGTAGGTGATGGGGAAGGTGTTAGTGTTGATGGAGGTGTTGGTGTAAGTGTTGGTGTAGGTTGTTGGTGCTGATGTTGGTAATGGTGTAGGTGTTGGTGTATGTGATGGTGTCCAGTAGGTATTGGTGTTGGTGTGGGTAATGGTGTAGGTCAGGGGTGGACAAGATACTGCCCGCGGGCCAAATTTTGCCCGCCAGATTATTTCTGTTGCTCGCAGTTACATGTGGCAATGGAGATTTTGTTTTAATCTTAGAATGGATCAATATTATGTGGGAGTTGGTCACCAATAGCTGCAAGACTGGCTCATAACCTGTTGACCTGGCCTTGTGAATACCCCAAGTATGGTTATCCATAGAGATTAGGATTAAGGATTAGGCAAAGGGAGGTCAGTAAATTTATTTGAGAAATCCATTCTTGACTATATGACCTGGACGGCCACACCCACACCTCAATATTGTGTCCTACACTGACCTGGGCGTTCAGCACCAACACAAGAAGAAGCTCAGTCTTCTCTCTGCTTCTCACTTAAGAGGAAGTTACTATGGTTTTGCAGAATTTGTACTTATGTATGTGTTGTTGTTGCCCCCAACCCATAATTTGTAATTGAAAATGAGTGAATCTAAGAAGAAGTAAGCTGAAGCAGTGTGTCGAACATTCAAGAAGGAATGGACTTCTAAATATTTTTTTACCAACGTGGATGGAAAAGCAGTGTGTTTAATTTGCAAAGAAAGTGTGGCAGTGCAAAAGAATCACAACACAAATCGCCATTTTGAGACCAAACACTCCAGTAAATAATAAAAAAAATCTGATAACGAAATGAGGAAGAAAGCTAACGGCCGTCTTGACAAATATTGCAAGTCAATATAAGCAGTCCCATTCATTGACAACTGGGACAACTTTTACGGCAGAAAGGACCATTATGCTAGGGATGAAATTCAACACCAGCAAGTGCAGTATACTGAATAGTGGAAGAACAAAAACTGTTAATGTATACAGCTTTAACATCAACCTAGAGAAGTGTACTTGTGAAAGAGACCTTGGGGTACTTGTAAGCCCAGACCTACGGCCTAGAAAACAGTGAGTTCATGTTCGAAATAAGGCAAACAGAGTATTAGGTTTTATATCTAGAAGTGTAAGTATTAAGAGTGTAGAGGTCTTGTTGCGACTATATCTTGCGCTAGTCAGGCCGCACCTCGATTATACGGTTCAGTTCTGGTGCCCCTATTATAGAATGGATAATCAACTCACTGGAGTCGGTGCAGCGAAGAATGACGAAAATGATTCCGGGACTTAGAAACCTTCCATATTAAGATAGGTTAAAGAAACTAAACTTGCATTCCTAAGAAAGACAAAGACTGCGGGGCGATATGATAGAAGTATTTAAGTGGATGAAAGGAATCAATAAAGGGGATATAGATAAAGTTCTTATAATATCCGAGCAGAATAGGACTCGTAGCAACGGATTTAAGTTGGATAAGTATAGGTTTAGGAGGGAGATAGGAAGGAACTGGTTCACAAATAAGGTGGTGGACGAGTAGAACAAGCTTAGCAACTTTGTAGTAAGTGCGGGAACTCTGGAAAGTTTTAAAAGGAGGCTAGATAGATTCATGGATGATATTGAGTGGTAATAACTCTCGACAGGAGCTGCTATGCACAGGTCATCCGGCCTATTGCAGACTCCTTATTTTCTGATGTTCTTGTGTTCTTATGTAGGGGTGATGTTGAGTATACGTTTACCTCTGTGCTTCTTTCCCTGAAATATTTTACTGTTGTCTGGAGGCTTTGAGCAGTAGTCAGTACAAAGATGATTCCTGCAACTAAATAAGTGATATGTCTAAAAGCGAATTGTTGTCTACATTATCATAATAAAACTGCACCAACGTTCTTCACTATATTATACTAAACTGTATTGTATTTATTTTGATTCACTTGAGAGATGGAGAATAACATTGTGTTGATATTTCCAGTTACCGGTTCTTTTTTTTTCACGTTGGTCAAGAAAATATGTCTACCGGTGGTGTCTATATTATTTTGACTCCCCTCTGGCCGCCATGGAGGATGCCCTACATGGTAAGCCTTCTCAATGTATTCCACCTTCTTCTAGTAACACTACACCATGACGGCCAGATTAGAGAACATAGTCGACCGCCCGATCGGCTAGCAAGCTGAGTGAAGTGATAAATTTGAAAACATCAAATTAAAAAAACAAATATCACAACCACTATAACTAAAATATGAACAGGTAATTTGAAATTATTTCTCGAAATTTCCAAAAACCACGAGTTACGTCAGTAGTTCCTACCATGGTTACGTTGTTTTCGTTGCGATATCGCTCAATATTGATCGTTTTTGCAATATGTACGTACAGTCGAACACTGAATAAGAGGGAAACAAAAGAGGTGTCTAGGAGTTGATGGTTGAGCCTCACAACTTTATGTCTGATATTGCAAATGTTCACACACTTACGGCTAAATATTCAAAATATCTCTTAGAATTTAAAATTATTACCTGTACTTTGGATCGGCTTCTTCTTGTAAACGGCCTGCATGCGCTTCTCCAGTCTATTACTCTGGGTCTGCTGTGCCATGCGGCTCTTGATCTTGGTCATCACACGCACCCCTGTGAAAGGATAACTTCTTGTACAAGGAAGACAATATCGCAAAACAAAACAATTTCATTAACACCTTATACAATGCTCTCTCTCTACAGTGATTTACTTGTATATATATGTACTTCATTTTTAGTCCATATAACACGCGGACTTTGAACATATAATCAACGACCTCACCAGCAAGGAATCGAACCCTCGACCTACTGGGTGTGACTAGGGAACGCTTACCGGCTAGGCCACAAGGACACTAAAAGCAGTTCTAGACTCTGTTATATTTCACACAAAGCCTGTTCATCGATCTGATGGCGCCGTGAACCTCAATGGGAAACTGCCCGTGCCTCTTATGTGGTGTCAGTAGCATTTTACCGAATCCAGCTGGTATGAAACGCGAGGTACATATATATACTTCATTTTTAGTCCATATAACACGCGGACTTTGAACATATAATCAACGACCTCACCAGCAAGGAATCGAACCCTCGACCTACTGGGTGTGACTAGGGAATGCTTACGACCTCATCAGCGCCATCAGCTCGATGAACAGGCTTTGTGTGAAATATAACAGAGTCTAGAACTGCTTTTAGTGTCCTTGTGGCCTAGCCGGTAAGCGTTCCCTAGTCACACCCAATGGGTCGAGGGTTCGATTCCTTGCTGGTGAGATCAAGTCCACAATGGTCAGGTCACTAGGTAGGGACCCTACTAATCTTCAAAAAGCACCACAGCAGCCGGTAGTCAGGTGTCAGAGGGTAAGATGACCCAACCTTCTCACCTGGTTACAAATCTTCTTAATTACGAATCTATCCAATTTGTACATACCATTACTCAAATTCATGGTGACAAATTCGGTATGTTTAATGAGACTGGATTCTATAATGTTCCTACTGTCAATTGAATAACAAGGTAATATTGAGGAGGCATTATCCCCCTCAATGCAATGCTTATTATCCCTCAAATGAACAGACAGAGCATTGGATTCCTGGCCTGTCTTAACACTATATTTATGTTGTTTAAGTCTAGTTACAAGATCTTGACCTGTCTGACCTAAGTAAAACATATTACATTCTTTGCAAGGAACCTTATGAATGCAGCCACCTGTATTGTTGGGGGAGTTAACATAAGAACACAAGAATGGAGGAAACTGCAGCGGGCCTATTGGCCCATACTGGGCAGTCCCGTTTACACCCAACCCCTATTGCTCATATAAGCATCAAACCTATGTTTGAAGCTATTCAGCGTATGCGAGTTAATGATGATATTTGGTAACTTGTTCCATTCATCCACTACTCTGTTTCCAAACCAGTGTTTACCTATTTCACGCCTAAATCTAAATTTGTCTAATTTAAAACCATTGTTACGAGTTCGCTTCTGGTTGGATAGTTTGAGTACCTTTGTAATGTCCCATTTGTTTAGCCCTGACTTCCACTTATATACCTCTATCAGGTCGCCCCTCGCTCTACTTCTCTCGAGAGAGTGCAAATTAAGATGCTTTAACCTGTCTCTATACTCAAGGTTCCTAATGCCCGGGATTAGTCTTGCCATTCTCCTCTGAATTCTTTCCAATGATTCTATATCCATTCTGTAATACGGTGACCAGAACTGAACTGCGTAATCCAGGTGTGGTCTCACAAGAGCAAGATACAGTTTTAGGATGACCTCGCTAGGCTTGTAACTAACACTCCCAAGTATTATATTAGCCTTGTTACCAGCAAAACCACATTGTTTACTTGGCTTAAGGTTCCTACTTATCATTACTCCTAAATCTCTCTCGCAGTCGGATTTCTCTATGGCATCGTTGTTCTTCTGGTATCTGGTTTCCCTGTTTACAGCTCTTATACTGAGTACTTTACATTTGTCCATGTTGAATTTCATCTGCCATTCTTCAGACCATTCGAAAAATTTGTTTAGATCTTCCTGTATTTTTGTGGAGTCCTCGTCAGATTTAATAACACGTCCTATTTTAGTGTCATCAGCAAATTTGCTTATGTTGCTGTCTATGCCGATATCTATGTCGTTTAGGTATATAATAAATAATAATGGTCCAAGCACTGAGCCTTGGGGAACTCTGCTTGTGACGTTGCTCCAATGGGACTTAGTGCCATTAATGCTCACTCGCTGTTTCCTGTCCTGTAACCACGCCTTAATCCATTTAAGGATATTACCTTTGATGCCATGTGCTTCTACCTTTCTAATTAGTCTTTCGTGGGGGACTCTGTCGAAGGCTTTGCTAAATTCGAGATATACCATATCATAATTGTGCCCCTCGTCCACCGATTCGTAAACTGATGAAAAGAATGTTAATAGATAAGATAGACATGAACGTCCGCTTGTGAAGCCATGCTGGGACTCATTGATCAATAGGTGCTTCTCCAGGTGATTTCGAATAGAGTTAGAAATGATTGCTTCCAGTAATTTTCCTACTATTGATGGTAGACTGATTGGGCGGTAGTTAGAGGATAGTGATCTATCCCCCTTCTTGAAAATCGGTATTACATTCGCGATCTTCCAGGATTCTGGTACTACACCTGTTTTTAAGGACATGTTAAACAACTTTGCTAAGGGCATACTAAGCTCTTCCTTACATTCCTTTAATACTCTGGCAAATATCTCATCGGGACCAGGTGACTTATTAGGCTTTAGTTTGTCTATTGCTTACTAACATCGTTACTAGTCACTCCTATCTCGCTTAATTTGTTTTCTTCACTATCTCTGAATAGAGTCGGTGCCTCAGGTATCATGTTTAAATTTTCGGTGGTGAAAACTGTTGAAAAATATTTATTCAAATTATTGCTCATTTCTACGTCTTTATCAGTGAGCTCGCTGGTGTCTGACCATATTGGTCTAATCTTTTCTCGTGTTTTACTTTGATACATTTAGTAGAATCCTTTGGGGTTTGTCTTCGCCTCCCTTGCTATCCTTACCTCATTATTCCTCTTGGCTTTACTTATCTCGGTTTTAACCCTACTCGCCAATATCTTATAATAATCCTGCAGGTAAATTTCGCCACGCTTTATCCTTCTACCTATAGCCTTCCTTTGGCCAATGATGTTCTTTAAATAATTATTTATCCATTTAGGGTCATTGTTGTCTGATCTAAGTTCTTTGTATGGTATGTTCTGCCTTTGTGCATTAAGTAACTCATTATTTAAATTGTCGTGAAACTCGGCAGTCTCAGATGTCGTTATCAGGTCAGAGTCATCTGTCAGGTTCACGGCCAAGAGCGACACCCCCTCTCTCAGCTGCCTCTTTAAACTGTCAAAGTTTGCCCTTCTGAAATCTGGTACTTCAGTGGAATTTTCCTTACGTCTGCCCTGAAAATCTAGCTGGAATCGAATTTCTTTGTGATCGCTGTTTGCAAGTTCGTTCCCTACCTCGATATTGCTAATGAGGTTTTCTCTGTTCGACAGAACTAAATCGAGTATATTATTACCCCATGTGGGTTCGGTTGTATGTTGACTTAGGAAACAGTCCTGGATCGTCTCGAGAAAATCCTCTGATTCTGAGTTACCCGTAAGGTCAGTCCGATCTATTTGGCCAAGGTTAAAGTCGCCTACTATACAGACTTTATTGTGTATGGAAGCCCTGCGCATTTCATCCCAGATAAGTCGCTCATTGACTCTATCAAGATTGGGAGGTCTATATATTACTCCTGTGATTAATTTTTCCCGACCGTCGCTTAATTCTATCCAAATTGTTTCTGTATTCCGCTCAGTTTTTATTTCCCAATTTATTTCACACTTCAGATTATCCCTAACATAGATTGCTACTCCGCCTCCTTTCCTGGTTTGCCTATGGGTATGGAACAATTTGTAACCCGCAATTTGGTGTTCGACCGGCAACTCACGTGAGTCTAAGTTGATCCATGTTTCAGTGAATGCTATTATATCGATTTTCTCGGTACATAACAAGGCCCTAATATCATCCAATTTGTTTCTCATACTTCTTCTGTTCGCGTAGTAGACATTTAAGTTAATCGTGTTCTGAGTCCTCCCTTTACAGCATTTAGTTTTAAGCTCCCAGTTTAATTTAGCTTTGTCATTATTCCTAACACTATTTCCCTGTAATCTTTTACTTTGTTTACCCGCTCCCACTGCAGTTTCCCCCAACCCCGTGCCCATATGTTCCCCTAGCAGTTAAAAGACTTCCATATCCTTTGAACTGCCCCCTCTAGAGACCCAGCCAGGGTTGCCATCCCATCCCGAGACAGGTGCACCCCATCCCTAGCATAAGGGTCCCTTCTGCCTTAGAAGTTGTCCCAGTTGTCAATGAATGGGGCCCATATTGACTTGCAATATCTGTCAAGACGGTCGTTGACACCAACCGCCCTTGACAACCATTCACTGCCAACTCTCCTTCTAGGCAGTGTAGGTTATGTATCTATGCTACTGTGCCCAGTAGCAACCTTGTATATAAGCTACTGTGCCGAGTAGCATCTATGTATATAATTACGTGGCAACACTGCACGTGTTATGTGGCAACATTGCCCCGAGGCTGCCTTATGGCAAGGCAGTCTCAGTCTGACTGTGTGACCCGTGCATGGCACATGCTAGTCACCACTTGTATTTCTCCTATCCTTTAATAAACGGACTTCAGTGTTACCCGGTGTTTCCCTACCCATCACTGCATTCTTCAGGGAACACTTGGAACCTTCATGGCGCAGTGACTAGGATCTGTGGACTTACAAGTGTGTGAACAATGGACAGTTAGCCGGCGATGTGCGACTGCCGGCGATGTGATGTGCGCGTCGACTCTTCATGTGTTGTGTTGTGTTTCGCCGTGATGTGCAGTATTGGGCCGTCACAGTGCTTTTTAGTGATGGTGGCAGTGTTAGTGTCAGTGTATTAGCGTGTCTAGAGCTGAGAGTTGAGCATTGGCCTGTTTTTTGTGGTACCCATGGAGCACGCAGGCGTACACCCTTCTCGTGTGACATCAGGGGAGGCACTAACGTTCTCACCCCCACTGCGGCTCTAGCCACCGGCAGTAAGGCCACCACGGAGTGCATCTGCTGTCTCAGACACACACACACGCACGCACTCACTCACGGACAGAACAGTGGACTCGATGCGCTATTTCTGAGCTGCTTATGTCATATATATGTGGTTCGAGCTGTTGAGGCGCCACTTTATATACTAAACAGTGCAGTCCACGCACACACTAAGATGGGCGGTAAGAAGGGACAACGCCAAGATGGGAGACACGACTCCCCACTACCTTCCCCTCCACCGGGCACAGACTCTCATCCTCCACCTCCAGTGACGGACATTGCCACAATTCTGAGGTGGATGGACGACCGGGACGAGCGACGTAGAGAGATGGAATTTCAGAGGGAGGAGATACGAAAAGAGGAGGAAAAGGCGCGCTTTGATGCAATATTGGCGACCCTGGCGCTAACCCACCCTCCCTCACTCGCGCGCCAAGGCGCCAGTACCCTCCCTCCTCCACCACACCAGCGTTCTCCTGGCACTCTTGCTACTCCAACAGCTCCCAAGGCATCTGTTCAACCCCCACCCACCCTCTCACCAGACGTCACGTTTCAGCTTTTTCGTGAGTGGAGGCGGCGTTGGACAGATTACTCCACGATGGTGGACCTTGACAGCATGCCTCCAAACAAACAGCTCATCCAACTGTGGATGTGTTTGTCGCTGGAGACCCAGAGAGTTTTGGAGCACACTTTGCAAGTGCCTCCCGATTCTACATCTTCAGTGACGGATGTGCTCGACCTTTTACAGGAGCACGTTAAATGTCGGAATAACGAAGCTTTGCGTCGCCGCGCCTTCACCAGCTGCAAGCAGGCTGAGAACGAATCCTTTGACGACTTTTTTGTACGCTTGCAGAGTTTGTCAGAGGAGATCGACGTCTGCAAGGCGCACAGCCGGGAATGTGAGGAAGCCTGGATCAAGCACGGGATCTTGACAGGTGTCAGGCACGAAGAGTTGGTGCAGCGACTCATCCCCCTGGACGCTTCCTCCACACTCCAGGTGGTAGTGACTGAATGTCGGTCGTACGAGGCCACCAAGTCCGCCACCTCTGCCTTACGGGCCCCACCTGCTGTGAGAGCTATCTCACAATACAAGAAGGATAAGAAGGCGGGCAACAACGTGAAGGCTGCCGCACGTTCTTCCACGCCTCCGCCTAGTGCTTCCTGTGGCAGCTGTGGAAAGCAGCATGGCCCCAAGACATGCCCAGCCACCGACGCACTGTGTCGTGGATGTGACCGTAAGGGCCACTGGTCTAACACAAACAGGTGCCCTGCACGAGGCCACAAGTGTCAGGCCTGCGGTCACTATGGACACTACAACAAGTGCTGCCACCAACCCAAGCCCAAAAGCCCGAGACGAGGAGGAAAGCAGCGCACTTCCCTCGGTGTGGTTCACACGCAGCCCCCTTCAGATGGCCCACGCAGCCCCAAGCAGCAGCTGAGTCACATCAGAAGGGTGGACTCGACCACACGCCCCAGGGCTACCCCTTCCCCCACCATCTGCGTCGCCGTCACACACGGTGATGTGTCGGGTCACATCGAGGTGATACCGGACACCGGCGCTGATACTACGGTGATTGGGTTGAAGCACCTCCAGAAACTGGGCCTCACCAAACGCGACCTGGGACCACCGCCGCAGCTGCTGTACTACAATGCGGACGGTTCCCAGACGCCGGACGCTGTGGGCTCCTTTCAAGCGGAGATCACCTACGGCGACAGGTCGTGTCACGGATGGATGGACGTGCAGCCTACTCTCGCTACACCCTTGTTGTCGTGGGAGCACTGCAAGGAGTTAGGCGTGGTGCCCAGAGACTTTCCCGAGCAGATCCCAGCTGCTCGGTACACCGCCAGCAGGGTGCGTGAATTAACGAGCGATGCACCTGGCACTGCCGCACAGAGCTACCCAGAACCCGCATCCACTCCCACCCACACAGGACGCTCCCCTGCCCAGATCCTGTATCGTCACCCTCTCAGCTCTTGCGTTCCTGCACACACCAAGGCCTTTGTGAAGGAGTGCAGACCAGAGCCGAGAGCTGCGACCGCTGAGCCGCTTCACGTGCCCAGGACGCCAAGGCACGGTATGACGACCGTGCCCGCCCTCTTCAGCCACTGGAGATTGGTGCCCTTGTCCGCGTCCAGGACCCGACGACGACACATTGGGACAAGGTGGGCATAGTGATGGGCGTCGGCCGATCGCGGGACTACAAGGTCAGGATGCCGAGCGGCCGTGTCTGGTGGAGGAACCGCCGCTTCCTCCGGCCAGTCCCACCCCCTGCTGCTGGCCCCCTGACCGAGGACGAGTCCCCTACACCTCACGAGGATCCGCCCCACAGTGCACCTCGACGCTCGGAGCGACTTAGGACTAAGAAGTCCGCTCAAGACAAAGACTATGAGCGTGAGGGGGGGAGGGAGATGTAGGTTATGTATCTATGCTACTGTGCCGAGTAGCAACCTTGTATATAAGCTACTGTGCCGAGTAGCATCTATGTATATAATTACGTGGCAACACTGCACGTGTTATGTGGCAACATTGCCCCGAGGCTGCCATATGGCAAGGCAGTCTCAGTCTGACTGTGTGAGCCGTGCATGGCACACGCTAGTCACCACTTGTATTTCTCCTATCCTTTAATATACGGACTTCAGTGTTACCCGGTGTGTCCCTACCCATCACTGCATTCTTCAGGGAACACTTGGAACCTTCAGGCAGGACACTGCATATGATAGGGATCCCTCCCTTATATCTAATACGATCTATAGCTGCCTTGAACTTATCAAGAAGCTCCTCGCTCCTACACCGTCCAATATCGTTGCCTCCTGCACTGAGGCAGATAATGGGTTTGTTCCCATTACCAGACAACATATTGTCCATTCTGTCAACTATATCCCCCACCCCAGCTCCTGGCAAACACACCCTCATCCTATTTTTGTTTTTACCACAAAAGGCCCTGTCCATGTACCTTACCTGTGAGTCACCAACAATTTAAGTTTTTATACCTTCCTTGTCATCCCTGTCCCTGACTGTACTAACGTCCAATTCGTCTATCAAGGGACTGAACGAGTTGGTACATTTAGCTGTTGCTGTCGTTGTTGTATCCTTGGTGTACTTCTTCACCACCAGCTTCGTCTTCCCACTACTGACAACCTTCCACTCGCTTGAGTTTTCGTCAGACACTGGCTTTCCCTGTCCAGCCTCTCCTTTTAACCTCGCCAGCTCTTCCTTTAATTTCAGGTTCTCCAACGTGGCCCTCTCAATTTCTTCCTTGGCCCTCGCCAATTCTTCCATGGACCACTCCAGTTTGGTCAACAAACTCACATACCCAAGACCGCACATAGCACTGGCCATATCTGATAATTATCCCTCTATAATATTGGCTTGAACCTTAAGTACCCTAGATCTTTTATAGACAAATGCCTGAACATTACTTAGAATTTTTTTTATAGAACTGATCCTAAGCCCACCCATGACCATAAGAATCTCTTAGTATTACCATCTAACGAAAAATTCTCTCAAATTCCTATACAACTGAAAACCTGGAACGTTAATGTGACATTTAAAAACGCATGCACTGTAAAGCAAATGTTAATTAAGAACTCCCCCAACAATGCAGGCGGCTGCATTTAAAAGGTTCCTTGTAAGGAATATAATATGTTCTACTTAGGCCAGACTGGTAAAGATCTTATAACTCGACTCAAACAGCATAAATATAGTGTTAGGACAGGCCAGGAATCCAATGCTCTGTTCATTCATATGAGAGATAATAAACATTGCATTGACTGGTGACTGGGATAATGCCTCCTCAATATTACCTTGTAATTCAATTATCAGTAGGAGCATTATAGAATCCATTCTCATTAAACATGGAACAGGAAACAAGAAAACATGAAGTTCCCAAGCGCTTTCGTGTAATTCTTGTTTCCTTGTGGTCATCAGCATATATACTGTATATATATATATATATATATATATATATATATATATATATATATATATATATATATATATATATATATATATATATATATATATATATACATATATATATATATATATATATATATATATATATATATATATATATATATATATATATATATATATATATATAACCTAACCACACAGGAAAAGGGGAAACATTGGAGCACCTTAGCTTTCGTCTTTATTAAAGACACCTTCAGAGGCAACTGAATTAAAGGGAATGAGAGCAGCTTATATACAAAAGGTGACCTTACATAAGCTATCAGGTCAGGTCAAACACAAGGGATCTAATAATGTGTGTGTATCAGAATCATGGTGACCTAGAATAGACCTAATATGACGTCGTTGAATAATATTTGGAATAAAAGTTGAGGGTGTATAGGGCGTGTAATATAAGCTATACTGAGTGTCGCTCTCTTACAATACAACCACATCACTGGCTGTTACCTCACTAACTCACTGAAAAATCTTATATGGCCATGGTTATAGAAATAGTCCTTTAAATTGCCTTTAAATTGACAGTTATTAACTATCGTTAAAATATCGTATTGATATACGTATTAACTTATTGATTACGATGAATAAGCCCAGTAAATAAGATACCTTAACCTCTTGAGTACGATGACTCAACTCCTTAACCCCTTGAGTACGATGACACAGCTCCGTAAACTGTAAGTATAGAGAGCACTGAAGGGAATGAAACGATGACCTAAAAGCTTGGCCAGGATCACATTGTACGTAAAGGGATAATAACACGAAACAAAACCCAAAATGAAAACAACACATACAATATTAAGCCAAGGCGCCTCGTTGGCGTTACTGTACATCAAAGGCTAAGGTTTTTAAGCGCGTAACAAAGGGAGTAATTAAGCAAGACCATAAAAAATAAAAAAAATAAAAAATATGACAGAACTCCTTGGAAGACGCCTCACCGGTCAAGATCAAGATATCCAACAAAACAATCTCTCTCGTTATCCTTGTACTCCTCCATCGGGCCCTCTCCAAGCTCCTCCGTCGGGTCTTTTTCTTCACTAAGCTTTTTCCTTGGACCTTTCATTACACCTTTACGAATAAACAGATATTTTCATGGATAGCAGAAGAAGGGAGGAAACAAAAATCTAGAAAGGTTTGTGTGTTATTTTGTGTAATAATAATAATAATAATAATAATAACAATAACAATACCAATATATATATATATATATATATATATATACTGTATATATATATATATATATATATATATATATATATATATATATATACTGTATATATATATATATATTATGTAGTTACTCTTGAAGTGGTATATATAATGAGAGTATATTGTCACCGTCCTGGAAGATGTGGTGAAATATTGAAATATGACACTTCAACGATGCTTTGCTAATCGCAAACCTACACACCTGGGCGAAGATACTACTATCCGATAGTTGGCTCTACTGTGTCTTAGTTTATCATGCTTTATTATAATACAAAGTAGTGTTTTATAGTATGACTATTACTAAGTGATTGTAAGATTATGATATTTGATTTAGTAAATTATTGCTTAATTATAATATGAAAAACATTACACCACATATCACACTACCATCATACTAGTGTTATTTGACTGGTTCTAAGCATGAATGCACGCCTTATAAATGCCTTTCCATACGTACTTATACATCATATCCCTTGGATGTTATTTATACATTAAGTAGGTAGTAAGCAGCTATCAAACAGGGAGGTACTTCCGCCTGGGAAGATATTGGAAGCATAATGTGTTGTCCAATGGTAGACCCTGCTGCCATATGGCATCACGAAAATTGTGACTAAGTCCCAGGTTGCTGATCTGACTTTCTGCCTCATTTACACTCAGTTGCAGGGTCTCAATTGTTTCTCTTACTATTGACAACACAACATATATATAATGTTTCTTACTATTGATCTTTTTTATATTTATTTATTTATTATTATTATTATTATTATTATTATTATTATTATTATTATTATATTTGTACTTAATATTTGTTTCTATTTCTTTATTAAATTTTATTCTTTTTCTTATTATTATTACTATTATTATTATTATTATTATTATTATTATTATATTTTCGCCCTCCAGGCCCTGATGTGGGTCATTAACCTGTGCCTTGGTGTGCTATGCCCGTAAAAAAGAAAAAAAGTAGATATCATTGGTTCCCTGTAAGTGAAACATGCGAAAATCAATCAATAAATTCGAGGCATACAAGACCGTAATAAACATTCAAAATAACATGGATAGATTTAAGCTTCATCATGAGTGGAGTGTGTGTCGTTTGAGTGAGGGATTGTGGTGGCGACGCTCACATGCACGTAATACCTCAGAGCCTTCAAGTGCCGTTCATACACACATCGAACTTTGAATTTGTCAATAAGATCGGGTCGTCCGGTGGGCTTAGACATAGCATATAAAATCTACCCTACGTTATTATTTACACCTACTTACATTTAAAATAATGCCTCTGAATCTGAGACATTGTCCAGAGTACGGCCAGCCGATTTCCTTTTCTCCATTTTACTGTTTTATCACATATGATTTCTGCGATGTATGTGTTGTATGTCCACATAATACAGCGGGCAGTAATGTGCTATCGGTGTTTCCCAACTTAAGGAAACACCGCAAATTATAAAGTATCTGCATTCACACAATGAGGTTTATTTACTAAACATGGTGCACCTGTGCTCTAAACAGTGCCCGGCGCGCTGACCCCTTCTCCCAACGTCTCCCCACCTCACCGTTCAGTAGACAACAGATAGATAGTAATCTGTATTGAAACTATTTGTATGAGTTTGTTGTGTGATAAAATACAATATTATAACATCTTATAGATTAAATGATATGAGTGTATTGAAGAGAGATTATGCAATTACATAACAGAAGTCATATATGGTAAAACGGTTGCTCACACTATGGACATTGTTTAAGATTCTGGGGCATTATATAAAATGTGAATAGGTGGGTATAATGACTTAGAGCAGATTCAACGATTTCATATGCTATGCCTAAGCCTTGCGAGGGTCAGGCCACTGTGTCACTGATCATTGGCTCGTCAGAGCCAAACTCTCACTTCAAGTCGCCGCAAACGGCGACAAGCCTCCAGGAAAGGTTTTAACACGAAGCATCTGGAGTATCCAACGGTAGCACATGCTTTCAGAGAGCTGCTCGAACATGGACTGATGAACAACCTTACAACAAACAACCCAAACCCCAGTGCCGAATGGGATATTCTTGATACTGTCACGACAAAAACCTGCAAAGAGACCCTTGACTGCAGATCGAAAGAGTACACCAAGACTGGTTTGATGAAAATGACCCACAAATCAAAGTACTCCTCAATGATAATCGTGCTGCTTTAACTGAATGGCTGATTAATCCTCAGAAAAATGCAGGAAACCAGCGCGAACTTCGCAATCGTTCAAAATGGTTCAAAATATAGCGTGTGAATTGCAAATACTTCATATCAACACAAGATGCACGAATTTTTCAATTCCACTAAAATCTTTGGGGACCAATCATTCATGGCACAGCCCCCTTCCACTCATCTGACGGTAACTCCCTAATTAAAGACGAAGAAGGCACCCTTCAGCCCTGGAAAGAGCAATGTCCTGACTACCATGCAGGTCCCTCAGTATCGAGAACTAACCCACCTGAGCTATCCTCCATCCCTGGATGAGGTAGCTACTGCCATCAAACAGATTAAAAAAACAAAGCTTCAGTGCCTGATAGAATCTAAGCCGAGGTGTAGAAAGCAGGCGGACCTCTGCTTACCAGCCATTTCCACTCTCTCCTGGAGAATATAATTATGGGAAAAGGAGGAAATCCCCAAGCTCTTAAAGACACCTCCATGGTCTACATATTTAAGAACAAGGGAGACCCATCAGACCGTGAAAACTACAGTGGGATTTCGTTGCTGTCCATAGCTGGTAAGATTATCGCCCGAGTCTTCCTAAATAGACTTCTTTATGAGGCGGAAAACTTTATCCCTGAATCTCAATGTGGCCTTAGACCATCATGTGACACCACTGACATGATCTTTGCTGTCCGACTGACACAGGAAAAGTGGAACATACAGCATCATGACTTGTATTTGGCCTTCATCGACCTAACCAAGGCCTTCGAGTAGGTCAACAGGGAAGCCCTCTGGCGAACCCTCAGTGGTTTTGGATGCCCACCAAAATTCATCTCCATTGTGAGGCAACTTCACAGTGGCAAGAACGGCAGTGCTTTGTACAATGACACCCAGTCAGGGTTCGTCCCCATCCAAAAAGAGGTTAAACAAGGATGTGTATTGGCACCAGTTCTCTTTTCCATTTTCTTGGTTGCCTTCCTTACTCATGCCAGTGCCAATTTAGCCAGCAGGGTGACTGGACATCGAATACTGGATGAAGGGTCTTTTCAACATAAGACGACTCCAGGCAGGAACAAAGAAGTCGACAGCTTCCATTACCGAACTTCAATATGCAGACGACCTCACCCTCGTCACTCACAGTGAACGTGACCAACAGGAGATCCTGATCACCTACGCAGATGCGTTAGCACACTTCAGCCTGTCCCCGTTCAGCCACACCTCCACCATCCATCCAGCTCAACGGTACTACCCTCTTTAAAGTTAACCACTTTCAGTATCTCGGCATCCACCTGTCCACCACCGCGTACATCGATGAAGAGATTCAACATTGGATCGGATGTGCATTTCAGGCCTTTGGCAGACTCCGTACCCGTTTATTCAGGTGGAGTGAGTTGAAATTATCTTCAAAGTTGCACGTATATCGACCAGTGGTCCTCTTCACCCTGCTATATGGCAGAGAGAAATGGGTCACATACAGGAGGCACCTCAAGGCACTTGAAAACTTTCACCAGCTTAATCTACGTTCCACCCTCCAAGTTCGCTGGGAAGACAAGAGAACAAGCGCCAGTATTCTCACTGACACCAAATGTAGGAGTATCGAGGATACCATTATCCATAAACAACTATTTTGGACTGGCCACTTTACCTGCATTGACGACAGTAGTCTGCCAAAGCAGTTACTTTCCAATCACCAAATGAATATTAAACGTAATGCTGGCGGGCAATTGAAAAGGTATAATGATAACCTTAAGATAAACCTGGAAAAGTGCCAAATCGACCCCCTCACCTAGGAGATGATGCTTGGAGGAGCACCACACGAGGTGTCAATACTTTCGAGTTAGCCGATTACATACCAAGGCAGACAAGCGTCAACGCCGGAAGACACTGCCGCCGCCCCTCCTGCACTAGATGTAGCCCTCCACACGTACAACATCTGTGGACAACCCTACCGGTCCCGTATTGGCCTCTCGAGTCATCTGAGAGTTCACAGACGAAGTTGACATCCTTAATAACTCATGTCATTGTATCATAGCTGGGTGATCATCATACTCGATTTCGAGTGACAACAAAGTATAGCAGTAGCAGTTATAATGATAATAATAATAATAATAATAATAATAATAATAATAATTAAAGGTTTATTGAAAAAGTTCTGAAGCCTGTAGGCTGAAAATATACATTGGACAAAAACGACTTATTACATACAAAGACATGGGGTGGGTGAGTCATTTAACAAAAGCTTTTGTTACTGAAAGATGAAGGAATATGAATTGAGCATACAAATTAATATAGTTTACAGTTGATGGCCCGAGCCTGGGCTAGTCTTATTGCAACTATATCTTGCGCTAGTTAGGCCGCACCTCGATTATGCTGTAAGAGCGCGGGTTGCTACTGCTTACTGCTGGACCACTGAGGCCACCAATTGTAAGAACGCGCAACACGAACTACCACCCTGTGAGAGCTTGGCACTCTTACAACTTACGTTGATACTCTGACCTGATAGCGTGATGAGAGAGGAAGGCCCATGGGTACATGTAAATATAGTATCGAGTATTAGAGAGAGAACAACGGTGAGTACTATAGGTAAATCATAGACCCACATACAAATACACTGTTTATTGAGACACAAAAATGGTTACAGGAAAGATGCTGTATGCACCCGAAATAGGAACTCCTGGTACCCTGCCCTCAGGCTCAATTTACTTGCATCACTACTCGGTGCACTCACAACAAAACGCACATAACTCTCACAGCACCTTAGCACCAATAAACCCAGTGGCACCTGCCGGTACAACACTCAATACCCCAGGGGCAATACTCCAGCGGCTGCCAAGGGAGTCTCATCACCAAGTGACACCTTCCAACACTCCGATAATTCCGGTGGACTAACACCACCACACAAATAGCGTTACAGAGCTATGTACTGTACTCATCCACCAATGATGGGGCTGGCAGTGGTTTGTGGGAGTGACGATCCGGGTTCGCCACAGGGCATGGCGTCAGGGGGAATACTGGCCAGCTATGGGTCCCATAGGCGGTAGTGGAGCTTCTGACGGTCGGGGTTCACAGGGATACCCGAGTCTACTGGACCTCAAACATCTCCCTAGACTAGTGGATGCGTCATCCACGCTACAGACGCGGCCTAGGCTGCGATAGGGACCTGTGGGAGGGAAGCGTGGCGGCTCACTCACGGTTCATAACGAACCTCAACGTTTCAAAGGGACATTAACTAAGGACATAAAATACTTCACTCAAAGCACATTAACTTCGTTACTTTAACACTTGCACAAACAAACTATAGTTAGGTCAAATCACTTAAAAATGGCGAATTACAACACGGAGAAGGTGGAGTGACCTACCTGTGGGAGGGAAGCGTGGCGGCTCACTGATTTTGAAAACCAACGGCCGCCTTCCACCCCTGCTAAAGTCATAGATTCCACCTACTCAACCATTTCACTGAATTACGTTACTGTAACACTCTGACGTTTGAAACTGAGACTGCGAACTCAGTTTCATTCCCTACTATTATCTTTACAAATAATGCTCTGACTGAGCTATCAAAGGCAAGAATTAAATTGATAACAAAAGGTTGGATGGCAACAGGTCCCAACACGCAACGCCTTGCTACAACCTGAGGAACCGATTTTAAAAAGTTCCCTTCCAGGAATATCATCTCATTCCTCAGTTAACCTCCCTACCACAATTTCACTATGATTATCAGAGTCTCTGCTAATCATAGGTGAAAAAAAAGGTTTCCAGGTTCTCGGTAGCAGAAAGAGATTACAATTGGTTAACAAACATTCGACATCTCAATGACGTCATCAAAGAAACAGGGAGAACGGAGGATATTCCCACTGGCAGACTCAGAAGGTTTTGTGGGCGTGTAAGCGTAATATGGATCATTAGTTTAACAGGTTAGCCGTCATTACGATCATGACAATGCGGTTCAGTTCTGGTGCCCTTATTATAGAATGGATATCAATTCACTGGAGTCGGTGTAGCGAAGAATGACGAAAATGATTCTGGGACTTAGAAACCTTCCATATCAAAATTGGAGATATAGATAAAGTTCTTATAATATCCGAGCAGGAGAGAACTTGTAGCAACGGATTTAAGTTGGATAAGTTTAGGTTTAGGAGGGAGATAGGAAGGAACTGGTTCACAAATAGGGTGGTGGACGAGTGAAACAAGCTTAGCAACTTTGTAGTAAGTGCTGGAACGCTGGAACGTTTTAAAAGGAGGCTAGATAGATTCATGGATGATCGGGAGTGGTTGTAACTCTCGATAGGAGCTGCCATGCACAGGCCAACCGGCCTATTGCAGACTCCTTATTTTCTTATGTGCTTATGTTCTTGGTCATTGAGACGCCAGGTGGTGTGGTGTTCACATGGTGCGGTAACTCGTCCTAGGGTGTTGATATGAAGGCCCTCACGTGGTCATGGGGACACCCGGTGGTGTGGTGTTCACATGGTGCAGTGACTCGTCCTCTGGTGTTGATATGAAGAACCTCACGTGGTCATGGGGACACCGGGTGGTGTGGTGTTCACGCGGTGCAGTGACTCGTCCTCGGGCGTTGATATGAAGGACCTCACGTGGTCATGGGAACACCCGGTGGTGTGGTGTTCACATGGTGCAGTGACTCGTCCTCGGGTGTTGATATGAAGGACCTCACGTGGTCAGGGAGATATCAGGTGATGTGGGGTTCACATGGTATAGTAACTCGTCCTCGGGTGTAGTCATGGAGACACCGGGTGGTGTGGAGTTCGCAAGGTATGCTGACTGGTCCTTGGGTGTTGATATGAAGGACCTCACGTGGTCATTGACACACCGTATGGTATGGAGTGGGGTCACAGTATCTCACTCTCTGCTCGATGATGTTGTGTTATCTTGTAGTCAGGTGTAAAGCCGGCCCGCTGTTATTCCCAGGGTGGACATATTAATAATGGAAGCCCCTCGAAATCGAGGATGGCCGGCCCAAGGGCCACCTAGGCGTGAATTTGTTTAAGGTGTAGAAACTGTCGCCAACACAACAACTATACGCTAAGTTAACGAGCTGCATGACCCAGTGTCAAGGAAAAGTCCGAGAGGATCGCACAACTCGCCAGCTGCACTGGCTAACTATTACCCCGGAATACGATCCGCAAGTCGATTAACATCCAGGTTCCTAATTACTGCTGGTTAGACAGAGGCAAATGGCATAAAGTAACTTGCTCATAGTTTCACAATGGCCGAGGAACAAACTCAGGTCCGCTCGCTTGGAGGGAAGGATGCTGACCATTACACCACTGGGATGCTTATTTCACTGGTGGGTCACGGCTCTCACTGGTACTGTCTAGTGCTGAATTCACTGGCTTAAACACTGTTTATCACTGTTCAACACTGATCCCAGTTCTTTCCGAAAATAAATTGTCAATTTTGATTATGTTGATATCTCGGTGGTGGGGATGGGTGGGGGCGAGGGTCTTAAAGAATGGGTGGATATGGCCAAGGGGGGCTGCTGCTCAGCAGGAGCAGCGCCTGAATAATTCAACAGCCAAAATGGTTCACATATGAGATCATGCTCACACAACTAATTTCATATTGCTGAATTCGAATCTGATATTTGTTTTGTTCTGTCAGACCAGGTTTTATAAAAAAATCAATAGGTACAAATATGTAATATTCCATCACGTGTCGTGCAAAAGATGAGATTATCTCATGTGACTGTGCTTTCATGACTAATTTCATATTAATGAATAGTAATTGGATGTTTCATTCTACCATCAGACCTACTTTCTTAAAGAATAAAAAAAATTGTAAATATAGTAACATTATCGCGTCAGGCAAGATACAATTTTAAACCTATCACAGATAAGCTCATAAAAATTGTACCAAAAAACATAAGTTCAAATCCTTTATAATGACAAAATATGAAGTTCTAAAAGTGCTTCTGAACTTTACTCTTTCTCTTGTACAGCTTGCTCTCTTCTCGTTGCAGTGTCCAGCAATAGTCGCCCATCATGTTAGGACTCAATTGTCCCTGATATCTGCTCTCCATTATGGCGATATATTGATGAAATCTTTCGCCGTGTTCATCACTAACGTCTCCAAGGTTACCTGGGAAAAATTCAATATGAGAGTGGAAAAAATGCATTTTCAAGGACTTCCTTGCTCCCAATGCATGATAATTCTGAAGCATGGTTGTTACGATTTCTTTGTAGTTGTCAGCACGATAGTTTCCAAGAAAATTCTTTGACACATTGACAAATGATTCCCATGCTTTTTTCTCCAGTGGGTTCAATGTTTTGGTGAATTCGCTATCATTAACTAGTATACGAATTTGTGGTCCATTCAAGACACCTGCTTTCAACTTGGCTTCGGAAACCACACCACCTAGTTTCTGAGATAAGTATAGAGTCCCAGCACCGAATTGATCCATAGCTTTGATGAAATTTTTAGCCAAACCAAACTTTAGATGCAGTGGAGGCAAAAATATCTTTTCTGGATCTACAAGCGGATTGTGAGCACAGTTAAACCTTCCAGGCGCATCTCTTGGTCTTGTCGGCCAATCCTTTCTCACATAGTGCTCTGCATCAGCTCTGCTGTTCCACAAGCACAAAAAGCACATGTGCTTTGTGTAGCCACTCTGAAGGCCCAGTAGTAAACTGATGACTTTGAGATCGCCACATATCTTCCACTGGTGTTTCTCATACTCTATAGCGGCCAACAGAATTTTCATTGTTTCATAGCTCTGTCATTTTTGTTGCGTGTGCTATTGGGACAGATGGAAGCCGATTGCGATTGAGTAAAAGAACAGCTTTCAGAGAGTCTTTTCCTGAGTCTATAAACAGCCTCCAATCCTCTGTCTTGTATGTTTCAGACTAGCAGAGTTGTTGCATAAAAGATACTGCGTCCTCGCAATAACAAAGGTTGTTTGCCATCTTGAAAAATGCAGACAGCTGTCTATGTCGGTAACGCGCTGTAGTGATATGCACTATTGCACTCCATCTTCTAGCAGGTTACGCTGCTTTAGTCTGGATCCCAAAACTTCAGCCTTTTCTTTTGGCAAGTTAAGGTCCCTGATGAGATCATGAAGCGCTTGTTGAGTAAATAGTTTAGGCCTGGTATTTTCAGAGTCATCCTGGTAGTCGTTTTCCATTGAGGTAGAGGTAGAATCTGAATCACTCAATTCTTGTCCAGTCGGTGGATTTGGGACTGGAAGTTCAGCACTGTGCGGTACTGGTCGGATTGCAAAAGCAATATTGGGGTACTGTACCTTGCCTCGTGTCTTGATTTTTATTCCCTTAATATTTGTGAGATAGGAGTAGCAGTCACTACTGTGGTCTTTAGGTTCACGCCATATCATTGGTACAGCAAACGGCATTCCTGAACTTCGTTTACCACACATCCACTCGCTCAGGTGGTTAACACAAGACTTACAGGCTACATGAGGTGCCCATTTCTTGTCTTGGTCACCCAAATGACATTTGAAGTAACTTTTGTAGTTCAGTCGAACAGCTTTTGTGATTGGTTTCTTGAGGCTACCAGGAGTGAAGGCACCACATATGTAGCAAAAACTGTCAGCACCGTTCACACACTTGCGACGTTCCATGTTTTGTTAATTTCAGAGTAATTACAAATCATGCAGGTGTAGATATGCAATATCATGAATCAGCAAACTGAAACAAACAAAAAAGCACAAATCAGGACAAAATAATTGCATAAGTGGAGCCAATGAGCATATAAATTACTATATGAATAGCATGGTACACTAAATATATAGATATGCTGGTTCTGGAAAACTGAGCCTGATACAGCTATACGAATGTCATAATTGAGTTCAGCACATACAGTTACACTGGAATCAGACTGTTTTGATCCAGAACCATGAGAATTTTTTTTTTATGTTGACCAGTGAAGTCATGACCCTTTGGTGGTCAAGGATGGTGTGTGTGTGTGTGTGTGTGTGTGTGTGTGTGTGTGTGTGTGTGTTCTGCCATCTGCCGGGAGAAAGATATCGTTTACAGTATATTATTTTGTTCCCTGGTTACCAGCTGATCACGATCATAGCAACAAGGGGAGTTCACATACGGAAACTGAAACTTTGTGTCTAAATGGGATATATTTATTGGCGTTAATAATTGAATGAAAATATTCAAACAAAATATAACAGTGCTCAGCCGAAATCGATAATACTCTCAAAGTTCAGCAGAAATTCAGCAATGAGTAAGAGGTGCTATTCGTTTTGTACACAATATTTTGTTTATATTATTTGGCAACGATTATGTGTTCTGTTTTTCACGTAAGAATCGCTGACATTGGTTCATCTCTCTTTCTCTCTCTCTCTCTCTCTCTCTCTCTCTCTCTCTCTCTCTCTCTCTCTCTCTTACCTGTATTGTCAGACAAGGGCTGTCGCTTGTCTATGGTGTTGCTGTTTCCCCTGTTTGGAAAGGTCCTGAAAGATAACACGCAAACGATAATAACAACTGTAATAATAATAATAATAATAATAATAATAATAATAATAATAATAATAATAATAATAATTATTATTATTATTATTATAACTATAACTGTAATACTACTACTACTACTGCTACTACTTTTACTACTACTACTACTACTACTACTACTTTTTTTTTTATTTATTTATTTTTTTTAACGTGGCCTCCAGCCTCCCCCAATAGACACACCTTCGCCACCATTTATTTACCTAAATATTAAATATCCTAATACATAAGAATCTATCCTATCTGTGTTAAATTAGTTGAGCCGCAGATCTATGCGGCATTCAGTGACTGTAGCCTCATAGTCAATATCTGCAGCAATTGTCCGAGTAGGGGCAGAAGCTCTCGTTCCCCTAAGGCAGAGCAAAGCCGACCGAAGGAGAGAGAAGGACAGTCGACATCTCATCCAAGCTGTAACATAACTTCTGGGCTGCTGCTTCTGTTCGGAGATCAGCTCCGCGAGTCTGGCGTAGAAACATCTTGCACTTGGGCCCATCCCACCAGAGGTTGTGAACACTAGAGGAGTGAAGCTGCCTTGATCAACATTTTGAATTCTCTCCCCATATGCCCTTCTCTTGTCGTTCTCGTTCCTCCTATGTGCAGCATCGAGAGCTAGGTTACGGTGACAAACGGCCATGGGATCAAAAATCCTGATGTCGAAGAAAGCTCGCTGTCCCCGCGTCCAGAATCCTCGAGCACTGACGTCCACACGGGCTTCGTTAGATGTGTTTGAAGTCCTGTGTTGGAAGATCTCGCCATCCAGTGGAAGGAGGGTCGGTTCTACCATAACGTCCCGGCAGATTTCCTTCAACATATTTGCTGTGAGATCCCTTACCTCGTCATGCCTCATACATATGAAGCCCCCCTTCTTGCAGACCATGGCGTGATCACCATCATAGGAAGAGCCACACACGCATTGGGAGGGCAAACCATCCACTGGCCAACCGTACCTTAGAGCAATGGCATCTGTAAATTCTTGTTTGTTAAGGCTGAAACCATTTGCCCTTATCGGTAACGTAGTTAACCAGTTCGAGGCGCCCACCTCCTGCGCTATAGCTACTTTTTTTGTCAAATTTTCTGGAACCTGCAGCAATAGTTGCTGCAACATGTCATTTTGGCAGTGCTGCCGATCTGTTGTAATGGACCTACGGATCTTATTAACTTCGCTGGTGTCCACTTCCCCTGTTGCATCCTGGGCTATTATGTGGTCAGTGAGGGCTGACGTGAGCTTAAGTGAATTTTGATGTTCAGAGTCGGCAATCTCCTCTGGATTAGTTAGTCCCATCCCTCCCAGTCTTGGTGGAAGTGCAAGAAGTGCTCTTTCTGTTTGGGTTAAGTCAGGATGTTTCACTAGTTTGGGAATGAACTTGGCATTGATTGCTTCTTCCAAAGGGTGGAGGAGGAGTCCGATCTCAGGGATGGTACGCATCAGGTAGTTCCAACGATGCTTGACTCCATGGGTGAATGCTGCAAAGGCCGCATGTGGCTCTGTGTTAGCAATCTCCGATAGAGCTTGGATTTCGCTAACCCACTCATTCACCTTTCCCGCTACGTACTGGGTCTTGAAATCCGTAGTGCCAATTACTGCGCCTAGATGTCTTTGGCCGTCCTTAGTTATTTTGACCTCACTTTCGCCGAAAACCTCCAAAGCCCGATCATAATGATCTGGCTTCACGATGAGGAAGGATTTGCTGGCGTTTGGGTGGTACCCTATTTGTGGACCTCGCGATGTTACCAGGTCCCACCACTTTTTGATGTCCTCCACGTTTCCTGCTCCTGTGAGGTCATCAGCATATGCCACTTGTTTGACCCTAGTTGTTTCAAACTTTATTTCTTGTTGGAGCACTGATAGGCCTATTGCATACATTGCTACTACTACTACTACTACTACTACTACTACTACTAATAATAATAATAGAAGAATATCTTTTAGGATTGGCCCCATCCCCAAAGGATGAATCCCCTAATTAAAAAAACAACTCTATTTTTAGGTTTCTTTGTTATGCATGGCTACAGTTAATGAAACTGAGATTAACAATTTTCTATGTTTATATAAATAGCCCCAGAATGCTCACGAAAGTCGAAATTCGGGTGGAAGGGGTTGGTCAACCTTCACCTAAAAGTGAGCCTTCGGAGTATGATCTCAGTTTTTAACGTCAAGAGTTGCAGTTGTTATTATTACTTGGGTACTTAATTTTAGCCAAAGACGGATATAGGCTATGAACTGCTCTAGTTCTAAGGCGTATGCTCTTTAACAATGTGTTTGTATAACCCAGTTAATTTTTTTTTCTGGTGTCTTGAATTAGAAAATCGTGTTAGACAATGGTTAGGTTATGTTAGTTTAATTTAGGATAAGTTCGAGTAAATTATGTTTAGTTTGATTAGGTTTAGTTAACTCATGCTAAGTTAGTATGTCAATATACTGTACATTAGGTTAATTTAGGTTAGGTTGAACTAAGTTAAATTAGGTTAGACTTACATAATAAACGAGGCAGTTGCCATGTTCTGTACACCAACTGAAAGAGAATAATCAGGATATCATTAATTCACACGCCATATATAAGGTTCTCCCTAACACAAGGACTCGCAGCCCGGATTCACAAAGCTGTACACGATGAAAATCCTCATAAGGAAAAATGTTAAAATGCATCTGACTGGATGAATTAAGATAAAACACAAAAATAACATCCAAAAATGAAAATGGAATTAGAGAGGCTTTTCATTATATAGACAGGTTAACTTAACACTCATTCGAAGACAGTATTTTTTTAACTTAAGACTACAGTATAAACAAATAAATATTATGAACTTTAGTCTTATAAAAAATCAATATAGCAATAGCATATCATCATAAATAACTTCTATTGCTGAGAATGCTGTACAGATGCAGTAGCTACTTCACTCCTGAGCAGTTGCTTCAAGTATATAAGGGATTCACTCGTCCTAACTTGGAGTACTGCTCTCATATCTGGGATGGCTCTTCTTCTGTCCTACTGTTAGATAGGGTGGAATTAAAGGCATTTCGTCTTATTAACTCTCCTCCTTTAGTTGACAAGCTTTTTTCTCTTTCTCTTCGCCACAATATTGCTTCACTCTCTCTCTCTTTTACAGGTACTTTAACGGGCAATGTTCGGTGGATTTTGCATCCTGGGTACCGCCGGCAAGGCCCTGGGCTTTAACACATATCTTGCCCTCGGTGCCCACCGTTTCTCTGTGGCTGTCAGTCACACTAGAATAACCCGTTATAGTACCTCCTTCTTTCCTCACACAGCCAAACTGTGGAATGCTCTGCCTTCTTCTGTGTTTCCATGCTCTTACAATCTGTGTCACTTTAAAAAGATGGTTTTCTGACATCTTCGCGGTGTAGATTAATATAACCTTTCCTTGTCTATTTTGAATTTCTTTCTATTCTTATTTTCAGTCCCCCCCCCCCCCCCCCGGCCCTGTTGTAGGTCGATGACCTGTGCTGGGGGGGGGGGGTGTTGCTGGGGGTGGGGTGTGTGGGGGATGGGGGGGGTGCTAATACCCTCTATAAAACAAAAACAAACATATTATTGTTATATGCCAGGGTAGGTGTGACTACAATCAGAAAATCTTAATCAAGTAATTTTAATCTATTATAATTCTTAAGAAAATATAATTTATTGCAATCAAATTATTTTTTCTTCCTCCCTCATCCTACCATTAAAATAAACACGATTGGCTGGCTTACCATTCAAACATACAGTCAACCAAAGATACTTCAATCTCACCCTGGCTTTCGTATTTGGAATTTTACCTGGCAATACTAGGTGAAGTAAAGCTGTATGTAAGGGGGATTGTGATTGGTGGATCTATTTTCGGCTGTATCACTGTCAGGATAAATATTAAACAAACCAAAGGTGCATTTCATGATAATAAACTATTCATCATTATGTTAGATCAGGACAAGTTTCCAAATGTTTGCAAATTGTCTTAAACACAGTACTGAAGAAGATTATATTAATGAATTGGCAACACAACTTACAACCAAGGCTGTCACAATAGTGTCACATTAAATTTAGAAAATAAATGTTCCACATTAATCTTGATTGTTTCATGAAAGAATTAATTCTCTCTAATACTCTCCAATGCTTTGTTCATTGAAATAAGAGATAATAATCATTACATTAACTGGGATAATGCCTCCTTAATATTACCTTGTAATTCAATTGTCAGTAGGAACATTATAGAATCTAGTCTCATTAAACTTACCGAATCTGTCAACACGAATTTGAGTAATGGCATGTACAAACTGGATAATTTTATCATTAAGAATATTTGTAACCGGGTAAAAAAGGTTGGTTAACTAATAAATGACTTGAAGTTAATGGACTCCCGCTATCACTAGGGAGTTGATCTCACTCTTCTTTACTGTATATATTGGGCCTTGTTGTAAACTACTCCTTAATTTGTACTCATCCCTGAAGAAGTGACTAACACAATGACGCTTGGGAACTTCGTGTACTGTATTTTTTTTTCATATGTGGTTATCGGCACATATATATCATCAGTCCATATAGCACCCGGACTTCCATATGAAAACAATACTTCACTAGTTGGGAATCGAACCCTGGACCTCAGCGTGTGAACGGGGAAGCAACTCTGATCTATTCTAATTATAATTTATTTTATTATATGCACAGTCGTAAGAGAGACTTACTCATTAAGACAAGGATGATCCACCTGGCAGTCATCTTGCCTCAGAGTCAGCTACGGAGTCATCCACTACCTGTAAAAAAATACAACACTACAGTACATCACTACAGTGCAACAATACAGTACAGTGCAACAATACAATATAACACTAGAGTACAAAACTACAGTACAACACTACAGTTCAACGCTACAGTACAACACTACAGTACAACACTACAGTAAAATACTACAGTACAATGCTACAGTACAATGCTACAGTACAACACTACTGTACAACACTACAGTACAACGCCACAATACAACGCTACAGTACAACACTACAGTACAACGCTACAATACAACACTACAGTACAACGCTACAGTACGACACTATAGTAAACGCTACAGTACAACACTACAGTACAACGCTACAGTACAACGCTACATTACAACGCTACAGTACATCACCGCAGTACAACACTCCAGTACAACGCTACAGTACAACGCTATAGTACAACATTACAGTACAACGCTACAGTACAACGCTACAGTACAACGCTATAGTACAACACTACAGTACAAAACAACACTACAGTACAACACTACAGTACAACACTACAGTACAACGCTACAGTACAACACTACAGTACAACGCTACAGTACAACACTACAGTACAACACTACAGTACAATACTACAGTACAACGCTACAGTACAACATTACAGTACAACACTACAGTACAACACTACAGTACAGCACTACAGTACAACACTACAGTACTACACTACAGTACAACGCTACAGTACAACACTACAGTACAACACTACAATACAACGCTACAGAACAAAACTACAGTACAGTACAACGCTACAGTACAACGCTACAATACAACACTACAGTACAACGCTACAGTACAACAGTACAGTACAACACTACAGTAACAATAATACAGTACAACGGTACAGTACAACACTACAGTACAACACTACAGTATAACGCTACAGTACAACACTACAGTACAACGCTATAGTACAACACTACAGTACAACACTATAGTACAACACTACAGTACAACGCTACAGTACAACGCTACTGTACAACACTACAGTACAACACTACAGTACAACGCTACAGTACAACAGTACAGTACAACACTACAGTACAACACTACAGTACTACACTACAGTACAACACTACAGTACAACACTATAATACAACGCTATAGTACAACGCTACAGTACAACACTACAGTACAAAACTACAGTACAACGCTACAGTACAACACTACAGTACAACACTGTAGTACAACACGATAGTACAACGCTACAGTACAACACTACAGTACAACGCTACAGTACAACACTACAGTACAACACTATAATACAACGCTACAGTACAACACTATAGTACAACGCTACAGTACAACACTACAGTACAAAACTACAGTACAACGCTACAGTACAACACTACAGTACAACACTGTAGTACAAAACTACAGTACAACGCTACAGTACAACGCTACAGTACAACACTACAGTACAACACTGTAGTACAACACGATAGTACAACGCTACAGTACAACACTACAGTACAACGCTATAGTACAACACTACAGTACAACACTATAGTACAACACTACAGTACAACGCTACAGTACAACACCACAGTACAACGCTACAGTCCAACACTACAGTACAACACTATAGTACATTATAGTACAACACTATAGTACAACACTACAGTACAACACTATAGTACAACACTACAGTACAACGCCACACTACAACACTACAGTACAACGCTACAGTACAACGCTACAGAACAACACTACAGTACACCGCTACAGTACACCACTACAGTAAAACACTACAGTACAACGCTACAGTACAAAACTAAAGTACAACACTATAATACAACGCCACAGTACAACACTACAGTACACACTACAGTATAACACTACAGTCCAACACTACAGTACAATGCTACAGTACAACACTACAGTACAACGATACAGTACAACGCTACAGTACAACACTACAGTACAACGATACAGTACAACGCTACAGTACAACACTACAGTACAACACTACAGTACAACACTACAGTACAACACTAATACAATCTATTATCAAGTGGTCCACTGAGGATAGAGAAGTTACTATTTAGTGGTGCAAGAGTGAAAGGAAGTTACAATTAAGTGGTGCACTGAGAGTGATAGAGTTACTATTTAGCGGTGCACAGGGCGAGAGGGAGTTCCTACTTAGCTGTGCTCTGAGGGTAAAGAAAGTTACTACTGAGTAGTGCAGAGGGTGAGAGGGAGTTACTACTTGGCGGTGCTCTGAGGGTAAAGAAAGTTACTACTGTACTGAGTAGTGCAGAGGGTGAGAGGGAGTTACTACTGAGTGGTGCACAGGGTGAGAGGGAGTTACTACTGAGTAGTGCAGAGGATGAGAGGAAGTTACTACTGAGTGGTGCACAGTGTGAGAGGTAGTTACTACTGAGTGGTGCACAGGGTGAGAGGGAGTTACTACTGAGTGGTGCAGAGTGTGAGAGGGAGTTACTACTGAGTGGTGCAGAGGGTTCGAGGGAGTTACTACTGAGTGGTGCACAGGGTGAGAGGGAGTTGCTACTGAGTGGTGTACAGGGTGAGAGGGAGTTACTACTGAGTGGTGCACGGGGTGAGCGGGAGTTACTGCTGAGTGGTGCACAGTAGGGAGTGACAGTTTTGCAAAAGTTTTCAAAATCTAATTGCTTGGGTTGGATTATTTGTCTATCGGCCACGGAAATTCCGAATATGTTTGACTTTTTTACATCATTGCATTAGAAGGTATGTGGATACTTTTGGGTTTGGCATGAAAAACGCGAAAAAATTGTATATAATAAAGGGACTGGCAATGTGGCACAACCTGTTAAAATCAAGTTATTGAATTGGATTATTCGACTACTGTGTACACTGGTTCATAATATGCTATTGTTTTACAACTCAATGCGCTACAAATTATGCCGATATTTTTGCTGCAAGTCACCACATACGTATATTTCGAAAACCAGGGCCCAATATTACCAACGGCGTGGATAGATTCCGTGGAATGAATTCAGGACATTCCCGCTCATGGAACATTACCAAACTCCGTATATGTGCCAATGGCAGGCCAATGGCAATATTTACAGAGTTTGTTGAGGCTCCCTGGACGGGAATGCCCTGAATTTATTCCACGGAATCTATTCACGCCGTTGGTAATATTCGTCCCAGGACTGATCAACGAATTCAGCCCAAGAAGCTTGACTTGGACAGTTAAGGACAAAATCTCAGTCCGTACTTTTGAATAAAATATTGTTCAATAGGTGGTGATATTGAAGTGCTGAAAGTTGTTTTTTCTGTGTTGTTTTGCAGTTAGTTCAAAGGGCCGCCACCAAGATGGGTCGTCCTAAGATTAGCAACACTCAGCTGCGCCAGGGTAACGATAAGGTGTTCGGGGTTCGGATGCCTCTGCCATCTAACAAGTTGCCTCTGAACAAGGAAGTTGGAAGTGCCCTGGCTTATGAAGCAGAAAACGAGAGGTTAAGGAGAAGAACAAATGCTTTTGATTATATGGATGCCACCAACAAGGTGACTGAGAAGGTACTGGATGTGTATAGGCAGGCCACTGTCCCCACTATCTCTGAAATCAGGGTGAAAATGAGAGTCCACGACCTGTGGAGGATGCGGAGGGAGACGATGATGATGAAGGGAAATGGACAGAAACAGAAAAGGAAGAAAACGAAGAACGGGAAGCTGAAGATGAGCCTCGAACCTCATCTTCAGCTTCCCGTTCTTCGTTTTCTTCCTTTTCTGTTTCTGTCCATTTCCCTTCATCATCATCGTCTCCCTCCGCATCCTCCACAGGTCGTGGACTCTCATTTTCACCCTGATTTCAGAGATAGTGGGGACAGTGGCCTTCCTATACACATCCAGTACCTTCTCAGTCACCTTGTTGGTGGCATCCATATAATCAAAAGCATTTGTTCTTCTCCTTAACCTCTCGTTTTCTGCTTCATAAGCCAGGGCACTTCCAACTTCCTTGTTCAGAGGCAACTTGTTAGATGGCAGAGGCATCCAAACCCCGAACACCTTATCGTTACCCTGGCGCAGCTGAGTGTTGCTAATCTTAGGACGACCCATCTTGGTGGCGGCCCTTTGAACTAACTGCAAAACAACACAGAAAAAACAACTTTCAGCACTTCAATATCACCACCTATTGAACAATATTTTATTCAAAAGTACGGACTGAGATTTTGTCCTTAACTGTCCAAGTCAAGCTTCTTGGGCTGAATTCGTTGATCAGTCCTGGGACGAATATTACCAACGGCGTGAATAGATTCCGTGGAATAAATTCAGGGCATTCCCGTCCAGGGAGCCTCAACAAACTCTGTAAATATTGCCATTGGCCTGCCATTGGCACATATACGGAGTTTGGTAATGTTCCTGAGCGGGAATGTCCTGAATTCATTCCACGGAATCTATCCACGCCGTTGGTAATATTGGGCCCTGGTTTTCGAAATATACGTATGTGGTGACTTGCAGCAAAAATATCGGCATAATTTGTAGCGCATTGAGTTGTAAAACAATAGCATATTATGAACCAGTGTACACAGTAGTCGAATAATCCAATTCAATAACTTGATTTTAACAGGTTGTGCCACATTGCCAGTCCCTTTATTATATACAATTTTTTCGCGTTTTTCATGCCAAACCCAAAAGTATCTACATACCTTCTAATGCAATGATGTAAAAAACTCAAACATATTCGGAATTTCCGTGGCCGATAGACAAATAATCCAACCCAAGCAATTAGATTTTGAAAACTTTTGCAAAACTGTCACTCCCTAGTGCACAGGGTGAGAGGGAGTTACTACTGAGTGGTGCACTGGGTGAGAGGGAGTTACTATTGAGTGGCGCACAGGGTGAGAGGGAATTACTACTTAGCGGTGCTCTGAGGGTACAGAAAGTTACTACTGAGTGGTGCAGAGGGTGAGAGGGAGTTACTACTGAGTGGTGCACAGGGTGAGAGGGAGTTACTTCTGAGTGGTGCACAGGGTGAGAGGGAGTTACTACTGAGTGGTGCACGGGGTGAGAGGGAGTTACTACTGAGTGGTGCACAGGGTGAGAGGGAGTTACTACTGAGTGGTGCAAGGGGTGAAAGGGAGTTACTACTGAGTGGTGCAGAGGGTGAGAGGGAGTTACTACTGAGTGGTGCACGAGGTGAGAGGGAGTTACTACTGGGTGGTGCAAGGGGTTAAAGGGAGTTACTACTGAGTGGTGAACAGGGTGAGAGGGAGCTACTAGTGAGTGGTGCACTGGGTGAAAGGGAGTTACTACTGAGTGGTGCACAGGGTGAGAGAGAGTTACTACTGAGTGGTGCAAAGGTGAAAGGGAGTTACTACTGAGTGGTGCACAGGGTGAAAGGGAGTTACCTGTTACAGAACTCCAGCAGGCTGTACTGGAGACTTGAAGATCAGACTGAGGATGAGCACACAAGACACCAGCCAGTCTTTTTATACGCGTAGGTATCACAGGATATTCCCCCCCCCCCCCCCCCCCGTCCCACCCCCCACCTCTTCGCTGTTTTCTTAAAAAAAACGTTTTTATTATTTTTGCTGATATAGCTGCGGTTATCTCCCTGAGTTTAATAATAAGTCATCTGTCGATAGACTTGCATAAATATTTGGTATAAAACAAAAATGAAAGAGAAGTTAAGTACATGAGTATTTATTATGTCCCCTGACTGGTTGATACTGACTCTGTGACGCTCATGTGATTAAGAAGTGAAAATAATATCACACGAAAATAGCTGCCGTGAACTTAAATTCCGTCATTTTATTGTAACCCGATCCTGCCTATATCACGTATACTGGATAATCGCTAAAATTACCAATTTATTTGCCCCATATGGCCATAAACCCTTTAGACATAAGCTTTCGATTAATTTTCTACTGGTTTCCAAAGTGTGTTATAGAACGTAATTTTCGTGCATATAAATTCTTGTTTTGTAGGAAAACACAAAACAAGAAGAGAATCAGTTGACGTTTCTGTATCGGCAAATATATTAAGCTTTTGTAAATTAAGGTCAAATTTTACGCAAAGAAAGATTAGGTCAGGTTGCTAAAGGTTTTTTTCTTTTCTCTTTTTTTTTTTTTACTGCACAATTCCCGCGCCTTCAACGACCTGCCCACTTTGTGTAACTAATGTCGTTGTTAGTGGCAGTGGGCCATATCTCCATAAATATTCATTTGTTCCTAAAATTATAACCAATCAGTTTTTGGACAATAAGACAACAGTCAGTGCGCAGCTGAGCACATAATAATCATATCTGCCAGTATCACCAGACTGGTGTCAACAAGTGACGGTTGCCAGACTTCTCTTATATTTAAATTACTGGCCGTCAACCGCTTTCGTTATTACCGTCGTATAATCATGTTAATTGTTAATTCCCCGCCTCTGCTAACGTCCGTGTAATATTTCAATGTGATTCTGATTTTTTAAAATGTGAATTTGCTACCCGAGTTTAACAGTTAATTCATGTATAATACTTCTGATAAACTTCCTACGTGCTTATGTTTGAAATAATGAATGTATGTATCTTTATATAATTTAGTTAAATATCTTTCTCGTCAGAAACGGTCATCCCAACCATTATGAATAAACTCATTTAGATATCATTACTTATTGACAAAATCGACAGGTTTGCAACAACCAATTAGCTGTAACTTTTGAGGGGGGGGGGGGGGGGGAAACTTATCTCAACTGGGAAAAAACACGCCAAAGCTCCTAATCGAATGATGCCCCACACACCATTGACATTCACTCTCGAGCTGACATTACTGATAAACGTGTTTGTTCAAAATAATAACTATTTTTGTACATCCTGCTGCTTGAGCGCTATTCTCTCTCGTCATGTCTCGAGCAATCTGACATCGATATCGCTATGTTTCTGCCTTTGTAGACCCCGTGTCACTATGTTTCTAGTTTTCTAGACCCCACGTCACTATATTTCAACCATTGTAGACCCTGTATCCAATGTTTATACCATTGTAGACCTCATGTCACTGTGTTTATACCATTGCAGACCCCGTGTTACAATATTTCTACCATTGTGGACCCTGTATCCTCATGTTTATACCAGTGTAGACCCCGGGTCACAATGTTTCTACCATTGTAGACCCTGTATCACTATGTTTCTATCATTGCAGACCCTGTATCACTCTGTTTCTACCATTATAAACCCCGGTTCGCAATGTTTCTCCCCTTGTAGACCCTGTATCATTGTGTTTATACCATTGTAGACCCTATATCATTATGTTTCTGCCATTGTAGACCCCGTGTCACTATGTTTCCACCATTGTAGACCCTGTATCACTATGTTTCCACCATTGTAGAACCCCGTGTCACTATGTTTCTATCATTGTAGACCCTGTATCACTACGTTTTTACCATTGTAGACTCTGTACCACTATGTTTCTACCATTGTAGACCCTGTATCAATATGTTTCTACCATTGTAGACCCAGTATCACTATGTTTCTACCATTGTAGACCCATTGTCACTATGTTTATACCATTGTAAACCCCGTGTCACTATGTTTTACCATTGTAGACCCCGTGTCACAATATTTCTACCATTGTAGACCCTGTATTCTCATGTTTATACCATTGTAGACCCCGTGTCGTGATGTTTCCACCATTGTAGACCCCGTGTCACTATGTTTCTATCATTGTAGACCCCGGGTCATTATGTTTCTGCCATTGTACACCCTGTATCACTATGTTTCGACCATTGTAGACCCCGGGTCACTATGTTTATACCATTGTGGACCCCGTGTCACTATGTTTTTGCTCTTGTAGACCTCGTGTCACAATGTTTCTACCATTGTAGACCCTGTATCACTATGTTTCTACCATTGTAGACCCTGTATCACTATGTTTCTACCATTGTAGACCCTGTATCACTGTTTCTACCATTGTAGACCCTGTATCCTCATGTTTATACCATTGTAGACTCCGTGTCACAGTGTTTCTACCATTATAGACCCTGTATCACAATGTTTCTACCGTTGTAGACCCTTTATCATTATGCTTCTGCCATTGTAAACCCCGTGTCACAATGTTTCTACCATTGTAGACAGTGAGTCACTATGTTTCTACCATTGTAGACCCTGTATCACTATTTTTCTACCATTGTAAACCCCGTGTCACAATGTTTCTCCTCCTTGTAGACCCTATATCACTGTTTCTGCCCTTGTAGACCCCGTGTCACTATGTTTCTACCATTGTAGACCCTGTATCATTATGTTTATACCATTGTAGACCCCGTGTCACTATGTTTCTACCATTGTAGACCTTATGTCACTATGTTTCTATCATTGTAGACCCTGTATCACTATGTTTCTACCATTATAAACCCCGGTTTGCAATGTTTCTCCCCTTGTAGACCCTGTATCATTATGTTTATACCATTGTAGACCCTGTATCATTATATTAATGCCATTGTAGACCCTGTATCACTATGTTCCACCATGGTAGACCCCGTGTCACTATGCTTCTATCATTTTAGACCCTGTATCACTATGTTTCTACCATTGTAGACTGTGTACCACTACGTTTCTACCATTGTAGACCCTGTATCACTATGTTTTTACCATTGTAGACTCTGTACCACTATGTTTCTACCATTGTAGACCCTGTATCAATATGTTTCTACCATTGTAGACCCAGTGTAACTATGTTTATACCATTGTAGACCCAGTATCACTATGTTTCTACCATTGTAGAACCAGTGTCACTATGTTTATACCATTGTAAACCCCGTGTCACTATGTTATACCATTGTAGACCCCGTGTTACAATATTTCTATCATTGTAGACCCTGTATCCTCATGTTTATACCATTGTAGACCCCATGTTGTGATGTTTCTACCATTGTAGACCCTGTGTCACTATGGTTCTATCATTGTATACCCCGGGTCATTATGTTTCTGCCATTGTAGACCCTGTATCACTATGTTTCGACCATTGTAGACCCCGCGTCACTATGTTTATACCATTGTAGATCCCGTGTCACTATGTTTCTGCCATTGTAGACCCCGTGTCACTATGTTTCCACCATTGTAGACCCTGTATCTCTATGTTTCCACCATTGTAGAACCCTTTGTCACTATGTTTCTATCATTGTAGACCCTGTATCACAAAGTTTTTACCATTGTAGACTCTGTACCACTATGTTTCTACCATTGTAGACCCAGTGTCAATATGTTTATACCAGTGTAGACCCCAGGTCACAATGTTTCTACCATTGTAGACCCTGTATCACTATGTTTCTATCATTGCAGACCCTGTATCACTCTGTTTCTACCATTATAAACCCCGGTTCGCAATGTTTCTCCCCTTGTAGACCCTGTATCATTGTGTTTATACCATTGTAGACCCTATATCATTATGTTTCTGCCATTGTAGACCCCGTGTCACTATGTTTCCACCATTGTAGACCCTGTATCACTATGTTTCCACCATTGTAGAACCCCGTGTCACTATGTTTCTATCATTGTAGACCCTGTATCACTACGTTTTTACCATTGTAGACTCTGTACCACTATGTTTCTACCATTGTAGACCCTGTATCAATATGTTTCTACCATTGTAGACCCAGTATCACTATGTTTCTACCATTGTAGACCCATTGTCACTATGTTTATACCATTGTAAACCCCGTGTCACTATGTTTTACCATTGTAGACCCCGTGTCACAATATTTCTACCATTGTAGACCCTGTATTCTCATGTTTATACCATTGTAGACCCCGTGTCGTGATGTTTCCACCATTGTAGACCCCGTGTCACTATGTTTCTATCATTGTAGACCCCGGGTCATTATGTTTCTGCCATTGTACACCCTGTATCACTATGTTTCGACCATTGTAGACCCCGGGTCACTATGTTTATACCATTGTGGACCCCGTGTCACTATGTTTTTGCTCTTGTAGACCTCGTGTCACAATGTTTCTACCATTGTAGACCCTGTATCACTATGTTTCTACCATTGTAGACCCTGTATCACTATGTTTCTACCATTGTAGACCCTGTATCACTGTTTCTACCATTGTAGACCCTGTATCCTCATGTTTATACCATTGTAGACTCCGTGTCACAGTGTTTCTACCATTATAGACCCTGTATCACAATGTTTCTACCGTTGTAGACCCTTTATCATTATGCTTCTGCCATTGTAAACCCCGTGTCACAATGTTTCTACCATTGTAGACAGTGAGTCACTATGTTTCTACCATTGTAGACCCTGTATCACTATTTTTCTACCATTGTAAACCCCGTGTCACAATGTTTCTCCTCCTTGTAGACCCTATATCACTGTTTCTGCCCTTGTAGACCCCGTGTCACTATGTTTCTACCATTGTAGACCCTGTATCATTATGTTTATACCATTGTAGACCCCGTGTCACTATGTTTCTACCATTGTAGACCTTATGTCACTATGTTTCTATCATTGTAGACCCTGTATCACTATGTTTCTACCATTATAAACCCCGGTTTGCAATGTTTCTCCCCTTGTAGACCCTGTATCATTATGTTTATACCATTGTAGACCCTGTATCATTATATTAATGCCATTGTAGACCCTGTATCACTATGTTCCACCATGGTAGACCCCGTGTCACTATGCTTCTATCATTTTAGACCCTGTATCACTATGTTTCTACCATTGTAGACTGTGTACCACTACGTTTCTACCATTGTAGACCCTGTATCACTATGTTTTTACCATTGTAGACTCTGTACCACTATGTTTCTACCATTGTAGACCCTGTATCAATATGTTTCTACCATTGTAGACCCAGTGTAACTATGTTTATACCATTGTAGACCCAGTATCACTATGTTTCTACCATTGTAGAACCAGTGTCACTATGTTTATACCATTGTAAACCCCGTGTCACTATGTTATACCATTGTAGACCCCGTGTTACAATATTTCTATCATTGTAGACCCTGTATCCTCATGTTTATACCATTGTAGACCCCATGTTGTGATGTTTCTACCATTGTAGACCCTGTGTCACTATGGTTCTATCATTGTATACCCCGGGTCATTATGTTTCTGCCATTGTAGACCCTGTATCACTATGTTTCGACCATTGTAGACCCCGTGTCACTATGTTTATACCATTGTAGATCCCGTGTCACTATGTTTCTGCCATTGTAGACCCCGTGTCACTATGTTTCCACCATTGTAGACCATGTATCTCTATGTTTCCACCATTGTAGAACCCTTTGTCACTATGTTTCTATCATTGTAGACCCTGTATCACAAAGTTTTTACCATTGTAGACTCTGTACCACTATGTTTCTACCATTGTAGACCCAGTGTCAATATGTTTCTACCATTGTAGACCAAGTGTAACTATGTTTATACCATTGTAGACCCAGTATCACTATGTTTCTACCATTGTAGACCCAGTGTCACTATGTTTATACCATTGTAAACCCCGTGTCGCTATGTTATACTATTGTAGACCCTGTATCCTCATGTTTATACCATTGTAGACCCCGTGTCGTGATGTTTCTACCATTGTAGACCCCGTGTCACTATGTTTCTATCATTGCAGACCCCGGGTCATTATGTTTCTGCCATTGTAGACCCTTTCTCACTATGTTTCGACCATTGTAGAACCCGTGTCACTATGTTTATACCATTGTAGATCCCGTGTCACTATGTTTCTGCTCTTGTAGACCTCGTGTCACAATGTTTCTAGCATTGTAGACCCTGTATCACTAAGTTTCTACCATTGTAGACCCTGTATCACTATGTTTCTACCATTGTAGACCCTGTATCAATATGTTTCTACCATTGTAGACCCTGTATCACTGCTTCTACCATTGTAGACCCTGTATCCTCATGTTTATACCATTGTAGACTCCGTGTCACAGTGTTTCTACCATTATAGACCCTGTATCAATAGGTTTCTACCATTGTAGACCCAGTGTAACTATGTTTATACCATTGTAGACCCAATATCACTCTGTTTCTACCATTGTAGACCCAGTGTCACTATGTTTATACCATTGTAAACACCATGTCACTATGTTATACCATTGTAGACCTCGTGTTACAATATTTCTACCATTGTAGACCCTGTATCCTCATGTTTATACCATTGTAGATCCCGTGTCGTGATGTTTCTACAATTGTAGACCCCGTGTCACTATGTTTCTATCATTTTAGACCCTGTATCACTATGTTTCTACCATTGTAGACTCTGCACCACTATGTTTCTATCATTGTAGACCCTGTATCACTATGTTTCTACCATTGTAGACCCAGTGTCACTATGTTTATACCATTGTAGACCCAGTATCACTATGTTTCTACCATTGTAGATCCAGTGTCACTATTTTATACCATTGTAAACCCCGTGTCACTATGTTATACAATTGTAGACCCCGTGTTACAATATTTCTACCATTGTAGACCCTGTATCCTCATGTTTATACCATTGTAGACCCCGTGTCGTGATGTTTCTACCATTTTAGACCCCGTGTCACTATGTTTCTATCATTGTAGACCCCGGGTCATTATGTTTCTGCCATTGTAGACCCTATATCACTATGTTTCGACCATTGTAGACCCCGTGTCACTATGTTTATACCATTGTAGACCCCGTGTCACTATGTTTCTGCTCTTGTAGACCTCGTGTCACAATGTTTCTACCATTGTAGACCCTGTATCACTATGTTTCTACCATTGTAGACCCTGTATCACTATGTTTCTACCATTGTAGACCCTGTATCCTCATGTTTATACCATTGTAGACTCCGTATCACAGTGTTTCTACCATTATAGACCCTGTATCACAATGTTTCTACCGTTGTAGACCCTTTATCATTATGCTTCTGCCATTGTAAACCCCGTGTCACAATGTTTCTACCATTGTAGACCCCGTGTCACTATGTTTTTACCATTGTAGACCCTGTATCACTGTTTCTACCATTGTAGACCCTGTATCACTATATTTCTACCATTGTAGAGCCTGTATCATTATGTTTCTACCATTGTAAACGCCGTGTCACAATGTTTCTCCCCTTGTAGACCCTGTATCATTATGTTTATACCATTGTAGACCCTTTATCACTATGTTTCTACCATTGTAGACCCTGTATCACTATGTTTCTACCATTGTAAACGCCGTGTCACAATGTTTCTCCCCTTGTAGACCCTGTATCATTATGTTTATACCATTGTAGACCCTTTATCACTGTGTTTCTACCATTGTAGACCCTGTATCACTATGTTTCTACCATTGCAAACACCGTGCCACAATGTTTCTCCCCTTGTAGACCCTGTATCACTATGTTTCTACCATTGTAGACCCTGTATCACTATGTTTCTACCATTGTAGACCCTGTATCACTATGTTTCTACCATTGTAAACGCCGTGTCACAATGTTTCTCCCCTTGTAGACCCTGTATCATTATGTTTATACCATTGTAGACCCTTTATCACTATGTTTCTGCTCTTGTAGACCCCGTGTCACTATGTTTATACCTTTGTAATCCCTGTAGCACTATGTTTATGCCTTTGTAATCCCTGTAGCACTATGTTTATGCCTTTGTAATCCCTGTAGCACTATTTTTCTTGCTTTGTAGACCCAGTTTCACCATGTTTCTAACTTTATAGACCCTGTATCACCGTGTTTCTACCTTTGTAGACCCTAGCTTCTTTTTAAACCATTCTATACTATTTCTCATCCTACAAGTATACCTAGGTCCGGAAGAGACTCCTTTGGTGTTCTCAAAAATCTTCGACCGAGCTTTCTCCCGTTGTTGAAGCTCTTCATACTATCTTCCACGCCCTCGGCCTCCCGTTAAACTCCAAGACAAGTTAATAAATACAATCCTTGATATTATCACTAAATTTACCTTATCTCAACAAGAGAAAAATATCTTAGATGCATGTGAAGGAATGACCTTTTTGGGGTTTTTGGCTTCATGAATCTTAATGTGGTTCGTGGCTCACTGTTTCGGATCAGAGTTGAGGTACGGCTGCGGCTGGCCATGCATGTTCCGTTACTCATCCGAGAACTACCTTGCTAGGAGCTTTTGACAAGTAAGTGTACTTATAAAGGATAAGTAAATAATGGGAAATGGAATATGTATGTAAACGAAAAATTGGTTCAGGGCTGGAGTAAACTCCTTAGAAAGGTACAAAGAGAATGGAGTGCAAATCCAAATGATAATGAAATCAAGGAAGTACTAGAATCACGCAAGAGGTGACGAATTAATATGGAAGGAAGTTAATAAAGTGCGAGGTATTCAATGCAAGGGCAACAGCTTCGCTAACCCACAGGGCAGAGTCAGTCAACTTAGTAGGTAATGAGCTGGGACTGCCGAATTACCTCAGAGTGTGCAGGCCTCAATACAAAGTAAGAGTAGACTTAGGCGTAAGTCAGTGTACAGTGGAGGATGATACATGTGTTCCTATAACGAGAGGCGAGTTATTATATTGTTACGAGTTGGGGATTTAGAATATAGTTATACGTCTACCCAGATCCCAACAGGTAACAACAAAAAAAAAACAAAGACAATCGGACTAAAAAAAGGGTAGACAAAGGATGCGAGTTTTCGTTGTATATAATAAAGTACCATAAATTCCTTAACAAAATATTCAGCTTATACACTACCCTTAACCAAACTTAACCTAAACACGAACAGTATATACATAGTAATAAAACATAAAACAATAGTGAAGCAATGTGGAGGGGGGAGAGGCAATACAAGATTACAAATACTTAAGTGAGGAGCTGAGATGGCTGACGAGCAAGGCTGAGTATGGTAGAAGACGGTAAATAGTCACTGTGCCGTAGGTTTCCAGGATAGGTGATCCTGTGGTCGCTTCCCAGAGTGAAGTCTGTCCTCTCCTCGAATTGGAGCTGACAAAGTAGACTGAGGCGGAAGTGACGCAACAACCAGGATATGGAGAAGGGAAACCCGGGAGTGGTAACTAAGACGAGCCATACTCGTGTTTCGTCCCTAGATGGCGTTGCTCGTGGTGCTGGGTAGGTAGATGAAGACAATCGGTGGAGGGGTTCGTAACACACCCCCCCTCCAAAGACCTTCGTAGCGCGGGCGCGAAGGAGGTGATCACCTGGTGCGTCTGGAGAGTAGCTGCTACATTTCCACTGGAGCTCGGGATAAGGAGTCTGCAATCAGGTTTTCCACCCCCTTTATGTGCCGGACTTGTAGATTATACGGCTGGGTGAGGAGAGCCCAGCGGAGGATTCGCTGGTTGGAGGTCTTGTTGGTTTGGATGAACGTGAGTGGGTTATGGTCGGTGAAGACCAGGGTTGTTTGTGGGCAAGACTGGAGGTAACATTCAAACTTCTTTATTGCCAACACCAGAGCCAGGGCCTCCTTCTCTATGGTCGAGTAGTTGGTCTGATGTTTTTTCAACTTGGCGGAGTAATATGCCACAGGGTGAAGGACATCAGTGGTTGGGTCGGGTTGTAGGAGCACAGCCCCCACTCCGACACCACTAGCGTCGATTTGCAGATGGAAGGGCAAGGTGTAGTCAGGGGGGTGGACTACAGGCTTACAGGCAAGGAAGGCTTTGAGGCGGTGGAAAGACTGGTCGCACTTCTGGTTCCAGATGTAAGGGACCGCAGAACTGGTAAGGTCTGTGAGGGGTCCGGCCACGCTGGAGAAGTTACTGCAGAACCGACGGTAGTAGCCGCACATCCCCAGGAAGCGCATGAGTTCCTTCCTCGTCCTTGGAGTGGGGAAGGACAAGATGGCTTCAACGTTTGCGTCCTTGGGTCTCACCATACCATGCCCAACGATATGTCCCAGGTAAGTCACCGAGGCCCGGCCAAAAGCAGATTTAGCCAGGTTTATGGTGAATCCAGTCTCTTGCAGTCGTGCAAACAGTATCTCCAAACGCACCAGATGTTCGTCCCAGCTGTCCGACACCACCACCAGGTCATCCAGGTAGGCGAACGTCCCACCTAGGTCTTGAATAAGGTAGTTTATGGCCCTCTGGAATGTGGCCGGAGCATTAGAAAAGCCAAACGCCATAACTAAATATTGAAAAAGACCAAATGGAGTTATAAATGCCGAGATTATTTTTGCCCTATCCGTGAGTCCTACTTGATAATATCCTTTCAACAGGTCTATAGTACTGATAAATTGGGCACAGCCTATGCTGTCTATTATATCTTCAATCAAAGGTAAAGGGTAGGAGTCAGAGACAGTGACCTGGTTCACTTTACGATAATCTGTACAGAAACGAAAGGTGCCATCGGGTTTTGGAATGAGAAGGCAAGGTGAAGCCCAGGGGGAGGTACTAGGCTCAGCTAAGTTATGCTTTAACAAAAAATCTACCTCCTTTTTCATGATCTCTTTTTTTTGTGGATTTAGTCGATATGCTGATTGCCTAATGGGTTGTACATCATCTGAGATTAGCTTAATATCATGTTTAAGTATATTGCAAAATCCTGGGAGGTCTGATGTGACTTTAGGAAATGTTGATAATAACTTAGTGAGATCTTTTGCTTGAGATGGATTCAGAACAGAAAAATACTCATCCAAATTGTTGAGTATGTGACTGTTAGCAGGGTTCTCTTTAGGTAGAGGGAAGTCTAAATTCTCCAATAGGTCCATGTCATCTGTCTCCGGCCCTGACAAAACCGTATGCAATACAGGTAGGCTTACAGCCTCTGGGATGTCTTCCTCTGACTGCCTGGAATGGTAAAGTTTCATGAGATTAATGTGAACAAGTTGTGAATCTTTTCTGCGATCAGGAGTATGGACTATATAGTTGAGAGGAGATAGTTTATTAGCAACTATATAGGGACCAGTAAACTTGCTTTTAAGGGGAGAGCCTGGAATGGGTAGAAAGAGTAACACTTTGTCACCTGGAGAAAATGATCTTTTAACTAATTTAGGTTGGGACTTCACCATTTTCTCTTGGACTTTTTTTAAGTTTGACTGAGCAATGGTTCGGACTTCAGTTAATTTGTCCCGTAAAGTGTCAATGTATTGGGAAACTGTTGCGGGCTTAATAGATGGAGTGTCAAACCACTGCTCCTTTACTATTTTAAGGGGTCCCCTAATTTGTCTCCCATATAGTAACTCGAACGGGGAGAATCCCAATGACTCCTGGGGACATTCCCTGATGGCAAAGAGTAACAAGTCTATGCTTTCATCCCATTCCTTTTGGTGTTCTATACAGTATTTTTTGATCATTGATTTGAAAGTTTGATGGAACCGTTCCAAGCAACCTTGGGACGGTGGGTGGTAAGCCGAAGATGTACAATGGTCCACACTGAGGTCTTTCATCACCTGTTTGAACACAGAAGGATCAGATTGTTGGGCTGAAACGAGCTCCTCCTTACTAATGGTCTTATTGTACACATTTTCTGTGGGTAGTAAGATATTGGAGGTGGTTTCAGGTGAAGAGGGCCCATTTCGCACACTCTGCGACCGGGTGACAGCACAAGATGGGAAAAGATGAGGAATAGTTTCTTTAAGGTCAGTGGTGGAGTTGACAGGTAAGGGAGAGTCGACTGTCTTTATGTTAGGAACCACTAGATCTCCTACCAAGTCATTACCCAATAATAAATGAATGCCACACACAGGCATTGGGTCTTTCCTTATGGCTATTTGCACTTCCCCAGTAATCAAGGGACATTGGAGGTGCACTTTAGCTAAAGGATAGGAAGAATGGGACGAGAGATCTGAAATTAGAACACTCATTTGTAAATGCGGTAGATATATCAGGAATGACGTTAAACAGGAGGATAGATTGTGCTGCGCCCGTATCACGTAGTATACGAATAGGGAAAGAACGAGACCCTTCTATGATCGAAATTTTTCCCTCATAGGTGAATGAAGAGAAGACATCCTGATGGGGCCTTGCCACATTGGCATTTGCTATTGGTTTGGATTTGGGATCCAGGGAACTACTTTTAGCAATTCGACACTTTGGGTGTTTACAATTCTGGATCGTATGGCCTGGGTTTTTACAGTAAGAACAAGTAAGCTTAGTTGCATCGGGGGGAGTAGGTGTGGGACCTTTCGACCTACCACTCACGTCCCCAAGGTTATCATCAGAGGAAGACCTAACAAGTCGGGAAGTACCACGTTCTCTACTGCCCAGTGACTCCACCAACAAAGCATACGCATCAGCCAGCTCAGCAGCACGCCCTAAATTAACCTCTCCACGCTCCTCCACATGCTTCAAGATGTGAAATGGTATCTTGCTTTTCCACTCCTCCAGGACTACCAAATTTAACAAATCCTGAAATGTGGAGGTCTCTGTAGCCTCTAACCACTTCTTAAAAAACCTAAGCTTTTCTTGAGCAAACTCAACAAATGTGTGTGAAAATGGTTTGGTTAGTTTACGAAACTTCTGCCGGTATCCATCTGGCGTGATAGCATAAGAGGTGAGGATATTCTTTTTTACGTTATCATAGTCATCAGTCTGGTCTAAACAGTTATAAACTCTACGAGCCTTACCATATAATTTAGGAACTAACACTGACACCCACTGGTCCTTTGGCCACTCATTCTTCGCGGCTATTTTCTCAAAAGTCCTAAATGACCCGTCCATATCGGATTCATCAAACCCGGGAACAAGGGAAGAAGCAGTAGCAGGGTTAAAAGCAGCGAGTTTCTCTTTTAATGCCACTTCCTTTGATTTAAACTCCGATGTTAAAGTGACTTCTGTCTCTCTCACCTGTAGTTCTTTCAGTTTAACCGCCTGCACCAACTTGGCCTGTTCCAACCTGGCCTGTTCCATCCTTTCTTCATGGTCCAACTTGGCCTCCAAGTTGGCCTGTTCCAACTTGGCCTGTTCCCTCCTTTCTTCAGGGTCCAACTTGGCCTCCTGCTCCAACTTGGCCTGTTCCAACTCGAGTTCTTTCATTTTGATTTGGAACTCGAACCTAGCTCGTTCTAGTTCTAAGGGGTCTATTCGTTGTGTTTCTTCTTGAGGGCTAGCCAGACCTGAGGCAACTTCTGGGTGAGGAGGGGTGGTGGATAGTGGTTGAAGTTTCTTGGACATGGGCGTTAATCTGTCAACAGCGGATTCTTTTAAAACTTCTTGTTGAACCAACTCTTCAATCACATGATTTTTTAACATTTCCTTAGTCAGTTGCTGTGAAAATGGGATATTGTAATAGTTGGCTATTTCTTTCCATTCTTTCTTCAGGATATTAACACGTAATTTAGCTACGGAAGGATTTTCAATAAAATCCTGAAGATCAAAACCTGAGGTGGCCATTGTTAATAAAAATAGGATAAATTAACTAATGGTCAAAAGCTAAGATAAGTGGATAACCCTAGAAAATATCACGGCAGTGGATAACCAGAAAGTCCCGGAAACTAACCAAGTTATACCTAGGGAAATTACACTTATGATTATTGTTCTTCCGAGAAGATCCTTAGATAAGGACAAGAGACTTGAAAGAGGTAGGGCGTATTACGGCATTAATATAAAGATCCGGATTAACAACCCTGATATACTTGAAAGAGGTAGGGCGTATTACGGCATTAATATAAAGATCCGGATTAACAACCCTGATATACTTGAAAGAGGTAGGGCGTATTACGGCATTTATATAAAGATCCGGATTAACAACCCTGATATACTTGAAAGAGGTAGGGCGTATTACGGCATTAATATAAAGATCCGGATTAACAACCCTGATATACTTGAAAGAGGTAGGGCGTATTACGGCATTTATATTAAGATCCGGATTAACAGCCCTGAATGAGATAATGAGAAGAACAATAATGGAGGCTTTATAATTATGGGGTCCTGGTAGAGCGGGGCGTCCCAAGATATCACTTCACTCTAAACTAGTAACTATGGAACAGCCTACTCTGGAGTGAGGGTACGGCATTAAACAGATCCGGATTCTTCCCTACACTCGATAAGACTTACCACACGACTGCCACGTGTAATAACAGGTAAGCCTTATGACACTTGGAACCTATTATCCTACGTCTGTCACTCTTACTATACGGTAATACCAATATATGCACACACATATGAAGGAAACTTTAAACCACCGTAAAGCAATTGTAAACAGAAGTGACTGGGAGGGGTAATTAACACTGAGTAACAAGGGAGGAAGGAATATGGTACTTAAGGTCGGGTCCTGTCACGGTCGCCATTTGTTACGAGTTGGGGATTTAGAATATAGTTATACGTCTACCCAGATCCCAACAGGTAACAACAAAAAAAAAACAAAGACAATCGGACTAAAAAAAGGGTAGACAAAGGATGCGAGTTTTTGTTGTATATAATAAAGTACCAAAAATTCCTTAACAAAATATTCAGCTTATACGCTATCCTTAACCAAACTTAACCTAAACACGAACAGTACATACATAGTAATAAACATAAAACAATAGTGAAGCAATGTGGAGGGGGAAGAGGCAATACAAGATTACAAATACTTAAGTGAGGAGCTGAGATGGCTGACGAGCAAGGCTGAGTATGGTAGAAGACGGTAAATAGTCACTGTGCCGTAGGTTTCCAGGATAGGTGATCCTGTGGTCGCTTCCCAGAGTGAAGTCTGTCCTCTCCTCGAATTGGAGCTGACAAAGTAGACTGAGGCGGAAGTGACGCAACAACCAGGATATGGAGAAGGGAAACCCGGGAGTGGTAACTAAGACGAGCCATACTCGTGTTTCGTCCCTAGATGGCGTTGCTCGTGGTGCTGGGTAGGTAGATGAAGACAATCGGTGGAGGGGTTCGTAACAATATGTGATTAAAAAGGGAAAGTCTACGGCACCAGGTGATGATGGAATAACATATGATATCCTTAACTGTCTCGCTGGTATTAGAGAAGGGCCACTGTTAGACATGTTTAATATGTCTTATAATGGAGGTTGTATCCCTCTTAAGTGGAAGAAATCAGTAATTATACCAATACCAAAGAACAATGGAGATTTTTGCTAATTTCTTTGACCTCTTGTTTTAGTAAAATGATGGAAAGAATAGTATTAAATAGGTTGTTGTATAAAGTGGAAAATCTCTTAGCGCCAATTTACATGGATTTACTGCAGACTGTGTTGTAAAGTGTTTGAATAACTCCAAAGCTACATATAAGACTTTTGTAGATTTAAAAGGGGCCTTTGATAGGGCACTTAAAGAAGTCTTACTTGAAGAACTAATTAATTTAGGGAATTCTAGGAAGTTGCTGAAATGGATTGTGGATTACTTGAGTATCAGAATGGCTAGAGTATGGTTTCAGGATTGGTACTCAGAAGAATGAGAGATAGAGTTGGGGACTCCACAGGGAGGGGTACTTAGCCCCACTCTTTTTAACATATTGATGAACATAATGGCTCGCTACGAATTTCCTGAATACACACTTGTTTTAATATATGCTGATGATATACTTTTACAGTGTAAATGTATGAGAAACATGCAAGAGGCATTAGATACATTGAGTACACTTTGTTGGAGAATGGGCCGTGTAATTAACAATGAAAAGTAATAACAGGTCAGAAATTATGAGCAAGGGGATTTATTTTTGAATGGATAAGGTTAGAGAAAGTTGATGTTTTCAAATACCCTGGAATGTACAGTCTTGTTCAAGATTCTTCGACCACTGCTGGAGACAGCTGGCAACTAAAGGCCGTTTGTTTGCTATAGTACGCCGTCAAAATTAAGAATGAATGCAAAAGGTTATCGGTGATTGGTTGCTTAGCTTCCTGTTGCTTAATTAATGGTTGGGCTTTGTTGTTTCGCATTATATTTTTTACGTACTTTAGTAAACAAACGGTCTTGAGTTGCCAGCTGTCTCCAGCAGTGTTTGAAGAATCTTGAACGAGACTGCCCATTGCGTCCAACAGTAGAGTGCGTGAGATGCAATACTTGGAGAAGGCATGTAAAGGAAATGGCGTTTTTTATTTATTTATTTATTATTATTATTATTATTATTATTATCATTATTATTAATTTAATTATTTTATATTTATTTTAATTGATTTATTATTAACTTTATCAAATGTTGTAATGATAATAATAATAATAATAGATATTATTATTATTATTATTATTATTGTTATTATTATTATTATTATTATTATCATTATTATTATTATTATTATTATAATTATTATTATAATTATTATTATTATTATTATCATTATTATTATTATCATTATTATTATTTTCGCCCTCTCCCCCAGGCCCTGGTGTGGGTCAGTGACCTGTGCCCGGGTGAACTAATCCTCGTAAAAAAAAAAATAATAAAAAATAAATAAAAAATAAAAAATCAGCACTATTTGTATGTGTTCCAAAATATAAATGTAACTTACGGGAATAACATACCATCTGTCAACACTGTTGTAATGAGACTACTGCCTCACACAGCTCACTACCTCACACAGCCCACCGCCTCACACAGTCCACCGCCTCACACAGTCCACTGCCTCACACAGCTCACCACCCCACACAGCTCACCGCCTCACACAGTCCATTGCCTCACACAGCTCACCGCCTCACACAGTTCACTGCTTCACACAGCTCACCGCCTCACACAGTTCACTGCCTCACACAGCTCCCCACCTCACACAGCTCACCGCCTCACACAGCTCACCACCTCACACAGTTCACCGCCTCACACAGTTCACTGCCTCACCCAGCTCACCGCCTCACACAGTTCACTGCTTCACACAGCTCACCACCTCACACAGCTCACCGCCTCACACAGCTCACCACCTCACACAGCTCACCGCCTCACACAGTTCACTGCCTCACACAGCTCACCACCTCACACTGCTCACTGCCTCACACAGTTCACTGCCTCACACAGCTCACCACCTCACACAGCTCACCGCCTCACACTGTTCACCGCCTCACTCAGCTCTCCGCCTCACACAGTCCACTGCCTCACACAGCTCACCGCCTCACACAGTTCACTGCCTCAGACAGCTCACCGCCTCACACAGCTCACCGCCTCACACAGCTCACCGCCTCACACAGCTCACCTCTTTACACAGTCCACTGCCTCACACAGCTCACCGCTTTACACAGTCCACCGCCTCACACAGCTCACCGCCTCACACAGCTCACCACCTCACACAGCTCACCGCCTCACACAGTCCACTGCCTCACACAGCTCACCGCCTCACACAGCTCACCGCCTCACACATCTCACCGCCCCACACAGCTCACCGCCTCACACAGCTCACCGCTTTACACAGTCCACTGCCTCACACAGCTCACCGCCTCACACAGTTCACTGCCTCACACAGCTCATCGCCTCATACAGTTCACTGCCTCACACAGTTCACCGCCTCACACAGTTCACCGCCTCACACAGCTCACCGCTTTACACAGTCCACTGCCTCACACAGCTTACCGCCTCACACAGTTCACTGCCTCACACAGCTCATCGCCTCACACAGTTCACTGCCTCACACAGCTCACCACCTCACACAGCTCACCGCCTCACACAGTTCACTGCCTCACACAGCTCACCGCCTCACACAGACCACTGCCTCACACAGCTCACCGCCTCACATAGTTCACTGCCTCACACAGCTCACCACCTCACACAGCTCATCGCCTCACACAGTTCACTGCCTCACACAGCTCACCACCTTGCACAGCTCACCGCCTCACACAGTTCACTGCCTCACACAGCTCACCGCCTCACACAGTCCACTGCCTCACACAGCTCATCGCCTCACACCGTTCACCGCCTCACACAGGTCACCGCCTCACACAGCTCACTACCTCACACAGCCCACCGCCTCACACAGCTCACCGCTTTACACAGTCCACTGCCTCACACAGCTTACCGCCTCACACAGTTCACTGCCTCACACAGCTCATCGCCTCACACAGTTCACTGCCTCACACAGCTCACCACCTCACACAGCTCACCGCCTCACACAGTTCACTGCCTCACACAGCTCACCGCCTCACACAGACCACTGCCTCACACAGCTCACCGCCTCACATAGTTCACTGCCTCACACAGCTCACCACCTCACACAGCTCATCGCCTCACACAGTTCACTGCCTCACACAGCTCACCACCTCACACAGCTCACCGCCTCACACAGTTCACTGCCTCACACAGCTCACCGCCTCACACAGTCCACTGCCTCACACAGCTCATCGCCTCACACCGTTCACCGCTTCACACAGGTCACCGCCTCACACAGTCCACTGCCTCACACAGCTCACCGCCTCACACAGCTCACCGCCTTACACAGCTCACCGCCTCACACACCTCACCGCCTCACACAGCTCACCGCTTTACACAGTCCACTGCCTCACACAGCTTACCGCCTCATACAGTTCACTGCCTCACACAGCTCACCACCTCACACAGCTCACCGCCTCACACAGTTCACTGCCTCACACAGCTCACCGCCTCACACAGTCTACTGCCTCACACAGCTCATCGCCTCACACCGTTCACCGCCTCACACAGGTCACCGCCTCACACAGTCCACTGCCTCACACAGCTCACCGCCTCACACAGTTCACTGCCTCACACAGCTCACCGCCTTACACAGCTCACCGCCTCACACACCTCACCGCCTCACACAGCTCACCGCCTCACACAGTTCACTGCCTCACACAGCTCACCGCCTTACACAGCTCACCGCCTCACACACCTCACCGCCTCTCACAGCTCACCGCCTCACACAGTTCACTGCCTCACACAGCTCATCGCCTCACACAGTTCACCGCCTCACACAGCTCACCACCTCTCACAGTTCACTGCCTCACACAGCTCATCGCCTCACACAGTCCACTGCCTCACACAGCTCACCACCTCTCACAGCTCACCGCCTCACACAGCTCACCACCTCACACAGTTCACTGCCTCACACAGTTCACTGCCTCACACAGCTCATCGCCTCACACAGTCCACTGCCTCACACAGCTCACCACCTCTCACAGCTCACCGCCTCACACAGCTCACCACCTCACACAGTTCACTGCCTCACACAGTTCACTGCCTCACACAGTTCATCGCCTCACACAGTTCACCGCCTCACACAGCTCACCGCCTTACACAGTCCACTGCCTCACACAGCTCACCGCCTCACACAGTTCACTGCCTCACACAGCTCATCGCCTCACACAGTTCACTGCCTCACACAGCTCACCACCTCTCACAGCTCACCGCCTCACACAGTTCACTGCCTCACACAGCTCACCGCCTCACACAGACCACTGCCTCACGCAGCTCACCGCCTCACACAGTTCACCGCCTCACACAGCTCACCGCCTCACACAGTTCATTGCCTCACGCATCTCACCGCATCACACAGCTCACCGCCTCACGCAGCTCACCGCCTCACACAGTTCATTGCCTCACGCAACTCACCGCCTTACACAACCACACGGCTCATCATCAGACACAGCTCACCACCTTACACAGTTCACTGCTTCACACAGCTCACCGCCTCACACAGTTCACTGCCTCACACAGCTCACCGCCTCACACAGACCACTGCCTCACACAGCTCACCGCCTCACACAGCTCACCGCCTCACACAACTTACAGACACCACACGGCTCATCGTCACATACAGCTCACTGCCACACACGGTTCCGATACATAGGTCACCACTACTCACCAGGCCCTATCGAGCCAGAATTGTCATATCTAACTTATTCTTATAAGAAACAAAAGTTCCTCTTTATATTACATCGTACAATATAGTACTACTATTTACATTAAACCTAAAACAATAACTTACAGATTATGGTAGGAGAGTTGCTCCTAGCAATGGAAATTGAAATATTTTATTCATAATAAAAAATTATTGCATCAAAAGGACAGGGTAGTATACTGTGTGAGGCAGTGGACTGTGTGAGGCGGTGAGCTGTGTGAGGCAGTGAACTGTGTGAGGCGGTGAACTGTGTGAGGCAGTGAACTGTGTGAGGCGGTGAGCTGTGTGAGGTGGTGAGCTGTGTGAGGCAGTGACCTGTGTGAGGCGGTGAGCTGTGTGAGGTAGTGGACTGTGTTTGGCGGTGAGCTGAGTGAGGCAGTGAACTGTGTGAGGCGGTGAGCTGTGTGAGGCAGTGACCTGTGTGAGGCGGTGAGCTGTGTGAGGTGGTGAGCTGTGTGAGACAGTGAGCCGTGTGAAGCAGTGAACTATGTGAGGCGGTGAGCTGTGTGCGGCGGTGAGCTGTGTGAGGCAGTGAACTGTGTGAGGTGGTGAGCTGTGTGAGGCGGTGAGTTGTGTGAGGTGGTGAGCTGTGTGAGGCATTGAGCTGTGTGAGGCATTGAACTGTGTGAGGCGGTGAGCTGTCTGAGGCGGTGAGCTGTGTGAGGCAGTGAACTGTGTGAGGCGGTGAACTGTGTGAGGCGGTGAACTGTGTGAGGCAGTGAGCTGTCTGAGGCGGTGAGCTGTGTGAGGCGGTGAACTGTGTGAGGCGGTGAGCTGTCTGAGGCGGTGAGCTGTCTGAGGCGGTGAGCTGTGTGAGGCAGTGAACTGTGTGAGGCGGTGAGCTGTGTGAGGCAGTGAACTGTGTGAGGCAGTGAACTGTGTGAGGCGGTGAGCTGTCTGAGGCGGTGAACTGTGTGAGGCAGTGAACTGTGTGAGGCGGTGAGCTGTCTGAGGCGGTGAGCTGTGTGAGGCAGTGAACTGTGTTAGGCGGTGAACTGTGTGAGGCGGTGAACTGCGTGAGACACAAATATGCTGATATATAACAGGAATATACTGAAATATAACAAATATACTGCAATATAACACAAATATACCTGAAATATAACACAAATATTCTGAAATATAAAAATATACTGCAATATAACACAAACATACTGAAATATAACACGAATATACTGAAATATAAGAAATATACTGCAATATAACACAAATATACTGAAATATAACACAAATATACTGAAATATAGCAAATATACTGTAACATATATCAAATATAATTAAATATAACACAAAAATACTGAAATATAACGCAAATATACTGAAATATAACGAATAAACTGAAATATAACATACATATACTAAAATATAACACAAATATACTGAAATATAAATATTATACTGCAATATAACACAAATATGGTGAAATATATCAAATATACTGCAATATAGCACAAATATACTGAAATATAACTCAAATACACTGAAATATAACACAAATATACTGAAATATTACAAATATATGAAAGATACTGAAATATAACACAAATATACTGAAACATAACACAAATATACTAAAATATAATACAAATATACAGAAATATATCAAATTGTCTGCAATATAACACAAATATACTAAAATATAACAAATATACTGCATTATAACACAAATATACTGAAATATATAAAATACACTGCAATATAACACAAATATACTGAAATATATCAAATATACTGCAATATAGCACAAATATACTGAAATATAAAGCAAATATACTGAAATATAACGCAAATATACTGAAATTTAACAAATATACTGCAATATAACACAAATATACTGAAATATAGCACAAATATACTGAAACATATAAAATATACTGCAATATAACACAAATATCCTAAAATATATCAAATATGCTGCAAAATAGCACAAATATACTGAAATATTACGCAAATATTCTGAACTATAACAAATATACTGCAATATAACACAAATATACTGAAATTTAACACAAATATACTGAAATATAACACAAATATACTGAAATATATAAAATACACTGCAATAAAACACAAATGTACTAAATTATATCAAATATACTGCAATATAGCACAAATATACTGAAATATAACGCAAATATACTGAAATATAACACAAATATGCTAAAATTTAACAAATATCCTGCAATACAACACAAATATACTTAGATATTACACAAATATACTGAAATATATTACAAATATACTGAAATATAACAAATATACTGAAATATAACACAAATATACTGAAATATATGAAATATACTGCAATATAACACAGATATACTGAAATATAAGAAATATACTGCAATTTTACACTAATATACCGAAATATAACACAAATTTACTGAAAAATAACGCAAATATACTGAAATTTAACAAATATACAGAAATTTAATTCAAATATACTTAAATATAACACAAATATACTGAAATATAACAAATATACTGAACTATAACACAAATATACTGAAATATAACACAAATATACTGAAATATATAAAATACACTGCAATATAACACAAACATACTGAAATATAACACAAATATACTAAAATATAACACAAATATACAGAAATATATCAAATTCTCTGCAATATAACACAAATATACCGAAATATAACACAAATATACTGAAATGTAACATACATATACTAAAATATAACACAAATATACTGAAATATAACACAAACATACTGAAATATAACACAAATATACTAAAATGTAACATACATATACTAAAATATAACACAAATATACTGCAATATAACTAATTTACTGCAATATAACATAAATATACTGAAATATAACACAAATTTACTGAAATGTAACATACATATACTGAAATATAACACTAATATACTGAAATATAACAAAGCTACTGCAATATAACACAAATATACCGAAAGATAACACAAATATACTGAAATATAACACAAATATACTGAAATATAACACAAATATACTGAAATATAACAAATATACTGACATATAACAAATATACTGATATATGACACAAATATACAGTAATATAACACAAATATACTGAAATATACCACATATACTGATATATGACACAAATATACTGAAATATAACACAAATATACGGAAATATAACACAAATATACTGAGATATAACATTCTCTCCCTCTGACCCCATTACCTTTCTCTCACCTCCCTTCCCCTCCCCTCTCTCCCCTCCCCTCTCACCTCATCTCTCTCCCTCCACCCCTTACCTCACTCCCTGTCTCACCTGTCAGCTGCATTACCCTTCAGATGACGTCATGATCTTAATTATGTCCACCTTCCTTAATCCTCACCTGAGAAAAAACTCACTGTGATAGAATGAATTAACTAAAACACTTAACATCAAAACAAACAAATACAACAGTTAATAGAAAAACAAACAAACAATACCAATAGCAAAACACAAAAACAAAAGTTAATAGCAAAACAGCAAAACATAAACAACAATAATTGACTAGTACAGAATTAAACACAGGCCAGTAAACTAGCTGAGGTCAAATCTTATTATACACGTGCATGAGAGAGAGAGAGAGAGAGAGAGAGACGGTAACAGAGGAGATAATCTTGTTGATACACCTTTGAGAAACGGAAATCCAATAGTGTAGAACCAGTGTGAGTTAACCTTTGAAGGTCTTGTGTGTTTGAGTGTGTGTCAGTCTACCTACGGCGTGTTTGAAGGGGTAAACTAGATTAAAAAAAATACAAAATACAGCATTCGCGTTACAGGAAGGGGAGGAGGATTCACCCTTGTGCATTACAGGCTCGATGGTCCCTATATTACAAAAGTTCTAAGAGGCAAAATAACAAGATATGTTTTTTGTTCCTGTAGCCAGGTTCCCTAGACTATATTACAGGAGTTTTAAGTTACAAAATATTCCATGAGTTTATTTTTTTTATTACGAGTTTATTCAGTAAATTCTATGACAAAATCCCACGAATTTATTCCTGTATTAAGAACATAACATAAGAATGGAGGAAACTGCAGCGGGCCTATTGGCCCATACTGGGCAGTCCCGTTTACATCCAACCCCTATTGCTCATATAAGCATCCAAGCTATGTTTGATGCTATTCAGCGTATTCAAGTTAATGATGATATTTGGTTACTTGTTCCATTCATCCACTAAATCTAAATCTGTCAAATTTAAAACCATTGTTACGAGTTCGCTCCTTGTTGGATAGTTTGAGTACATTTGTAATGTCCCCTTTGCTTAGCCCTGACTTCCACTTATACACCTCTATCAGGTCGCCCCTCGCTCTACGTCTTCGAGGGACTGCAAATTAAGATGCTTTATACTCAAGGCTCCTAATGCCCGGGATTAGTCTTGTCATTCTCCTCTGAATTCTTTCCAATGATTCTATATCCATTCTGCAATAAGGTGACCAGAACTGCACTGAGTAATCCAGGTGTGGTCTCACAAGTGCAAGATACAGTTTTAGGATGACCTCGCTAGTCTTGTAACTAACACTCCTTTGTATGAACTCAAGTACTTTATTAGCCTTGTTACGAGCATAAACACATTGTTTACTTGGCTTAAGGTTCCTACTGATCATTACTCCTAAATCTCTCTCGCAGTCGGATTTCTCTATGGCATCGTTGTTCATCTGGTATCCGGTTTCCCTGTTTACGTCTCCTATACTGAGTACTCAGTTCTTAAAGAGTTTGGTAAATACGTTCTAAGTTATAAAATATCCCAAGACTTATTTTAGTATCTAATTCTAAAAAAAAGTTTATTTGTATTTTCTTCAAAAGAGTTTATTAGAAAAGTTCTAAGACAAAAAGCACTTCCCCCAAATTTTATTCCTCCACACCCGTCCTACAGCTCACACCACCACTGCCTTCTGTCTTTATCCTACTCCCCAAGTTTATCCATGCTTTATAAAACTTCTTGCTGTATACTGTTTTATATACTTATTTTATTACTTAAGTTTTCTCCTATTTTTTCTCTTATGTATGAGGTTTTAATTTTCTGCCCCCTGTGCATCTTTTAATTCTTTTGTTTGTAATTTTATTCAAGTACAAACATAACAATTTCACGGAATTATTATTTTTTTATTATTTCGCACTTGAAGTATAAATCCTCACTCAGTCATTAACTAATAGGAAAAGCTTTTGTTGTGCTGCATATTATAGTGTAAGGCAACGTGACAGAGCGGCTGCCAGGCGTACGATTTATCTTATAATAATATCCCCCCAAATCACAAAATTAAAGTCATAATTTTTTTTTTTTTTTTTTTTTTTTGCGGGTATTACCCCACCCGGACACAGGTCACCGACCCACATCATGGCCCGGGGGGCGAAAACGTAATAATAATAATAAAAATAATAATAATAATAATAATAATAATTCAGATAAGTAAATTTATACTAAAAAGTACAATAATAAAAGTAAAATAATAATGATAACAATAATAATACTGAAAACACTGCAATAATAATGATGATAATAATAATAATAATAATAATAATAATAATAATAATAATAATAATAATAATAATAATAAGGAACCATAAAGAAATTAAAAAACGATCATTAGTGAGAAACGATATATTTACGTTGTGTTGTCAATAGCAAGAGAAACAATTGAGACCCTGCAATTGTGTGTAAATGAGGCAGAAAGTCAGATCAGCAACCTGGGACTTAGTTACAATTTTTGCATTGCCATATAGCAGCAGGGTCTACCAATAGACAACACATTATGCTTCCAATATCTTCCCAGGCTGTAGTACCTCCCTGTTTGGTAGCTGCCTACTACCTACTAAAAGAATAACCTGCTGTCGCCAAGGCTCGAACCTGGGACCTCCTGCGTGTAAAGCAGACACGATAACCACTACACTACGAGAGCCGGTAAAATATTCATCGAGAGACACCTTATTATCACCAAGGATCTATTTTACCATCGGTAAAATGTAATTAAGAGCGTGTAACAACCAGTACGATAATATAACGAATGGGTTTGGTTCCGACACTGAAATTTTTGTTTGTAATGAATGGAGTCACGAACGGTAACGACAGTTAGTGTTACGTAGGAAGACGAGAGGAGTCGATGCTGGTACTGACGGAGGTAAAGATTTATCCTTGGCTTTTGTTAAATGAGAAAAGACTTGTAACATTTCATATGACTTTAAAGATACATTATACAGTAATACCGAATATAATAATAGGCTTGCATAACATACCAATAATATATGATAAATAAAAATAAAAATGTAATCGCACATAAGTTAGTGGATATACCTACATCAGATAAGTAAGTAAAATCAATAAGACAAATAAGCAAAATAAAAGGAGGAAAAAAATTAATAAAATCCCACCATTAAATCCAGTTATTACAAATACAAAAATCCTTCACACAATCACATGTAAAGATGTATAAAAAAAATGGTTTCCCAAACTGTATTAAGACACACAGTTAAACATCACCTTACTTATTCTTGAATACAACATTCGTGTGATAATGTGAAGCAGAAGGTAATTAAAAGAGACGGACAGATAAAGAGACTATGGGAAAGGACGAAGAGTGAAAGAGAAAGAATGCTAACAACAACAATAATAATAATAACTTAATAAATGATAATGAAGTAAATCAACAACACATATAACTACATATATGTGTTGAGTCAAACATTACCAGGGAGTCGTCGCGGTCAGTGTCATAGCTCGAGCGTCGGGTATTGACCGTCCCAAGTTCGAGACCATTGACATTCATTCCTTTTATATATTACACACTTACATAGTCATCAAAGATCTTACGGGAAAAAAGATGATCGTAAGTCTTTTTCCCAAATGCGTGTTTATATGCTCATCTTCTGGTGTGTGTGTGTGTGTTTATATATTCATGAGTACAAAAGTAATAAAATACATATATATAAAACAAAGAAGTATGTGTGTGCATTTGTGTGTGTGTTTGTGTGTGTCCGCACGAGAATCTCGGAAACTACTTTACCGACTACAACTACTTCTTCTACTACTACATAAATATATATACTACTACTACTAATAATAATAATAATAATACCGATGATAATAACAATAATAAAATAAGGATAATGATAATAATAATAATAACAATAACAACAATAATAACAACAACGACAACAACAACAACAACAATAAAACCCACGTCATGAGAGGGTTACAGGAGCGTTATTATCTAGAACAGTTCATTACTCCATAACTAAGCTCACTTTTTATCATGTTAAATTTAGTCTATGTCAAGGATGAATAAAGGATGGTGCTGGTGTTGAATGTGGCCGGGCAGTCCTCTCACCTGAACACTGTACAAGATTGTTACACACAACAGACTCACACATATTAAGAAGTGCTCAACACACTGACCCTCTCGGCTCTCACTGACCATCACCACGACCTCATCTGCAAATTTGGGGAGAAGCTTCTGCACCATCCACTACACTGGCTCCTAATACCACCCGAGATCCCTCGCCCAAAAATTGCTGTTCGACACCACAACCGCATCCAGCCCATACGAGCACGAACTGGTCGCTATAAGAGTAGCCCAGTCCCAACCATTGAAAAAATTATCAATAACATGTAATCAAACAGTGTTTTCACTCCCAGTCAATCTTACTTTTGCACTGTCACTATGTTGAAATGCCCTGTAGTTTAATCTTCTCCCCACCTAGTTATATATCATATTTGTATCTTATGTTGCTTGTACTATATTATTTGCCAATCAAGAGACCCATTCCCCAATTATGTTACTGTATATGTTCAGCCTTCCGACTGCCATGCTCTATCAATAAGCCGTAAATTATTATCATTATTATTATTATTGATTAATATTTATTACAGACAAAGTTCTAAAATCACTTTCATGACACACACACACACAGACAGACAGACAGAGAGACAGAGACAGACAGACAGAAATACAAAGTTCTAAAATCACTTCCATGACACACACACACACACACAGAAAATATATTGCAGTCTATGTTAAAATTTACGGAGACATCTGGCAACTCTATCGCCTTTTGTTGACGAGAGAGGACGGGAAAAATAATGGTAAATGAACGTCAGTTTTTATACCGGGGTCGCTAATTAGTAGTTTCCGAGCAGAGATTCTTTTAAATGGGGTTATTGTTTCTACTTTACGTAGACGTATTAGATGCCTGAATTATATCCCCCCCACACCCCCCCCAAAAAAAAAAAATGATAATGATAATGATAATGATAATAAAATAATAAAACAAAAAAAATCGAATACCAAAAAATAGTCTGGTTCAATGGTTTTATTAATGTACGATAACTGATAATATGATTGGTCTTTTGCGTCTGTCTGTGTCTGTCTGTCTCTCGTGTCTGCCTGTCTGTCTGTATCTGTCTTTCAATCTCTATGAACGTGTCCCAGTGTCTGTCTGTCTGTCTCTATGTCTGTCTCTGTTCGTTTGTATTTCCGTCTCTGTCTGGCTTAGTGTCTGTTTGTTTGTCTGTCTCTTAGTGTCTGTGTCTGTCTGCCTCTCAGTTTCTGTCTTTCTATAACTCCCGGTCACAGCGGACGGGAAAAAATCTAAAATTCTCCAAGTACACTGGGGGGGGGGGGGGGGGGTGGAATATAATAAAATTCCCTGAGTAAAGCAGGCAGGGAAAATAAAAAAATCCCTAGTAACAGTGGACGGTAATAAATTATACCAACTTATCCGGGTACAACAGTTGGGGAAATAAAATACCTCGAAAAAGGAAAAAATCCCTAGTAACAGCTCACGGTAATAAATACAAAAAACTAAATATTCTCCTCCCCTGGGTACAGTAAAAGAGGAAAATACAAAATTTCATTCCTGGGTACAGTGGACGACAGGTAACTCCAACGTAACTCGATAGTATTTTTTTTCCTCTCACTCGTTTGATGATAACAAAACAAAACATTATGCTTTTGGGCAGAATTTTTCCTCCAAGAATTTAAGCCAAACATATTGGTCACCCCTCAAAACAGAAAATACTGGTATATATAAAAAAAAAATTCTCTTGAAATAATGAAATTTTCTGATGATTTTGATTCTATTTAATAAGGTTTCCATTATTCTTTTGTACTTACAGTATTGTTAATTAGGTGTTTCTGGGTTCGATACTTAAGTTGGAGCGTTGCCTTCAGGATTCATAGCAAAGGTTCATAAATTGGCACGGTAATGTGTGTGTGTGTGTGTGTGTGTGTGGATGTGTGTAAAAGACGTTTCCAGTGTTATTATGGACAATTTAACACCGCAAAATAAAATAACCAATAACAGACAGTACACATCAACAGGTCATATAACAGACAGTACACATCAATGGATCATATAACAGACAGTACACATCAACAGATCATATACCAGACAGTACACATCAACACAGATCATATAACAGACAGTACACATCAACAGATCATATAACAGACAGTACACATCAACAGATCATATAACAGACAGTACACATCAACAGATCATATAACAGACAGTACACATCAACAGATCATATAACAGACAGTACACATCAACAGATCACATAACAGACAGTACACATCAACAGATCATATAACAGACAGTACACATCAACAGATTACATAACAGACAGTACACATCAACAGATCATATAACAGACAGTATACATCAACATATCATATAACAGACAGTACACATCAACAGATCATATAACAGACAGTATACATCAACAGATCATATAACAGACAGTACACATCAACAGATCATATAACAGACAGTACACATCAACAAATCATATAACAGACAGTACACATCAACACAGATCATATAACAGACAGTACACATCAACACAGATCATATAACAGGCAGTACACATCAACAAATCATATAACAGACAGTACACATCAACACAGATCATATAACAGACAGTACACATTGTTACGAGTTGGGGATTTAGAATATAGTTAAAATTCTACCCAGATCCCAAGAGGCAACAACAATAAAAAAACAAAGACAATTGGACTATAAAAGGGTAGACAAAGGATGCGAGTTTTTGTTGTGTATAATAAAGTACCATAAATTCCTTAACAAAATATGCAGCTTCTTATAAATTACCCTTAACCATACTTAACCTAAACATACGCAACATTGGCTTAACAGTATATACATATTAATACAACATAAAACAATGGTGAAGCAAGGTGGAGGTGGGAGGCAATTTAAGATTACAAAATACTGAAGTGCAGTGCTGAGATAGCTGACGAGTAAGGCTGAGTATTGAAGACCGTGGTAGGTAGTCACTGTGCCGTAGATTTCCAGGATAGGTGATCCTAGTGTGGTCACTTCCTAGAGTGAACTGAAGTTTCTTCGATCTGGAGCTGATGAGGAAGACTTGGAGGAGGTGACGCAACAACCAGGATATGGAGAAGGGAAATCCCGGAGTGGTAACTAAGACTAGTCATACTCAGGTTTCGTCCCTAGATGGCGTTGCTCGTGGTGCTGGGTAGGTAGATCAGGACAATAGATGGCGTGGTTCGTAACACACCCCCCCTCCAAAGACCTCTGTAGCGCGGGAGCGAAGGAGGTGATCACCTGGTGCGTCTGGAGAGTAGCTGCTGCATTTCCACTGGAGCTCGGGAAAAGGAGTCCGCAATCAGGTTGTCCACCCCCTTTATGTACCGGACTTGTAGATTATATTATAGGGCTGGGTGAGGAGAGCCCAGCGGAGGATTCGGTGGATGGAGGTCTTGTTGGTTTGGATGAATGTGAGTGGGTTATGGTCGGTGAAGACTAGGGTTGTTTGTGGGCAAGATTGGAGGTAACATTCAAATTTCTTTATTGCCAACACCAGAGCCAGGGCCTCCTTCTCTATGGTCGAGTCGTTGGTCTGATGTTTTTTCAACTTGGAGGAGTAGTATGCCACAGGGTGAAGGACATCAGTGGTTGGGTCGGGTTGTAGGAGCACAGCCCCCACTCCGACACGGCTAGCGTCGATTTGCAGATGGAAGGGCAAGGTGTAGTCAGGGGGGTGGACTACAGGCTTGGAGGCAAGGAAGGCTTTGAGGCGGTGGAAAGACTGGTCGCACCTCTGGTTCCAGATGTAAGGGACCGCAGAACTGGTAAGGTCTGTGAGGGGTCCGGCCAAGTTGGAGAAGTTACTGCAGAACCGACGGCAGTAGCCACACATCCCCAGGAAGCGCACGAGTTCCTTCCTCGTTCTTGGAGTTGGGAAGGACAAGATGGCTTTAACGTTTGCGTCCTTGGGTCTCACCATACCATGCCCAACGATATGTCCCAGGTAAGTCACTGAGGCCCGGCCAAAAGCAGATTTAGCCAGGTTTATGGTGAATCCAGTCTTTTGCAGTCGTGCAAACAGTATCTCCAAACGCACCAGATGTTCGTCCCAGCCGTCCGACACCACCACCAGGTCATCCAGGTAGGCAAACGTCCCATCTAGGTCCTGAATCAGGTGATTGATTGCCCTCTGGAATGTGGCCGAAGCATTAGAAAAGCCAAACGCCATAACCAAATATTGAAAAAGACCAAATGGAGTTATAAGTACTGAGATTATTTTTGCCCTATCCGTGAGTCCCACTTGATAATATCCTTTCAACATGACCACCGTAGATATAAATTTTGCACAGCCTATGCTGTCTATTATATCTTCAATCAAAGGTAAAGGGTAGGAGTCTGAGACAGTGACCTGGTTCACCTTACGATAATCGGTACAGAAACGAAAAGTGCTACCGGGTTTTGGAATGAGAAGGCAAGGTGAAGCCCAGGGGGAGGTACTAGGTTCAGCTAAGTTATGTTTTAACAAAAAATCTACCTCCTTTTTCATAATCTCTCTTTTTTGTGGATTTATTCGATATGCTGATTGCCTAATGTGTTGTACATCATCTGAGATTAGCTTAATATCATGTTTAAATATATTGCAAAACCCTGGGAGGTCTGACGCGACTTTAGGAAATGTTGATAATTACTTAGTGAGATCTTTTGCCTGAGATGGATTCAGAACAGAAAAATACTCATCCAAGTTGTTGAGTATGTGACTGTTAGCAGGGTTTTCTTTAGGTAGAGGGAAGTCTAAATTCTCCAATAGATCCATGTCATCTGTCTCCGGCTCCGGCCATGACAAAACCGTATGCAATACAGATAGGCTTATAGCATCTGGGATGTCTTCCTCTGACTGCCTGGAATGGTAAAGTTTCATGAGATAAATGTGAACAAGTTGTGAATCTTATCTGCGATCAGGAGTATGGACTATATAGTTGAGGGGAGATAGCAACTATATAGGGACCAGTAAACTTGCTTTTAAGGGGAGAGCCTGGAATGGGTAGAAAGAGTAACACTTTGTCACCTGGCGAAAATGATCTTTCAACTAATTTAGGTTGGGACTTCACCAATTTTTCTTGGACTTTTTTTAAGTTTGACTGAGCAATGGTTCGGACTTCAGTTAATTTATCCCGTAAAGTGTCAATGTATTTGTAAACTGTTGCAGGCTTAATAGATGGAGTGTCAAACCACTGCTCCTTTACTATTTTAAGGGGTCCCCTAATTTGTCTCCCATATAGTAACTCGAACGGGGAGAAACCCAATGACTCCTGGGGACATTCCCTGATGGCAAAGAGTAACAAGTCCATGCTTACATCCCATTCCTTTTGGTGTTTTATGCAGTATTTTTTTAGCATTGATTTGAAAGTTTGATGGAACCGTTCCAAGCAACCTTGGGATTGTGGGTGGTAAGCCGAAGATGTACAATGGTCCACACTGGGGTCTTTCATCACCTGTTTGAAAAGATTGCTTGTAAAATTGGTGCCCTGATCGGATTGGATCTCTTTAGGAATGCCCACTGAAGGGAAAAGGTGCAAAAGAGGTTTGATTACATTTTTTGAATTGATGCTTTTAAGGGGAAAAGCCTCAGGATAACGTGTACTGGTATCCATAACTGTGAGCAGGAATTGATTTCCCTTCTTAGTCTTTGGTAATGGGCCCACACAATCCACAACAATCTTTTCAAAGGGTGTAGAAAATACTGGGATGGGTTTAATGGGAGCTGCTGGTATACTTTCATTTGGTTTTCCTACCATTTGACAAATATAACAAGATTTTCGGTACTTTGACGCATCCTTCCTAAGTCCAGGCCAGTAATAATGTTGGAGGAGCTTTTTATATGTTTTCGGGATTCCCAAATGTCCTGAAATACCATCATGGGCAAGGGCAATTAATGCTGGTCTGACTGAGAAGGGAATTACCACTTGATGTATTTCAGACCCCACGTGTCTAGATGGGTAAGCTCAGGGGGCCTATAGGCCCTTATCAAAACCCCTTCCTGATAATAAAAACAAGGAAGGGTGTTAAAATCTTTACCCTCAACTGCTGCATGATGAAGTTTATTCAAAGATGGATCAGATTGTTGGGCTTTAATGAGCTCATCCTTACTAATGGTCTTATTGTACAGATCTTCTGTGGGTAGGAAGATATTGGAGGTGGTTTTAGATGAAGAGGGCCCATTTCGCACACTCTGTGACCGGGTGACAGCACAAGATGGGAAAAGGTGAGGAATAGTTTCTTCAAGGTCAGTGGTGGAGTTGACAGGTAAGGGAGAGTCGACTGTCTTTATGTTGGGAACCACTAGATCTCCTACCAAGTCATTACCCAATAATAAATGAATGCCGCTCACAGGCATTGGATCTTTCCTAATGGCTATTTGCACTTCCCCAGTAATCAAGGGACATTGGAGGTGCACTTTAGCTAAGGGATAGGAAGAATGGGATGAGAGATCTGAAATATCTGCGGTAGATATATCAGGAATGACGTTAAACAGCAGGATAGATTGTGCTGCGCCCGTATCAAGTAGTACACGAATAGGGAAAGACCAAGACCCCTCTATGATTGAAATTTTTCCCTCATAGGTGAATGAAGAGAAGAGATCCTGATGGGGCCTTTCCACATTGGTGGTTGCTATTGGTTTGGATTTGGGATCCGGGGAACTACTTTTAGCAGTTCGACACTTTGGGTGTTTACAAGACTGGATCGTATGGCCAGGTTTTATACAGTAAGAAGAATAAAACTTGGTTGCATCAGGGGTGGAGGTAGGTGTGGGACCTTTCGACCTACCACTCACGCCCCCAAGGTTATCATCAGAGGAGGAACCTAACATGCCGGAAAGTACCACGTTCCCTACTGCCCAGTGACTCCACCAGCAAGGCGTAAGCATCAGCCAGCTCAGCCGCACGCCCTAAATTAACCTCTCCACGCTCCTCTACATGCTTCAAGATGTGAAATGGTATCTTGCTCTTCCACTCCTCCAGGACTACCAAGTTTAACAAATCCTGAAATGTGGAGGTCTCTGTAGCCTCTAACCACTTCTTGAAAAACCTAAGCTTTTCTTGAGCAAACTCAACAAAGGTGTGTGAAAATGTTTTGGTTAGTTTACGAAACTTCTGCTGGTATCCATCTGACGTGATAGCATAAGAGGTGAGGATATTCTTTTTTACGTTATCATAGTCATCAGTCTGGTCTAAACAGTTATAAACTCTACAAGCCTTACCACATAATTTAGGAACTAACACCGACACCCACTGGTCCTAAGGCCACTCATTCTTTCCGACTATTTTCTCAAAAGTCCTAAATGACCCGTCCATATCGGATTCATTAAACCCGGGAACAAGGGAAGAAGCAGTAGCAGGGTTAAAAGCAGCTAGTTTCCCTTTTAATGCCACTTCTTTTGATTTAAACTCCGATGTTAAGGTGACTTCTGTCTCTCTCACCTGTAGTTCTTTCAGTCTAACCTCCTGCTCCAACTTGGCCTGTTCCATCCTTTCCTCATGCTCCAACTTGGCCTGTTCCGACTTTCCCTCATGCTCCAACTTGGCCTGTTCCAACCTTCCCTCATGCTCCAACTTGGCCTGTTCCAACTCATGCTCCAACTGGAGTTCTTTCATTTTGATTTGGAACTCGAACCTAGCTCGTTCTAGTTCTAAGGCATCTACTCTTTGTGTTTTTTCTTGAGGGCTAGCCAGACCTGAGGCAACTTCTGAGTGAGGAGGGGTGGTGGATAGTGGTTGAAGTTTCTTGGACATGGGCGTTAATCGGTCAACAGCGGATTCTTTTAAAACTTGTTGAACCAACATTTCAATTACCTGATTATTTAACATTTCCTTAGTCATTTGCTGTGAATTTGGGATATTATAATCATCGGCTATTCCTTTCCATTCTTTCTTCAGGATATTAACACGTAATTTAGCGACGAAAGGATTTTCAATAAAATCCTGGAGATCAAAACCTGAGGTGGCCATTGTTAAGAAAACTAAGATAAATTAACTAATGGTCAAAAAGATAAGATAAGTGGTTTACCCTAGAAAATATCACGGCAGTGGATAACCAGAAAGTCCCGGAAACTACCCAAGTTATACCTAGGGAAATTACACTTATGAATATTGTTCTTCTGATAAGATCATTAAATAAGGATAAGAGACTTGGAAGAGAAAGGGCGTATTACGGCATTGATATAAAGAACCGGATAAACAATCCTTGAGTTACTTTATTATTGACCCCCAATGAGATAATGAGAAGAACAATAATTTTGTCTTTATAATTATGGGGTCCTGGTAGAGAGGGGCGTCCCAAGATATCACTTCACCCTAAACTAGTGACTATGGAACAGCCTACTGTGGAGCGAGGGTACGGCATTAAACAGATCCGGATTCTTCCCTACACTCGATAAGACTTACTACACGACTGCCATGTGTAATAACAGGTAAGCCTTATGACACTTGGAACCTAATGTCCTACGTCTGTCACTCTTACTGCACGATAATACCAATATATGCACACACATATGAAGGAAACTTTAAACCACCGTAAAGCAATTGTGAACAGAAGTGACTGGGAAGAATAATTAACAAGGAGTAACAAGGGGGGAAAAATATGGCACTTAAGGTCGTGTCCTGTCACTGTCGCCATTTGTTACAAGTTGGGGATTTAGAATATAGTTAAAAGTCTACCCAGATCCCAACAGGCAACAACAATAAAAAAACAAAGACAATTGGACTATAAAAGGGAAGACAAAGGATGCAAGTTTTTGTTGTGTATAATGAAGTACCATAAATTCCTTAACAAAATATTCAGCTTCTTATAAATTACCCTTAACCATACTTAACCTAAACATACGCAACATTGGCTTAACAGTATATACATATTAATACAAAATAAAGCAGCCGTAAAGCAAGGTGGATGTGGGAGGCAATATAAGATTACAAAATACTCAAGTGCAGTGCTGATATGGCTGACGAGTATGGCTGAGTATTGAAGACGGTGGTAGGTAGTCACTGTGCCGAAGATTCCCAGGATAAGTGATCCTAGTGTGGTAACTTCCTAGCGTGAACTGAACTTTCCTCGATCTGGAGCTGATGAGGAAGACTTGGAGGAGGTGACGCAACAACCAGGATATGGAAAAAGGAAACCCAGGAGTGGTAACTAAGACTAGTCATACTCGGGTTTCATCCCTAGATGGCGTTGCTCGTGGTGATGGGTAGGTAGATCAGGAACAATAGATGGCTTGGTTCGTAACAACATCAACAGATCATATAACAGATAGTACACATCAACAGATCATATAACAGACAGTACACATCAACAGATAATATAAACGACAATACACATCAACAGATCATATAACAGACAGTACACATCAACAGATCATATAACAGACAGTACACATCAACACAGATCATATAATAGACAGTACACATCAACAGATCATATAACAGACAGTACACATCAACAGATCATATAACAGAGAGTACACAACAACAAATCATATAACAGAGATTACACATCAACACAGATCATTTTACAGACAGTACACATCAACACAGATCATATAACAGACGGTACACATCAACAGATCATATAAAAGACAGTACACATCAAGAGATAATATAACAGACAATACACATCAACAGATCATATAACAGACAGTACACATCAACGGATAATATAACAGACAATACACATCAACAGATCACATAACAGACAGTACACATCAACAGATCATATAGCAGACAGTACACATCAACAGATCATATAACAGATAGAAACATCAACAGATCATATAACAGACAGAACACATCAACACAGATCATATAACAGACACGACACATCAACACAGATCATATAACAGACAGTAAACATCAACGGATCATATAGCAGACAGTACACATCTCAACAGATCATATAACAGACAGTACACATCAACAGATCATATAACAGACAGTACACATCAACAGATCACATAACAGATAGCACACATCAACAGATCATATAACAGACAGTACACATCAACAGATCATTTAACAGACAGTACACATCAACAGATAATATAACAGACAGTACACATCAACAGATAATATAACAGACAATACACATCTCAACACATCATATAACAGACAGTACACATCAACACAGATCATATAACAGACAGGACACATCAACAGATCATATAACAGACAGTACACATCAACAGATAATATAACAGACAGTACACATCAACAGAAAATATAACAGACAATACACATCTCAACACATCATATAACAGACAGTACACATCAACACAGATCATATAACAGACAGTACACATCAACAGATCATATAACAGACAGTACACATCAACAGATCATATAACAGACAGTACACATCAAAAGATCACATAACAGACAGTACACATCAACAGATCATATAACAGACAGTACACATAAACACAGATCATATAACACATAGTACACATGAACAGATCATATAACAAACAGTACACATCAACAGATCATATAACAGACATTACACATCAACAAATCATATAACAGACAGTACACATCAAAACAGATCATACAGCAGACAGTACACATCAACAGATCATTTAACAGATAGTACACATCAACAAATCATATAACAGACAGTACACATCAACAGATCATATAACAGATAGTAGAAATCAACAGATCAGAAAACAGAGGAGTACACATCAACAGATAATATAACAGACAATACACATCAACAGATCATATAACAGACAGTACACATCAACAGATCATATAAGAGACAGTACACATCAATACAGATCATATAACAGACAGTACACATCAACAGATCATATAACAGACAGTACACATCAACAGATCATATAACAGACAGTACACATCAACAGATCATATAACAGACAGTACACACCAACAGATCTTATAACAGACAGTACACATCAACAAATCATATAACAGAGAGTACATATCAACACAGATCATATAACAGACAGTACACATCAACACAGATCATATAACAGACAGTACACATCAACAGATCATATAACAGACAGTACACATCAACAGATCATATAACAGATAGTAAACATCAACAGATCATAAAACAGAGGAGTACACATCAACAGATAATATAACAGACAATACACATCAATAGATCATAACAGCCAGTACACATCAACAGATCATATAACAGACAGTACACATCAACACAGATCATATAACAGACAGTACAGATCAACAGATCATATAACAGACAATACACATCAACAGATCATATAACAGACAGTACACATCAACAGATCATATAACAGACAGTTCACATCAACACAGATCATATAACAGACAGTACACATCAACAAATCATATGAAGAGAGTGTACACATCAACAGATCATATAACAGACAGTACACATCAACACAGATCATATAACAGACATTACACATCAACGGATCATATAACAGACAGTACACATCAACAGATCACATAACAGACAGTACACATCAACAGATCATATAACAGAGTGTACACATCAACAGATAATATAACAGACAGTACACATCAACAGATAATATAACAACCAGTACACATGAACACAGATCATACAACAGACATACACATCAACTGATCATATAACAGACAGTACACATCAACAGATCATATAACAGACAGTACACATCAGAAGATCATACAACAGACAGTACCCATCAACAGATCATATAACAGACAGTACACGTCAACAGATAATATAAATGACAGTACTCATCAACAGATCATGTAACAGACAGTACACAACAGCAAATCATATAACAGACAGTACACATCAACACATATCATATAACAGACAGTACACATCAACACAGATCATATAACAGACAGTACACATCAACAGATCATATAACAGACAGTACACATCAACAGATAATATAACAGACAGTACACATCAACAGATCATATAACAGACAGTACACATCACAGATCATATAACAGACAGTACACATCAACACAGATCATATAACAGACAGTACACATCAACAGATCATATAACAGACAGTACACATCAACAGATCATATAACAGACAGTACACATCAACAAATCATATAACAGACAGTACACATCAACACAGATCATATAACAGACAGTACACATCAACACAGATCATATAACAGACAGTACACATCAACAGATCATATAACAGACAGTACACATCAACACAGATCACATAACAGACAGTACACATCAACAGATCATATAACAGACAGTACACATCATACAACAGCACATCCAGTCATAACAGACATTACAAATCAACAGATCATATAACAGACAGTACACATCAACAGATCATATAACAGACAGTACATATCAACAGATCATATAACAGACAGTTCACATCAACAGATCATATAACAGACAGTACACATCAACAGATCATATAACAGACAGTACACATCAACAGATCATATAACAGACAGTACACATCAACAGATCATATAACAGACAGTACACATCAACAGATCATATAACAGACAGTACACAACAGATCATAACAGACAGTACACATCAACAAATCATAACAGAGAGTACACATCAACACAGATCATATAACAGACAGTACACATCAACACAGATCATATATCAGACAGTACACATCAAAAGATCATATAACAGAGAGTACACATCAACAGATCATATAACAGACAGTACACATCAACAGATCATATAACAGATAGTAAACATCAACAGATCATAAAACAGAGGAGTACACATCAACAGATAATATAACAGACAATACACATCAATAGATCATAACAGACATTACACATCAACAGATCATATAACAAACAGTACACATCAACACAGATCATATAACAGACAGTACAGATCAACAGATCATATAATAGACAATACACATCAACAGATCATATAACAGACAGTACACATCAACAGATCATATAACAGACAGTTCACATCAACACAGATCATATAACAGACAGTACACATCAACATAGATCATATAACAGACAGTACACATCAACGGATCATATCGCAGACAATACACATCTCAACAGATCATATAACAGACAGTACACATCAACACAGATCACATAACAGACAGTACACATCAACAGATCATATAACAGACAGTACACATCAACAGATCATATAACAGAGAGTACACATCAACAGATCATATAACAGCCAATACACATCAACAGATCATATAACAGACAGTACACATCAACAGATCATATAACAGACAGTACACATCAACACAGATCCTATAACAGACAGTACAGATCGACAGATCATATAACAGATAGTACACATCAACAGATCATATAACAGAGTGTACACATCAACAGATCATATAACAGACAGTACACATGAACACAGATCATATAACAGACAGTACACATGAACACAGATCATATAACAGACATTACACATCAACACAGATCATATAACAGACAGAACACATCAACAGATCATATAACATATAGTACACAACAACAGATCATATAACAGACACTGCACATCAACAGATCATATACAAGACAGTACACATCAACAAATCATATAACAGACAGTACACATCAACACAGATCATATAACAGACAGTACACATCAACAGACCATATAACAGACAGTACAAATAAAGAGATAAAATACCAGACATTACACATTAACAGATAATATAACAGACAATACACATCAACAGATCCTACACCAGACAGTACACATCAACAGATCATATAACAGACAGTACACATCAACAGATCATATAACAGAGAATACACATCAACAGATCATATGACAGACAGTATACATCAACAGATCATATAACAGACAGTTCACATCAACACAGATCATATAACAGACAGTACACATCAACAAATCATATGAAGAGAGTGTACACATCAACAGATCATATAACAGACAGTACACATCAACACAGATCATATAACAGACAGTACACATCAACACAGATCATATAACAGACAGTACACATCAACAGATCATATAACAGACAGTACACATCAACAGATCATATAACAGACAGTTCACATCAACACAGATCATATAACAGACAGTACACATCAACAAATCATATGAAGAGAGTGTACACATCAACAGATCATATAACAGACAGTACACATCAACACAGATCATATAACAGACAGTACACATCAACACAGATCATATAACAGACAGTACACATCAACGGATCATATAACAGACAGTACACATCAACAGATCACATAACAGACAGTACACATCAACAGATCATATAACAGAGTGTACACATCAACAGATAATATAACAGACAGTACACATCAACAGATAATATAACAACCAGTACACATGAACACAGATCATACAACAGACATACACATCAACTGATCATATAACAGACAGTACACATCAACAGATCATATAACAGACAGTACACATCAACACAGATCATATAACAGACAGTACACATCAACACAGATCATATAACAGACAGTACACATCAACACAGATCATATAACAGACAGTACACATCAACAGATCATATAACAGACAGTACACATCAACAGATAATATAACAGACAATACACATCAATAGATCATATAACAGACAGTACACATCACCAGATTATATAACAGACAGTACACATCAACACAGATCATATAACAGACAGTACACATCAACAGATTATATAACAGATAATACACATCAACAGATCATATAACAGATAGTACACATCAACAAATCATATAACAAACAGTACACATCAACACATATCATATAACAGACAGTACACATCAACACAGATGATATAACAGACAGTACTCATCAACAGATCATATAACAGACAGTACACATAAACACAGATCATATAACAGATAGTACACATGAACAGATCATATAACAAACAGTACACATCAACAGATCATATAACAGACATTACACATCAACAAATCATATAACAGACAGTACACATCAAAACAGATCATACAAAAGACAGTACACATCAACAGATCATTTAACAGATAGTACACATCAACAAATCATATAACAGACAGTACACATCAACAGATCATATAACAGACAGTACACATCAACACAGATCATATAACAGACAGTACAGATCAACAGATCATATAATAGACAATACACATCAACAGATCATATAACAGACAGTACACATCAACAGATCATATAACAGACAGTTCACATCAACACAGATCATATAACAGACAGTACACATCAACATAGATCATATAACAGACAGTACACATCAACGGATCATATCGCAGACAATACACATCTCAACAGATCATATAACAGACAGTACACATCAACACAGATCACATAACAGAGAGTACACATCAACAGATCATATAACAGGGGGTACACATCAACAGATCATATAACAGACAATACACATCAACAGATCATATAACAGACAGTACACATCAACAGATCATATAACAGACAGTACACATCAACACAGATCCTATAACAGACAGTACAGATCGACAGATCATATAACAGATAGTACACATCAACAGATCATATAACAGAGTGTACACATCAACAGATCATATAACAGACAGTACACATGAACACAGATCATATAACAGACAGTACACATGAACACAGATCATATAACAGACAATACACATCAACACAGATCATATAACAGACAGTACACATCAACAGATCATATAACAGACAGAACACATCAACAGATCATATAACATATAGTACACAACAACAGATCCTATAACAGACACTGCACATGAACAGATCATATAACAGACAGTACACATCAACAAATCATATAACAGACAGTACACATCAACACAGATCATATAACAGACAGTACACATCAACAGACCATATAACAGACAGTACAAATAAACAGATAATATAACAGACATTACACATTAACAGATAATATAACAGACAATACACATCAACAAATCATACAACAGACAGTACACATCAACAGATCATATAACAGACAGTACACATCAACAGATCATATAACAGATTGTACACAACAACAGATCATATAACAGACAGTACACATCAACAGATCATATAACAGACAGTACATATCAAAAGATAATGTAACAGACAATACACATCAACAGATCATATAACAGACAGTACACATCAACAGATCATATAACAGACAGTACACACCAACCGATCATATAACAGACAGTACACCTCAACAGATCATATAACAGACAGTACACACCAACCGATCATATAACAGAGACTACACATCAACAGATCATATAACAGACAGAACACATCAACAGATCATATAACAGATAGTAAACATCAACAGATCATATAACAGAGAGTACACATCAACACAGATCATATAACAGAGAGTACACTTCAACACAGATCATATAACAGACAGTACACATCAAAAGATCATATAACAGACAGTACACATCAAAAGATCATATAACAGACAGTACACATCAACAGATCATAAAACAGAGGAGTACACATCAACAGATAATATAACAGACAATACACATCAACAGATCATATAACAGACAGTACACATCAACAGATCATATAACAGACAGTACACATCAACACAGATCATATAACAGACACTACAGATCAACAGATCATATAACAGACAATACAAATCAACAGATCATATAACAGACAGTACACATCAAGAGATCATATAAGAGACAGTACACATCAACACAGATAATATAACAGACAGTACACATCAACATAGATCATATAACAGACAGTACACCTCAACGGATCATATCGCAGACAATACACATCTCAACAGATCGTATAACCGACAGTACACATCAATACAGATCATATAACAGACAGAACACATCAACAGATCATATAACAGAGAGTACACATCAACAGATCATATACAGACAGTACACATCAACAGATCATATAACAGACAGTACACATCAACAGATCACATAACAGACAGTACACATCAACAGATCACATAACAGACAGTACACATCAACACAGATCATATAACAGACAGTAAACATCAACAGATCATATAACAGACAGTACACATCAACAGATCATATAACAGATAGTAAACATCAACACATCATAAAAAAGACTGTACACATCAACAGATAATATAACAGACAATACACATCAACAGATCATATAACAGACAGTACACATCAACAGATCATATAACAGACAGTACACAGCAACACAGATCATATAACAGACAGTACACATCAACAGATCATATAAAAGACAGTAGACATCAACAGATCATATAACAGACAGTACACATCAACAAACCACATAACAGACAGTACACATCAACACAGATCATATAACAGACAGTACACATCAACACAGATCATATAACAGACAGTACACATCAACAGATCATATAACAGACAGTAAACATCAACAGATCATATAACAGACAATATACATAAACACCGTTCATATAACAAACAGTACACATCAACATAGATCATATAACAGACAGTATACATCAACGTATCATATAGCAGACAGAACACATCTCAACAGATCATATAACAGACAGTACTCATCAACACAGATCATATAACAGACAGTACGCATCAACAGATCATATAACAAACTGTACACATCAACAGATCATATAACAGACAGTACACATCAACAGTTCACATAACAGACAGAACACATCAACAGATCACATAACAGACAGGACACATCAACAGAACATATAACAGTCAGTGCACATCAACAGATCATATAATAGACAGTACACACCAACAGATCATATAACAGACAGTACACATCAACAAATCATATAACAGACAGTACACATCAACAGAGATCACATAACAGAGAGTACACATCAACACAGATTATATAACAGACAGTACACATCAACAGATCATATAACAGATAGTACACATCAACAGATCATATCACACACAGTACATATCAACAGATCATATAACAGACAGTACACATCAACACAGATCATATAGCAGACAGTACACATCAACAGATCATATAACAGACAGTATACATTAACACAGATCATATAAGAGAGAGAACACATCAACTGATCATATAACAGACAGTACACATCAATAGATCATATAACAGACAGTACACATCAACATATCATATAACAGACAGAACACATCAACAGATAATATAACAGACAGTACACATCAACAGATCATATAACAGACAGTACACATCAACAAATCATATAACAGACAGTACACATCAACACACATCATATAAGAGACAGTCCACATCAACACAGATCATATAAAAGAGAGTACACATCAACAGATCATATAACAAACAGTACACATCAACAGATCCTATAACAGAGAGTAAACATCAATAGATCATATAACAGACAGTACACATCAACATATCATATAACAGACAGTACACATAAACAGATAATATAACAGAGAGTACACATCAACAGATAATATAACAGACAATACACATCAACAGATCCTACAACAGACAGTACACATCAACAGATCATATAACAGACAGTACACATAAACAGATCATATAACAGATAGTACACAACAACAGATCATATAACAGACAGTACACATCAACACATCATATAACAGACAGAACACATCAACAGATAATATAACAGACAATACACATCAACAGATCATATAAAAGACAGTACACATCAACAAATCATATAACAGACAGTACACATCAACACAGATCACATAACAGACAGTACACATCAACACAGATCACATAACAGACAGTACACATCAACACAGATTATATAACAGACAGTACACATCAACAGATCATATAACAGACAGTACACATCAACACAGATCATATAACAGATAGTGCACATCAAACGATAATATAACAGACAGTACACATCAACAAATCATATAACAGACAGTACACCTCAACAGATCACATAAGAGACAGTACACATCAACACAGATCATATAACAGACAGTACACATCAATAGATCATATAACAGACAGTACACATCAACAGATCATATAACAGATAGTACACATCAACAGATTATATAACAGACAGTACACATCAACAGATCATATAACAGTCAATACACATCAACAGATCGCATAACAGACAGTACACATCAACAGATCATATAACAGACAGTACACATCAACACAGATCATATAACAGACAGTACACATAAACAGATCATGTAACAGACAGAACACACCAACAGATCATATAACAGAGAGTACACATCAACAAATCATATAACAGAGAGTACACATCAACACAGGTCATATAACAGACAGAACACATCAACACAAATCATATAACAGACAGTACACATCAACACAGATCATATAAAAGACAGTACACATTAACAGATCATATAACAGAGAGTACACATCAACAGATCATATAACAGACAGTGCACATCAACAGATCATATAGCAGATAGTAAACATCAACAGATCATAAAACAGAGGAGTACACATCAACAGATAATATAACAGACAATACACATCAACAGATCATATAACAGAGAGTACACATCAACAGATCATATACAGACAGTACACATCAACAGATCATATAACAGACAGTACACATCAGCAGATCACATAACAGACAGTGCACATCAACAGATCATATAACAGACAGTACACATCAACACAGATCATATAACAGACAGTAAACATCAACAGATCATATAACAGACAGTACACATCAACAGATCATATAACAGATAGGAAACATCAACAGATCATAAAACAGACAGTACACATCAACAAATAATATAACAGACAATACACATCAACAGATCATATAACAGACAGTACACATCAACAGATCATATAACAGACAGTACACAGCAACACAGATCATGTAACAGACAGTACACATCAACAGATCATATAAAAGACAGTAGACATCAACAGATCATATAACAGACAGTACACATCAACAAACCACATAACAGACAGTACACATCAACACAGATCATATAACAGACAGTACACATCAACACAGATCATATAACAGACAGTACACATCAACAGATCATATAACAGACAGTACACATCAACAGATCATATAACAGACAATATACATAACACGTTCATATACAGACAGTACCATCACTATAACAGACAGTACTCATCAACACAGATCATATAACAGACAGTACACATCAACAGATCATATAACAAACAGTACACATCAACAGATCATATAACAGACAGTACACATCAACAGTTCACATAACAGACAGAACACATCAACAGATCACATGACAGACAGTACACATCAACAGATCATATAACAGTCAGTGCACATCAACAGATCATATAATAGACAGTACACACCAACAGATCATATAACAGACAGTACACATCAACAAATCATATAACAGACAGTACACATCAACACATATCACATAACAGATAGTACACATCAACAGATCATATCACAGACAGTACACATCAACAGATCATATAACAGACAGTACACATCAACACAGATCATATAACAGACAGTACACATCAACAGATCATATAACAGACAATATACATAAACACCGTTCATATAACAGACAGTACACATCAACATAGATCATATAACAGACAGTACTCATCAACACAGATCATATAACAGACAGTACACATCAACAGATCATATAACAGACAGTACACATCAACAGATCATATAACAGACAGTACACATCAACAGTTCACATAACAGACAGAACACATCAACAGATCACATAACAGACAGTACACATCAACAGATCATATAACAGACAGTACACATCAACAGATCATATAACAGATAGTACACATCAACAGATCATATAACAGACAGTACACATCAACAGATCATATAACAGACAGTACACATCAACACAGATCATATAACAGACAGTACACATCAACAGATCATATAACAGACAGTACACATCAATAGATCATATAACAGATAGTAAACATCAAGAGGTCAAACAACAGACAGTACACATCAACAGATAATATAACAGACAATACACATCAACAGATCATATAACAGACAGTGCACATCAACAAAGATCATATAACAGACAGTACACAGCAATAAAGATCATATAACAGACAGTGCACATCAACACAGATCATATAACAGACAGTACACATCAACAGTTCATATAACAGATAGTTCACACCAACAGATCATATAACAGACAATACACATCAACAGATAATATAACAGACAGTACACAGCAATACAGATCATATAACAGACAGTACACATCAATAGATCATATATGAGAGAGAGTACACATCAAAAGATTATATAACAGACAGTACACATCAACAAATCATATAACAGACAGTAGACATCAACACAGATCAATAACAGACAGTACACATCAACACAGATCATATAACAAACAGTACACATCAACAGATCATATAACAGACAGTACACATCAACTCAGATCATATAACAGAGAGTACACATCAACAGATCATGTAACAGACAGTGCAAATCAACACAGATCATATAACAAACAGTACACATCAACAGATAATATAACAGACAGTACACATCAACAGATAATATAACAGGCAGTACACATCAATAGTTCATATAACAGACAGTACACATCAACATAGATCATATAACAGACAGTACACATCAACAGATCATATAACAGACAGTACACATCAACAGATCATATAACAGATAGTAAACATCAACAGATCATAAAACAGACAGTACACATCAACAGATAATATAACAGACAATACACATCAACAGATCATATAACAGACAGTACACATCAACAGATCATATAACAGACAGTACACAGCAACACAGATCATATAACAGACAGTACACATCAACAGATCATATAACAGACAGTACACATCAACACAGATCATATAACAGACAGTACACATCAACAGATCATATAACAGACAGTACACATCAACAGATCATATAACAGACAGTACACATCAACAGATCATATAACAGACAGTACACATCAACAGATCATATAACAGATAGGAAACATCAACAGATCATAAAACAGACAGTACACATCAACAAATAATATAACAGACAATACACATCAACAGATCATATAACAGACAGTACACATCAACAGATCATATAACAGACAGTACACAGCAACACAGATCATGTAACAGACAGTACACATCAACAGATCATATAAAAGACAGTAGACATCAACAGATCATATAACAGACAGTACACATCAACAAACCACATAACAGACAGTACACATCAACACAGATCATATAACAGACAGTACACATCAACACAGATCATATAACAGACAGTACACATCAACAGATCATATAACAGACAGTACACATCAACAGATCATATAACAGACAATATACATAAACACCGTTCATATAACAGACAGTACACATCAACATAGATCATATAACAGACAGTACTCATCAACACAGATCATATAACAGACAGTACACATCAACAGATCATATAACAAACAGTACACATCAACAGATCATGTAACAGACAGTACACATCAACAGTTCACATAACAGACAGAACACATCAACAGATCACATGACAGACAGTACACATCAACAGATCATATAACAGTCAGTGCACATCAACAGATCATATAATAGACAGCACACACCAACAGATCATATAACAGACAGTACACATCAACAAATCATATAACAGACAGTACACATCAACACATATCACATAACAGATAGTACACATCAACAGATCATATCACAGACAGTACACATCAACAGATCATACAACAGACAGTACACATCAACACAGATCATATAGCAGACAGTACACATCAACAGATCATATAACAGACAGTATACATTAACACAGATCATATAAGAGAGAGTACACATCAACTGATCATATAACAGACAGTACACATCAACAGATCATATAACAGACAATACACATCAACAGATCATATAACAGAGAGTACACATCAACAGATCATGTAACACACAGAACACATCAACAGATAAAATAACAGACAGTACACATCAACAGATCATATAACAGACAGTACACATCAACAAATCATATAACAGACAGTACACATCAACACATCATATAAGAGACAGTCCACATCAACACAGATCATATAAAAGACAGTACACATCAACAGATCATATAACAGACAGTACACATCAACAGATCCTATAACAGAGAGTACACATCAGTAGATCATATATCAGACAGTACACAAAAACATATCATATAACAGACAGTACACATAAACAGATAATATAACAGAGAGTACACATCAACAGACAGTACACATCAACAGATCATATAACAGACAGTACACATCAACAGATCATATAACAGACAGTACACATCAACAGATCATATAACAGACAGTACACATCAACAGATCATATAACAGACAGTACACATCAACAGATCATATAACAGATAGTAAACATCAACAGATCATAAAACAGACAGTACACATCAACAGATAATATAACAGACAATACACATCAACAGATCATATAACAGACAGTACACATCAACAGATCATATAACAGACAGTACACATCAACACAGATCATATAACAGACAGTACACATCAACAGATCATATAACAGACAGTACACATCAACAGATCATATAACAGACAGTACACATCAACAGATCATATAACAGACAGTACACATCAACACAGATCATATAACAGACAGTACACATCAACACAGATCATATAACAGACAGTACACATCAACAGATCATATAACAGACAGTACACATCAACAGATCATATAACAGACAGTACACATCAACAGATCATATAACAGACAGTACACATCAACATAGATCATATAACAGACAGTACACATCAACACAGATCATATAACAGACAGTACACATCAACAGATCATATAACAGACAGTACACATCAACAGATCATATAACAGACAGTACACATCAACAGATCACATAACAGACAGTACACATCAACAGATCACATAACAGACAGTACACATCAACAGATCATATAACAGTCAGTGCACATCAACAGATCATATAATAGACAGTACACACCAACAGATCATATAACAGACAGTACACATCAACAAATCATATAACAGACAGTACACATCAACACATATCACATAACAGATAGTACACATCAACAGATCATATCACAGACAGTACACATCAACAGATCATATAACAGACAGTACACATCAACACAGATCATATAGCAGACAGTACACATCAACAGATTATATAACAGACAGTATACATTAACACAGATCATATAAGAGAGAGTACACATCAACTGATCATATAACAGACAGTACACATCAACAGATCATATAACAGACAATACACATCAACAGATCATATAACAGAGAGTACACATCAACAGATCATATAACAGACAGAACACATCAACAGATAAAATAACAGACAGTACACATCAACAGATCATATAACAGACAGTACACATCAACAAATCATATAACAGACAGTACACATCAACACATCATATAAGAGACAGTCCACATCAACACAGATCATATAAAAGACAGTACACATCAACAGATCATATAACAGACAGTACACATCAACAGATCCTATAACAGAGAGTACACATCAGTAGATCATATATCAGACAGTACACAAAAACATATCATATAACAGACAGTACACATAAACAGATAATATAACAGAGAGTACACATCAACAGACAATACACATCAACAGATCATATAACAGACAGTACACATCAACAGATCATATAAAAGATAGTACACAACAACAGATCATATAACAGACAGTACACATCAACAGATCATATAACAGACAGAACACATCAAAAGATAATATAACAGACAATACACATCAACGGATCATATAACAGACAGGACACATCAACAGATCATATTACAGACAGTAAACATCAACAGATCATATAACAGACAATATACATAAACACCGTTCATATAACAGACAGTACACATCAACATAGATCATATAACAGACAGTATACATCAACGTATCATATAGCAGACTGAACACATCTCAACAGATCATATAACAGACAGTACTCATCAACACAGATCATATAACAGACAGTACGCATCAACAGATCATATAACAAACTGTACACATCAACAGATCATATAACAGACAGTACACATCAACAGTTCACATAACAGACAGAACACATCAACAGATCACATAACAGACAGTACACATCAACAGAACATATAACAGTCAGTGCACATCAACAGATCATATAATAGACAGTACACACCAACAGATCACATAACAGACAGTACACATCAACAAATCATATAACAGACAGTACACATCAACAGAGATCACATAACAGAGAGTGCACATCAACACAGATTATATAAGAGACAGTACACATCAACAGATCATATAACAGATAGTACACATAAACAGATCATATCACACACAGTACACATCAACAGATCATATAACAGACAGTACACATCAACACAGATCATATAGCAGACAGTACACATCAACAGATCATATAACAGACAGTATACATTAACACAGATCATATAAGAGAGAGAACACATCAACTGATCATATAACAGACAGTACACATCAATAGATCATATAACAGACAGTACACATCAACATATCATATAACAGACAGAACACATCAACAGAAAATATAACAGACAGTACACATCAACAGATCATATAACAGACAGTACACATCAACAAATCATATAACAGACAGTACACATCAACACACATCATATAAGAGACAGTCCACATCAACACAGATCATATAAAAGAGAGTACACATCAACAGATCATATAACAGACAGTACACATCAACAGATCCTATAACAGAGAGTAAACATCAATAGATCATATAACAGACAGTACACATCAACATATCATATAACAGACAGTACACATATACAGATAATATAACAGAGAGTACACATCAACAGATAATATAACAGACAATACACATCAACAGATCCTATAACAGACAGTACACATCAACAGATCATATAACAGACAGTACACATAAACAGATCAAATAACAGATAGTACACAACAACAGATCATATAACAGACAGTACACATCAACACATCATATAACAGACAGAACACATCAACAGATAATATAACAGACAATACACATCAACAGATCATATAAAAGACAGTACACATCAACAAATCATATAACAGACAGTACACATCAACACAGATCACATAACAGACAGTACACATCAACACAGATCACATAACAGACAGTACACATCAACACAGATTATATAACAGACAGTACACATCAACAGATCATACAACAGACAGTACACATCAACACAAAACATATAACAGATAGTGCACATCAAACGATAATATAACAGACAGTACACATCAACAAATCATATAACAGACAGTACACCTCAACAGATCATATAAGAGACAGTACACATCAACACAGATCGTATAACAGACAGTACACATCAATAGATCATATAACAGACAGTACACATCAACAGATCATATAACAGATAGTACACATCAACAGATTATATAACAGACAGTACACATCAACAGATCATATAACAGTCAATACACATCAACAGATCGCATAACAGACAGTACACATCAACAGATCATATAACAGACAGTACACATCAACACAGATCATATAACAGACAGTACACATAAACAGATCATGTAACAGACAGAACACACCAACAGATCATATAACAGAGAGTACACATCAACAAATCATATAACAGAGAGTACACATCAACACAGGTCATATAACAGACAGAACACATCAACACAAATCATATAACAGACAGTACACATCAACACAGATCATATAAAAGACAGTACACATTAACAGATCATATAACAGAGAGTACACATCAACAGATCATATAACAGACAGTGCACATCAACAGATCATATAGCAGATAGTAAACATCAACAGATCATAAAACAGAGGAGTACACATCAACAGATAATATAACAGACAATACACATCAACAGATCATATAACAGAGAGTACACATCAACAGATCATATACAGACAGTACACATCAACAGATCATATAACAGACAGTACACATCAGCAGATCACATAACAGACAGTGCACATCAACAGATCATATAACAGACAGTACACATCAACACAGATCATATAACAGACAGTAAACATGAACAGATCATATAACAGACAGTACACATCAACAGATCATATAACAGATAGGAAACATCAACAGATCATAAAACAGACAGTACACATCAACAAATAATATAACAGACAATACACATCAACAGATCATATAACAGACAGTACACATCAACAGATCATATAACAGACAGTACACAGCAACACAGATCATGTAACAGACAGTACACATCAACAGATCATATAAAAGACAGTAGACATCAACAGATCATATAACAGACAGTACACATCAACAAACCACATAACAGACAGTACACATCAACACAGATCATATAACAGACAGTACACATCAACACAGATCATATAACAGACAGTACACATCAACAGATCATATAACAGACAGTACACATCAACAGATCATATAACAGACAATATACATAAACACCGTTCATATAACAGACAGTACACATCAACATAGATCATATAACAGACAGTACTCATCAACACAGATCATATAACAGACAGTACACATCAACAGATCATATAACAAACAGTACACATCAACAGATCATATAACAGACAGTACACATCAACAGTTCACATAACAGACAGAACACATCAACAGATCACATGACAGACAGTACACATCAACAGATCATATAACAGTCAGTGCACATCAACAGATCATATAATAGACAGTACACACCAACAGATCATATAACAGACAGTACACATCAACAAATCATATAACAGACAGCACACATCAACACATATCACATAACAGATAGTACACATCAACAGATCATATCACAGACAGTACACATCAACAGATCTTATAACAGACAGTACACATCAACACAGATTATATAACAGACAGTACACATCAACAGATCATATAACAGACAATATACATAAACATCGTTCATATAACAGACAGTACACATCAACATAGATCATATAACAGACAGTACTCATCAACACAGATCATATAACAGACAGTACACATCAACAGATCATATAACAAACAGTACACATCAACAGATCATATAACAGACAGTACACATCAACAGTTCACATAACAGACAGAACACATCAACAGATCACATAACAGAGAGTACACATCAACAGATCATATAACAGACAGTACACATTAACAGATCATATAACAGATAGTACACACCAACAGATCATATAACAGACAGTACACATCAACAGATCATATAACAGACAGTACACATCAACACAGATCATATAACAGACAGTACACATCAACAGATCATATAACAGACAGTACACATCAATAGATCATATAACAGATAGTAAACATCAAGAGGTCAAACAACAGACAGTACACATCAACAGATAATATAACAGACAATACACATCAACAGATCATATAACAGACAGTGCACATCAACAAAGATCATATAACAGACAGTACACAGCAATAAAGATCATATAACAGACAGTGCACATCAACACAGATCATATAACAGACAGTACACATCAACAGTTCATATAACAGATAGTTCACACCAACAGATCATATAACAGACAATACACATCAACAGATAATATAACAGACAGTACACAGCAATACAGATCATATAACAGACAGTACACATCAATAGATCATATATGAGAGAGAGTACACATCAAAAGATTATATAACAGACAGTACACATCAACAAATCATATAACAGACAGTAGACATCAACACAGGTCAAATAACAGACAGTACACATCAACACAGATCATATAACAAACAGTGCACATCAACAGATCATATAACAGACAGTACACATCAACTCAGATCATATAACAGAGAGTACACATCAACAGATCATGTAACAGACAGTGCAAATCAACACAGATCATATAACAAACAGTACACATCAACAGATAATATAACAGACAGTACACATCAACAGATAATATAACAGGCAGTACACATCAATAGTTCATATAACAGACAGTACACATCAACATAGATCATATAACAGACAGTACACATCAACAGATCATATAACAGACAGTACATATCAACAGATCATATAACAGATAGTAAACATCAACAGATCATAAAACAGACAGTACACATCAACAGATAATATAACAGACAATACACATCAACAGATCATATAACAGACAGTACACATCAACAGATCATATAACAGACAGTACAGAGCAACACAGATCATATAACAGACAGTACACATCAACAGATCATATAACAGACAGTACACATCAACACAGATCATATAACAGACAGTACACAGCAACAGATTATATAACAGACAGTACACATCAACAGATCATATAACAGACAGTAAACATCAACAGATCATATAACAGACAGTACACATCAACAGATCATATAACAGATAGGAAACATCAACAGATCATAAAACAGACAGTACACATCAACAAATAATATAACAGACAATACACATCAACAGATCATATAACAGACAGTACACATCAACAGATCATATAACAGACAGTACACAGCAACACAGATCATGTAACAGACAGTACACATCAACAGATCATATAAAAGACAGTAGACATCAACAGATCATATAACAGACAGTACACATCAACAAACCACATAACAGACAGTACACATCAACACAGATCATATAACAGACAGTACACATCAACACAGATCATATAACAGACAGTACACATCAACAGATCATATAACAGACAGTACACATCAACAGATCATATAACAGACAATATACATAAACACCGTTCATATAACAGACAGTACACATCAACATAGATCATATAACAGACAGTACTCATCAACACAGATCATATAACAGACAGTACACATCAACAGATCATATAACAAACAGTACACATCAACAGATCATATAACAGACAGTACACATCAACAGTTCACATAACAGACAGAACACATCAACAGATCACATGACAGACAGTACACATCAACAGATCATATAACAGTCAGTGCACATCAACAGATCATATAATAGACAGCACACACCAACAGATCATATAACAGACAGTACACATCAACAAATCATATAACAGACAGTACACATCAACACATATCACATAACAGATAGTACACATCAACAGATCATATCACAGACAGTACACATCAACAGATCATACAACAGACAGTACACATCAACACAGATCATATAGCAGACAGTACACATCAACAGATCATATAACAGACAGTATACATTAACACAGATCATATAAGAGAGAGTACACATCAACTGATCATATAACAGACAGTACACATCAACAGATCATATAACAGACAATACACATCAACAGATCATATAACAGAGAGTACACATCAACAGATCATGTAACACACAGAACACATCAACAGATAAAATAACAGACAGTACACATCAACAGATCATATAACAGACAGTACACATCAACAAATCATATAACAGACAGTACACATCAACACATCATATAAGAGACAGTCCACATCAACACAGATCATATAAAAGACAGTACACATCAACAGATCATATAACAGACAGTACACATCAACAGATCCTATAACAGAGAGTACACATCAGTAGATCATATATCAGACAGTACACAAAAACATATCATATAACAGACAGTACACATAAACAGATAATATAACAGAGAGTACACATCAACAGACAATACACATCAACAGATCATATAACAGACAGTACACATCAACAGATCATATAAAAGATAGTACACAACAACAGATCATATAACAGACAGTACACATCAACAGATCATATAACAGACAGAACACATCAAAAGATAATATAACAGACAATACACATCAACGGATCATATAACAGACAGTACACATCAACAGATCATATAACAGTCAGTGCACATCAACAGTTCATATAATATACAGTACACTCCAACAGATCATATAACAGACAGTACACATCAACAAATCATATAACAGACAGTACACATCAACACAGATCACATAACAGACAGTACACATCAACACAGATCACATAACAGACAGTACACATCAACACAGATTATATAACAGACAGTACACATCAACAGATCATATAACAGATAGTACACATCAACACAGATCATATAACAGATAGTACACATCAAACGATCATATAACAGACAGCACACATCAACAAATCATATAACAGACAGTACACCTCAACAGATCATATAAGAGACAGTACACATCAACACAGATCATATAACAGATAGTAAACATCAACAGATCATATAACAGACAGTACACAGCAACACAGATCATGTAACAGACAGTACACATCAACAGATCATATAAAAGACAGTAGACATCAACAAACCACATAATAGACAGTACACATCAACACAGATCATATAACAGACAGTACACATCAACACAGATCATATAACAGACAGTACACATCAACAGATCATATAACAGACAGTACACAGCAACACAGATCATGTAACAGAAAGTACACATCAACAGATCATATAAAAGACAGTAGACATCAACAAACCACATAATAGACAGTGCACATCAACACAGATCATATAACAGACAGTACACATCAACACAGATCATATAACAGACAGTACACATCAACAGATCATATAACAGACAGTACACATCAACAGATCATATAACAGACAATATACATAAACACCGTTCATATAACAGACAGTACACATCAACATAGATCATATAACAGACAGTACTCATCAACACAGATCATATAACAGACAGTACACATCAACAGATCATATAACAAACAGTACACATCAACAGATCATATAACAGACAGTACACATCAACAGTTCACATAACAGACAGAACACATCAACAGATCACATAACAGAGAGTACACATCAACAGATCATATAACAGTCAGTGCACATCAACAGATCATATAATAGACAGTACACACCAACAGATCATATAACAGACAGTACACATCAACAAATCATATAACAGACAGTACACATCAACACATATCACATAACAGATAGTACCCATCAACAGATCATATCACAGACAGTACACATCAACAGATCTTATAACAGACAGTACACATCAACACAGATTATATAACAGACAGTACACATCAACAGATCATATAACAGACAATATACATAAACACCGTTCATATAACAGACAGTACACATCAACATAGATCATATAACAGACAGTACTCATCAACACAGATCATATAACAGACAGTACACATCAACAGATCATATAACAAACAGTACACATCAACAGATCATATAACAGACAGTACACATCAACAGTTCACATAACAGACAGAACACATCAACAGATCACATAACAGAGAGTACACATCAACAGATCATATAACAGACAGTACACATCAACAGATCATATAACAGATAGTACACACCAACAGATCATATAACAGACAGTACACATCAACAGATCATATAACAGACAGTACACATCAACACAGATCATATAACAGACAGTACACATCAACAGATCATATAACAGACAGTACACATCAATAGATCATATAACAGATAGTAAACATCAAGAGGTCAAACAACAGACAGTACACATCAACAGATAATATAACAGACAATACACATCAACAGATCATATAACAGACAGTGCACATCAACAAAGATCATATAACAGACAGTACACAGCAATAAAGATCATATAACAGACAGTGCACATCAACACAGATCATATAACAGACAGTACACATCAACAGTTCATATAACAGATAGTTCACACCAACAGATCATATAACAGACAATACACATCAACAGATAATATAACAGACAGTACACAGCAATACAGATCATATAACAGACAGTACACATCAATAGATCATATATGAGAGAGAGTACACATCAAAAGATTATATAACAGACAGTACACATCAACAAATCATATAACAGACAGTAGACATCAACACAGATCAAATAACAGACAGTACACATCAACACAGATCATATAACAAACAGTACACATCAACAGATCATATAACAGACAGTACACATCAACTCAGATCATATAACAGAGAGTACACATCAACAGATCATGTAACAGACAGTGCAAATCAACACAGATCATATAACAGACAGTACACATCAACAGATAATATAACAGACAGTACACATCAACAGATAATATAACAGGCAGTACACATCAATAGTTCATATAACAGACAGTACACATCAACATAGATCATATAACAGACAGTACACATCAACAGATCATATAACAGACAGTACATATCAACAGATCATATAACAGATAGTAAACATCAACAGATCATAAAACAGACAGTACACATCAACAGATAATATAACAGACAATACACATCAACAGATCATATAACAGACAGTACACATCAACAGATCATATAACAGACAGTACAGAGCAACACAGATCATATAACAGACAGTACACATCAACAGATCATATAACAGACAGTACACATCAACACAGATCATATAACAGACAGTACACAGCAACAGATTATATAACAGACAGTACACATCAACAGATCATATAACAGACAGTACACATCAACAGATCAACACAGATCATATAACAGACAGCACACATCAACGGATCATATAGCAGACAGTACACATCTCAACAGATCATATAACAGACAGTACTCATCGACATAGATCATATAACAGACAGTACACATCAACAGTTCATATAACAGACAGTACACATCAACAGTCATATAACAGACAATACACATCAACAGATCACATAACAGACAGTACACATCAACACAGATCATATAACATATAAAATATATTTTTCTCGTGTATTTGTGTGTGTTGAGACCGAATATGACCTTCCTTTTTGGCGGAAATTAGCCGGGTTTTTATAGCGATTTTTTTTCGTTTGACGTTTACCGTGAAAAAAAAGTGGCTAAGCGACTAAGAAATACACAATAAAACACTAGAAAAACAATAACCTGACCTGACCTAACCTAACTTAACTGACTCTCACCAGATGAAGGAATCACCTACTTCTTACTTTATTGGTCTGGTTCTTGTTCGTCGTTGTATTCTGGGATTCCTACACAACGTCACATATGTTGGTCTTTGCGATATTTACATTCAGTCTCGCTCTTAGTACACTTTACTGAGGAACACCATGCCATCAAAAAAATGCTACAGTCTCTACGTTTTTTTTTCCAGAAACTCGCAATCAGCTCCATATACTTTAAGTGACACCCATCGCAGACTTCCATGGTCGGAACTGAACTTGAATTTCAAAATATGAGACCAAAAAGAATACTCGAATTTGATTGGGCCAAATATACCGCGGATTAAACCCAAAATAATTTTAATTGCTTGCAAAGACAAAAACGCTTTTTATTGGCCGCGTGACGTGTACGGGAACGTGTGATGATTTATGAAGGAGACGCTGGAGATATGCAGTGTTGGAGGAGAGGCAGACGATAATGGCGCGATGTTAATGGAAGAAAATAGAAAATGTTTTGGAAGACCTATCTCCGTTATTATACATTTCCGCCGGTAATGTAATAGATGAAAATTATCTTAAACTTAAGACGTTTTATTGGAATATGATAATATATTTGGGGTAAGAAAGCTGTGTGAACTAATACAAGAATAGTGAAGATGGTGGGTGAGGCGCCATGCAACTTGTCTCTGCAATAACCAAACTGTCTGGCCCATTAAACTGTATATGTATGTGATTTTAAATCCGTGTGTTTTAAATAGTTACAATAAAATAGCCTCAAAAAGCCTGACAGTTAATACCATTGTTGACATCGGGCCATTCAATGTCAGGCCGAGATCACCACTGGGCCAAGTCCACTGGGCCAAGCCACCAAGGGCCAACTTCACTTTGTCCTAAATGTCACCATAACAATTATAATACTGTGTGTATAATCCCTGCACACATGTTCACTACATAAATTAATCGTCACAACAGAACACTTTACCTCAGGCAGCTGTTGTTGTTTACATCATGGCGGACACTAACGCTCCCTGTCTCTACACCAGGCAATAGTTTTAACTTATATTTATTATTTAAACCTTCTGAAAATTATAAAATTAATCGAAAATATTATTAATTATGTGTAAATTTTGTCACTGTTGTTTGTTTGTCAATAATGTCTTCATAATTTTATATAAGATCTCCCTCAAGTCAAGATACTGTATATCCATCACTAAATTAGCAGAGAAAAGAGTTGAAACACTGTATTAATAAATAAAATACTCTGTAGTCATTGTACACCTATACTATACAGTAGTCATTGTACACCTATACTATACAGTAGTCATTGTACACCTATACTATACAGTACTCATTGTACACCTATACTACACAGTACTCATTGTACACCTATACTATACAGTACTCATTGTCCACCTATACTATACAGTAGTCAATGTACACCTACACTATACAGTAGTCATTGTACACCTGCACTATACAGTAGTCATTGTACACCTACACTATACAGTAGTCATTGTACACCTATACTATACAGTAGTCACTGTACACCTCTACTATACAGTAGTCATTGTACACCTACACTATACAATAGTCATTGTACACCTACACTATACAGTAGTCATTGTACACCTATACTATACAGTAGTCATTGTACACCTATACTATACAGTAGACATTGTACACCTATACTATACAGTAGTCATTGTACACCTATACTATACAGTAGACATTGTACACCTATACTATACAGTAGTCATTGTACACCTATACTATACAGTAGTCATTGTACACCTATACTATACAGTAGTCATTGTACACCTATACTATACAGTAGTCATTGTACACCTATACTATACAGTAGTCATTGTACACCTACACTATACAGTAGTCATTGTACACCTATACTATACAGTAGTCATTGTACACCTACACTATACAGTAGTCATTGTACACCTATACTATACAGTAGTCATTGTCCACCTATACTATACAGTAGTCATTGTACACCTACACTATACAGTAGTCATTGTCCACCTATACTATACAGTAGTCATTGTACACCTATACTATACAGTAGTCATTGTACACCTACACTATACAGTAGTCATTGTACACCTACACTATACAGTAGTCATTGTACACCTACACTATACAGTAGTCATTGTACACCTACACTATACAGTAGTCATTGTACACCTACACTATACAGTAGTCATTGTACACCTACACTATACAGTAGTCATTGTACACCTACACTATACAGTAGTCATTGTACACCTACACTATACAGTAGTCATTGTACACCTACACTATACAGTAGTCATTGTACACCTATACTATACAGTAGTCATTGTACACCTATACTATACAGTGGTCATTGTCCACCTATACTATACAGTGGTCATTGTCCACCTATACTATACAGTTGTCATTGTACACCTATACTATACAGTAGTCATTGTACACCTATACTATACAGATCTCTTGGAACACTCGCCACACAGTTCAGGAACAGCTGGGTACAACTCACACTGGTTGGTATGTCAGGTTGTTAAGAGACTTTATACATGTAGCGTATCTATAGTATTTACAGGTGAAAAGTTTAGTTCTATTTACAATAAAACTTCCTCAGCAGTATTCAGATTTCTAATTAGTTTTGTTGTATGACCGAGTGTTTTGTGGACTGTGTACAGTAATACTATATAATATGTATACAGTACTGTACAGTGTATTATATTATACAGAAACTCGCACATCTCCAAACATTTAAATACAATCTTATGGTCAAAGAAATAAATTTTTCCATAAAACTTAATGAAGTAAAATAAAAAAACTCCCAAATCTTACCTCAATGGTTGACACGAGGAACTTCAGTTATTAACCATGATCAGTGAGACAGCAATATGGTGGCTGTCTTAACACTACAGTAACCAGCTGGAGCCGTCACCTGTAAAGTGAATAAATAAAATTAATAAAACTGGTATAAAGACAAAATATGAATAAATTGTATAAAACATAAGAAAGTATGGATAGTTTATGGCATTGTAGTCTCACTCCCAATCGAGATCTAGCAAATTTGGCTTCACCAGAAGTTAAATTTGGTCAATTGCAACAACTTGATAATACCACTTGAGTCACTAATGGGTAATAACATACATGGTAAATTAACTTGAGGAAATCTAAAATATTTCACTCCTATTAGGGTTAATTCTTATAACTGCTGATATTGACATTTAGTGGTCGCAGAAGAAGATATGGTGTAGCTTAGGTTTAAATGCCACCAAATACAATAAGAAAAACAGATTACTGGCCAAGGAAACAACTGATCGTGAAACTACAATTTTACCATAAATAAAAACCCAACATTCTTAAATAAAGGCCAATTTTTTTTAATCGTCTCAAATTCTTACCTTAAATATAATTGACCCAAAATCACCTCAAATGGATGACAGGAGCTTAACTACCATCTACGTTAAATATCAGCAAGGCAGTAACGAGGTGGTAGTCCACCACACGAGCAACTGGGTCCTTTATTTGTAAAAGAATAATTCATAATGTGTAAAAACTAGAATAAAGACCAAATATTAATGTAAAATATGAATAAATTTTCTAAAACTATAATAGGAAGTTCTTGTTAATGGCTGCTCATTTATTACCCAGGACTAACTACCTTTACTTTATCATGGCAGTAAACTAACAAAAGTAACCTAACTTTTATAAAAGTACCAAAATCCTTAAACTTCAGGAAAATTATTATAAAAACTACAGAACTAAGAAAAGTCTGTCAAAACAAAAACACACAAAAGTACCAAAAGTATCAAAACTTTTTTAAAAGGAACCAAATAAGTAAAATTATCGTAAAATTGATAAAAACTACAGAAATTTAAAAGTTTATCTAAAAAATAACAAACTAAAAGTAACGTCATAATTACATTAAGTAACGTCATGTAACACACTCCACAAGTAACAAAACTTATAAAACGTAAAAGTAACATGATACTCAACACGAAAGTAATAAAATACCTCAAACTATCAAACTATTTCCTTAACATTGTTCCATTGACAATTTCCTACAGTAATTTACATTAATAAGCAGCACCAGTTATTGGTCCACTTGCCTTCACCGTCTACCTGTTAATTTATCACTATACCTACACCACACACCTGCACCAAAAACACACTTTTTATACCTGCACCATATACCTAAACTATACACCTGCACCACACCATCACTACATCTGCACCATAGCACTACACCTGCACCATAGCACTACACCTGCACCATACACATATATGCCACGCATCAATAAGTCCTAATTGGCACTCTTTTTTTTTTACGGGAATCAGCTCACCCGGGCGCGGGTCACTGACTCACATCGGGGCTTAGGGGGCGAAAATGTTGTTGTTATTATTATAATAATAATAATAATAATAATAATAATAATAATAATAATAATAATAATAATAATAATAATAATAATAATAATAATAATAATGATAATAATAATAATAATAATAATAATAATAATAATAATAATAACAATAATAATAATAATAATAATAATAATAATAATAATAATAATAATCAAAAGTGAGAAACAATATATCCTATGTATGATGTGTTGTCAATATTAAGAGACACACTCGAGACCCTGCAATTGTGTGTAAATGAGGCAGAAAGTGAGCTCATCAACCTGAGACGTGGTCACATATGGCAGCAGGGTCAACCATTATGCTTCCAATATCTTCCCAGGCGGTAGTACCTCCCTGCTTGATAGCTGCCTACTACCTACAAGGGGTAACGTAATAAAATACCGGTACGACACATCTATGTCCCTATAGCCAAAATATATACCAAATATCGTTAAATACGTCCATATAAACACTTAAAACTATTTAACATATATTGAATCGAACTTAACAAGTATTTAGCTACAATTAACACGTAGAGTAAAATGTAGAGCTCGAGCGTTTCACAACCTCGTGTGTCTCCTGGAGGTTAGCAACAACTTCGTGGACCCCTCTCCTTCCGCCCACCACTTCGTCCGATTGGTTAACTATTACACAATATTCATCGTATATACAGATTTTAATATAAGTTTATGGTCAATTAGGTAATTTATTAATATTAAATAATATAAAATAAGAAAAATTTAAATAAAGAGGAAATTTACGTAAGAAATTAGATATAAAGAAGAATATTCAAGTTTATGCCCCCGGAGATTCGGACACAGCGGGTTATAAAACAGGGAAGCCAACTGCACCGATCTGTCGCCTCAACAAAGCTGCCAACATGACCTGTAAACAATACATAATTACTTTTACTTTTACTTTTATCCTCTTCGCCACTGATCGGTTTCTTGGCCGGATGGGCGATCGGTCACGTCTCTTTTCATTTATATTCTTCGCCAAAAGATCGGCTCGCTAGCCGCCCGGGCGATCGGTCACATCTCTGTCACGCACTGTTGGCAAACACTGGGCATGCACCGGCTCTTGATTCCTGAATGTACCTGAACCCGCTCCAGTGTTGGTCAAGTCTTGTCTTGAAAGAGCTCACACTCGGTGCCGTCACAACACTCTCTGGGAGATTGTTCCAAGAGTTTACAACCCTCACTCTGAAAAAGTTTGCCCTCACGGTTTTCTGGACTTGCGGCTTCTTCAATCTTGAGCTGTGACCCCTTGTGGGGCGAGCGTCCGCCAGCTCCAAGTAAGGACACTGAACTAAATAGTACCCCCTGAGATGCTTATACACCTCAACTAGGTCCCCCCTTGCCCGTCTGTAGTATAAGCTAGGCAAGTTCAGGCGCTCCAATCTCTCAGGGTAGCTGAGGTGCCGAAGTGCAGGCACCAGTCTGGTGGCCCTCCTTTGAACATTTTCAACCAACTGACAGTCCTTAGCATATCTCGGGGACCAGATGGGGTGACAGTACTCCAGATGGGGAAGCACTTCACTCCTGAAGATCGTTACGAGGGACGGACCGTCTAGATATCTGAACGACCTTCTTATAAGACCCAATAATTTATTTGCCTGGTTTACCTTCTTCTCGCAATGGCCCGAGAACTTCAGCTCTTTGTCAACATACACACCTAGGTTCTTCTCACTCACAGTCTCAACTAGTGCAGTTTCTTCATCCCGTTGGGACATTTGATGCTTCTCCTTACCGTTGGTACGCCCCAGGTGCATCCTCTTACACTCGTGACATTGAATCTCAGCAGCCATGTCTTCGACCACTCTTGGACCCCACAGAGATCCTTCTGCAGCTCTTCACAGTCCGTTTGGTTCTTGGTTTCCCTAAATAACTTGGCGTCATCGGCAAACATTTATATGGAGGAGTGTACAACGTCAGGCATGTCATTTATGAAACAAACAAACAACAGTGGGCCCAATACACTGCCCTGTGGTACCCCACTTGTTACAGGTACAGATGACGATTTCGTGCCATTAATCACCACACACTGCTTGCGGTCATATAGAAAGTCTTCTATCCACGCTAGGACATTTCCCCGAATTCCGTACCCTTCCTGTTTGATTTTCAGCCTTTCGTGGGGTACACTATCGAAAGCCTTTGCAAAATCTAGGTAAATATTGTCGATATTACCACCCCGTTCCAGAATATGGGACCAAATATCCAATACCTTGAGCAGTTGTGTAAAGCAAGAGCGCCCCGGCATAAAACCGTGTTGGCAATCTTTTGCAAGGTTGTTTCGTAGTAGATGTTCCATCGCGGCATCTCTGATAATACTCTCAAGGACCTTACATATTACTCTGGTCAGGCTCACCGGTCTATAGTTGTTCGTGGAGTGACGATCGCCCTTCTTGAAGATAGGACTCACATAAGCCACTTTCCATTCACTGGGGACCATTTGTTCATCCAGGCATTTACAAAACAGGATCTTCAGGGGCTCTGCAAGCTCGTTGCACATCTCTCTTAGCACTCTAGGATGCACCATGTCAGGTCCGGGACTCTTATTGACCTTTAGCCTGGACAGTTTATTTCTAATACCTTCTTCTATGAACGCAATGTGGGTCAGTGCTGTGTGGAACCGTCTGTCCTCAAACGCAGGAAGGTTAGTTGCATCCTCTCTTGTGAACACTGAGGAAAAGAAGCTGTTCAATGCCTCAGCTTTATCCTGGTCAGAATCTGCGTAACTACCATCTTCAAGCCTCAGGTCTGATACTCCTACTCGCGTTTTCAATTTCGACTTTGCATAGCGGTAAAACGCATTTGGGTTTGACTTGACCTCGCTTGCAACCAGCCTCTGGAACTCCTTTTCAGCCCTCCTGCACTCTATCTTTGCTTGGTTTCTGGCTCTTGCATACATCCTCCTGTCTTGCTCATCGTTTGACCCAACCCACGTTTTGAATTTCTGGGTTTTCTTCCTAATTTTGTCGACCGCCGCATGGTTCATGTGTAGTGATCCCCTCGTATTCCTAAAATAATCCTACAAATTCAAATTCAAAACATTTATTGACCATTACACCAAAAGGAGCTGGTCAGCATGCTAACTAGCCCGCCCAAAACAAGTCTTAACAAGAGCTCTTTAACATTCTACTAATCATAAATCAGATATGTATACAACAGATATGCATAAAATCTACAATCTTATGTTAAACTTACAGAACTTTTTCATAATATTCTTAACCATATCTTTGTTTATTAAATAACAAACCATCTCTAATATCACCATCACCCCTAAATTCTGATAAACAGTTACATTCCATTATGCAATGATATAATGTATGCGACTTTACATAGCTAAACAGTTTACAAGGAATGCCATCAGTTCCTTCAATATATTGCCAATAATATTTGTATCCAAAGCGTAGTCTCATCACAAATGTAACATGCTTAAGCAAAGCCTTACCATAAGTAGAAATTGTAGAATTGAAAACTGGAACAATGTTTCAAACTACTACTGACGTTGTTCAAAATATTCGGAATATTGTCCATTTTCCATTGCTGTCGGATTTTTACCATTCAAGATTTTATTCTTTTAATATCCAAAATACAATAGTATTCTACAATGGGGAAGTAAAGGCGTGGCCTCCTTGAAGAGTTGGGACCATATACACCATCAGTGGGGTTTACACTCGCTGTACTGATCATGGTTGAAGAATGACTAACACCATCAATTTTCTTTCGCTTATCCATCAAGTGGGAAATATTATCTTCACTGCTTGTACCATCTCTATTCCTCCTTCTATTCTTCTTTTTGCTATTAACAACTTTAAACGGATCTTGTTCTTCACATTCACTGCTGCTAAACACCTCCAAATCCGTCAACAGTCCCCCAGCAGTACCCTGGGCTACATTGCTGTGTCTGCTGTATTGACCACCCGATTCGCCGATGTATTAAACAACCTTCTCATTGACGTTCTTCCGTCAGCCATGCCAGTACGTGTCCAGCCAGGGAGGTTGAAAACGTTTAAATGAGGACCACCAGACTGGAGCCTGCACTTACTTTTACTTTTATCCTCTTCACCACTGATCGGCTCGTTAGCCGCCCGGGCGACCTGTCACGTCTCTGTCACGCACTGTTGGCAAGAACTGGGCATGCACCGGGTCCAGTGTTGGTCACGTCTTGTCTTGAAAGAGCTCACACTCTCTGGTAGAGTGTTCCAAGAGTTTACAACCCTCATTCCGAAAAAGTTTGCCCTCACAGTTTTCTGGACTTGCGGCTTCTTCAATCTTGAGCTGTGACCCCTTGTGGAGCGAGCGTCCGCCAGCTCCAAATAAGGACACTCGGCTGACTAGTGCCACTTGAGATGCTTATACACCTCTATTTGGTCACCCCTTGCCCGTCTGTAGTATAAACTCGGCAAGTTCAGGCGCTCCAATCTCTCAGGGTAGCTGAGGTGCGGAAGTGCAGGCACCAGTCTGGTGGCCCTCCTTTGAACATTTTCAACCAACTGACATTCCCTAGCATATCTCAGAGACCAGACGGGTTGGCAGTACTCCAGACGGGGAAGCACTTCACTCCTGAACATCGTTACGAGGGACGGACCGTCTAGATATCTGAACGACCTTCTTATAAGACCCAATAATTTATTTGCCTGATTTACCTTCTCCTCGCAATGGCCCGAAAACTTCAGCTCTTTGTCAACATACACACCTAGGTCATTCTCACATTCAGTCTCAACTAGTGCAGTTTCTTCATCCCGTTGGGACATATGATACGCCTCCTATACCGTGCATCCTCTTACACTTCGTGATATTGAATCTCAGCAGCCATTTCTTCGACCATTCTTGGAGCCCACAGTGGTCCTTCAGCAGCTCTTTACAGTCCTCTTGGTTCTTGATTTCCCGAAACTACTTGGCTTCATCAGCAAACAATTGTATGGAGGAGTGTACAACGTCAGGCATGTCATTTATAGAACAAACAAACAACAGCGGGCCCAATAAACTGCCCTGTGATACCCCACTTGTGACAGGTGCAGATGACGATTTCGTGCCATTAATCACCACACACTGCTTGCGGTCATGTAGAAAGTTTCTATCCACGTTAGGACATTTCCCTGAATTCCGAACCCTTCCAGTTTGATTTTCAGCCTTTCTTGGGGTGCACTGTTGAAAGCCTTTGCGAAATCTAGGTAAATTGCTGATTTTACCACCCCATTCCAGAATATCGGTCCAAATATCCAATACCTTGAGCAATTGTGTTAAGCAGGAGCGTGTTGGCAACCCTTTAGGTTATTTCGTAGTTGATGTTTCATTGCGGTATCTCTAATAATACTCTCAAGTACTTTACATATCATGCTGGTCAGCCTCACCGGTCTATAGTTGTTCGTGGAGTGATGATCGCCCTTCTTGAAGATAGGACTCACATAAGCTACTTTCCATTCATTGGTACCTTGGGTTCATCAAGGCATTTACAAAACAGGATCTTCAGTGGCTCGGCAAGGTCGTTGCACAACTCTCTTAGCACTCTAGGATGCACCATGTCAGGGCCGGGACTCTTATGGACCTTTAGCTTTGACAGTTTATTTCTAATACCCTCTTCTGTGAACACAATTTGGGTCAGTGCTGTGTGGAACCGCCTGTCCTCAAACGCAGGAAGGTTAATCGCATCCTCTCTTGTGAACACTGAGGAAAAGAAACTGGTTCAATGCCTCAGTTTTTCCTCGTCAGACTCTGCATAACTACCATCTTCAATCCTCAGGTCTGATACTCCTACTCGCGTTTTTAATTTCGACTTTGCAGAGCGGTCAAACACCTTTGGGTTTGACTTGACCTCGCTTGCAAACAAACCTCTGGAAATCCTTTTCAGCCCTTCTACATTCTATCTTTGCTTGGTTTCTGGTTCTTGCATACATTCTCCTGTCCTGCTCATTGTTTGACACAACCCACGTCTCGAATTTCTGTGTTTTCTTCTTAACTTTATCGACCGCCGCATGGTTCATGTGTAGGGATCCTCTCGTATTCCTAGAGGCACTGGGTTTGGTCTTGGGTATGTATTTTTCAAGCAAATGGGTCACCTTACTAGTTATGATATTCAGCTTAGTGTCTGCGTTCTTGTGCCTTAATGAATCAGGCCAGTGGATACCGCTCATCTCTTCCCTCATCCCGTTATAATTTCCCCTATAATATTTGCACCTTGGCCTGGCCTTATCTTGAACTAGGTAACAGTTTAATCTGAATGACAACACTATATGGTGACTGGTGCCAACTGGGGCAAGGTGTTCCAGTTTGGCCACCATGCCCTCCTCATGTGTTATGATGAAGTCTTGTGGCTTGGGTTTTTGCTGACCTCTGTAATGTGTCGAGGTCTCTAACATGTTGGAACAGAAAATTATCTCTAATAGTTTCTACAAAAAGAGTAGCAGGGTTATTCAAGTCATTTCGGGTGAACTCGTTTCTCCAGTCGATGGCGCCATAGTTAAAGTCCCACATGATAAGGAGGTGGCTAGGGTTGAGAATCGCCGTTTGTCTATTAAGGTTCTTAAGTTCCTTTCATTTAGTGGGCCACAGTTCGGGGATCTGTAGATACACCTGACCATAAGTAAGTTCCTTCCCTTTTGTTTAATTTTACACCACTTGGACTTTTCAAAGACATCCTCTCCCTGTACCCTCGCCTGAATGGCTCCAAGGTCTTGCCTGGCATAGATAACCACACCCCTCTTGCAAGTTTCTTGAGAAAGGTTCGTAAATGAGTCATATGCAGCAATATTGAACTCATATTCCTCTGGGTCGATTCTCCTGTTCTTGTACAAAACGGTTCGACGACTCCTACAATATCTGGTTGGTGTACCTTCAGTAGTGCTTCAAACTCCTTTCCCTTATCAAGGAAAGTGTCAGTATTAGTGTACATGACATTCAAGCCCGAATTTGTTCTCGGTAACGTCTCTGCTCTTTGTAGTAACACCCCCCCCCCCCCCCATTCTCAGAAGCTGCAGCATTTGCTAAGTTCACTGTATTTTGCAGGGTGTGGTTAGAAATGTCATTGCTTACAAAGCGCTCGCCTCCTCTCGGATGATAGGCGGAGCTGGTGTTGTAGTGGATTCCTCCCCTACAAGCACCGAACCTTCTCGAATTCCCCAACCTACGCTTCCAGCGCCGCCTACGGATCGGGGGTCAACTATCTACCCACGCCTACCCCCGCCTTATAAGGCCTGACACCGCTGTGACCACCTTCTTTTCTACCCAGCGCCACCAGCAAGCAACACCTCCTCCGCTCCAGCCTGGCGGCTGCCGCTCCCGCCAGCGACCTTGGCGTCCCTCAAACCGCGTGTCCCTCCTCTGGGCATCCTCACCAACCAGCTCTCTCCACTCAACGTTTGTTACCATGCTGCCTACCCAGCAATAAGCTGCATTGTACATCCAATACAATATGTATACAGTGGGCACATTGTGAGTTTCCTTCTCCATCCCATCCTGAGTATGAACTAATATCTCATAACCCCCCAGTGTCACCTCCCGGGCGGAGGGTGCGCTGCTATCCCTCGGCCCTGTGTCGGCACACTTGCTTCCACCACTCTCTCCCTGAATACCACCCATGTACATTGTACACTGTCATGGGTTGCATTAGGCCTTACTCCTTACTAAGTTTTTTGCCTGCCAAATAACCTCCCATTTCTCCTCCTCACTCACTAGTGTTACCCTGAGGGGGCGAGGCGTGTCCCCCTGCTTTTTTCTCAGCCTCCTCACACCCTGAGGGGTTGATGGCATCTTCAGAGCCTCTGTACAAATATTCTTAAAATGCATCTTATCGTGTGTTATCTTACTATCGATTCCCTCCGCCTGGCTCTCGGGAGCTCCAAATACTATTTACTTGTTCCTGCGCTGGAGACATTCCCGTTGTTCCTCCTCGACACACTTCTTTAGAGACCCTAGCTGCTGTAGAACCTGTTCTGATCCTGCATTACTCTCCGCCACCTCCCGAGGCCCTGCTAATGCCTCAGAATAACTCCTCTTAGCAACCACCTCCATTCTGTCGGCTACTTCCTCAGTCTTAGCAAGGATCTCTTTCCCAAGTTGTTCTAGTTTGGCAATCAGCAAGGCTCCAGCTTTATCTATTTTCGTCCCTCGGAAACTCGTTCCCCTATGGCTTACAATCGGCTCATTCACCTTGACTACACAGTCAGGGCAATACCAGCACCAGCCTTCATGCTTTACGGCAGTTTGCAACATCCTAAACGCTGTAAGGGTCAGGCCTGTATCCTCCATATCCGTCGTCCCCCTGCGGTAATCACATATCATACTCATGGTTGTTGTTGTGATGGTGGTGTCGGTGGGGGGGGGGGGGGGGGTGCAGACTGTGTATAGATCTACCAATTTAAAAATAAATAGGAAAAAAGAACAGTACTTAGCTGCCCTTTGCTCTGGCTTTAAACCTTCCCTGTTGCCTTTAGAGTTGTCTTGTTTCCTTTTCAGTTCACTTCGGCATTTGTCGGCATTATGTGCTATCTCGATGTACATTGCATTTTGCTATGAATAACTGATTTTATACACCCACTCAGTCCTTTACAAACAGAAAAATAAAATAAAAATTTCTTTGGGGCGGTAATAGAATGCCATTAAGAATAGCCAAGCTCTTTGATCTTATTTTTTATTTCAACTACAGGTTGTACCTCTCTAGTCCGGCATTCTGTGGTCCGGAAACTCCCGTGGTCCGGAACGATTTCAGTTTGTCCAATAGGTAGATAGGCAGCTTTTTTTTTTTTTTACCTATCTGAATAATTATTACACAGGACAACAAATTTTTTATAATTCCCAGTTGCATGAGATTTCTTTACTGTTTCTTACCATTTTTGATCTGCTGATTTCATATTTGAAACCAGTTTTGTTCTGCATGCTCCAGTTTTCATGCAATTTGAGGTTTTACATTCTAGCCGTTTGCGGTCAAATTAATTAATTACACGATTATGGTATCAATAGGGAGATATAATTTTGTCTGTTTTTTCTTTCAGATTTGGTCATGGCTACAAAGAGAAATCAATGTGTGAACAAACCTGATGCCTTCTGTTATATTTGTGGATACTTCACGCTTATTCGTCAGAGGCGCAATATAACATCGTTTGTGAGGCGCGGCCATAAAGCGTACTTCGGACTTACTCTTGGCGACCAAGACAAAAAATGGGCTCCACATGCTGTGTGTCATAACTGCGAAGAAATGCTGCGTGACTGGACAAAAGGAAAACGTAAGGGCTTACCGTTCGGAATTCCCATGACCTGGCGAGAACCGAAGGACCACACAACTGACTGCTATTTTTGTCTGATCAATACGAAGGGTGTTGGCAGGAAAAACAGACATAAAATATCGTATCCTAGTATCCCTTCAGCAATTCGACCTACTTTGCACTCTGATGAGCTACCAGTTCCAGTTTTTAATGGGTTGTCTCCAGCTGAAGAGGAGGGAAGCGACAAAGACCAAGAGAGTGAACATGAAACTCAAGAAATACTTGCAGATTCCGACGATTCTTCTGATGGTACACCAGAGTCATCAACCCCTCAGAAGTTTAGTCAGCCAGAGCTGAATGACCTTGTGCGTGATTTGGGTCTCTCCAAAAATGCAGCAGAAGTTCTAGCTTCTAGGTTGCAAGAAAAGGCTCTACTGAACCAGACCACAAAAGTTTCAGATTTCAGAAAGCGGGAACAGGATTTTGTGCCATTCTTTACAGAGGAGAATAAGTTTGTTTACTGTCATAATATCCCGGGTCTTCTCCAGGAATTAGGGATTCCATTGTATAGTCCAAATGACTGGCGATTATTTCTAGATAGTTGTAAGCGTAGCCTGAAGTGTGTGCTACTACATAATGGTAATGTCTATGCAGCTGTTCCAGTGGGTCATTCTGTGTGCTTACGAGAGGAGTATAATGACATTAAAACTGTGATTCACCTGCTAAAATACCATGAGCACAACTGGACAATTTGTGTTGACCTCAAAATGGTGAACTTCCTTCTTGGCCAACAAAGAGGATTTACAAAGTATCCCTGCTTTCTTTGCATGTGGGACAGCCGAGCTAGAGACAGGTGTAGTGGACGTCTTCCCTACAAGCTGCCACTCACCACCTGTTACCGCCTTCCCTAGCAACCAAGCGTATCCGCATTCCATTGCCCGCCGTATCCTAGCAACGGAACTAGTCACCGGCTACTTCTCGGGTTTTTCCACCATGACTCATAGCCGCTGCTGGGTGTATATAAGCTCTGTCTCTCCATTGAGATGCATTCTGACCAATCTTCTTGAACAAGCAACATCTCCTCCAGCAAGCTCCACACTGTTAACATTTCATTCAACCAGGAGGCCAGCAACAGGCAACATCTTCTCTAACGGAGCTCCTGCACACATACCTCCTTCGACAAGCTACTCACCGCACGTCTCTACCAAGCAGCCCCTCACCACACAGCACCTCCAGCACCAGACTGTCTATCATATAACTTATATATTATACAAGAAAACCACATTAGAGTTTCCTTCCATCCTGAGTGCTAGACAACTTTAATATCTCGATACCCCTACAATGGTGACTCCCGGAGATAAGCACTCACACAGGATGGAGGACGGACGGATCTCTCTGCCGATTTTCAACCACAACGTCGAGGACTGGCTTGACCATGTGGAAGCAGCCCTCGCCGGCTCACGAGCGACCGACGAACAAAAGTATTGCGCCCTGCTTTGTGCCTTACCCACGGAAGTGGCCACGCGGGTCTCACAAACCATTTCCAACCCTCCAGATCACAACAAATTCGCTACCCTGCGGGCTGCCTTGAAGACGTGTTATCAACAGACCAGCCCCAATCTCCTGCAAGATCTATCCTCTACCTCCCTCGGGAACTCAACCCCGGGACGTCTCTGGGAGGAGATGTGTCGGCTGAACTCCCGTCACACAGACAGACTCCCCGACTCTATCCTGCGCCAGCTTCACGCACAAAAGCTACCCACAGAAGTACGCAACATCCTGTCCGCAGTAGATTACTCTACGACACCGGAACTATATGCAACCGCGGCAGATAGAATTTTTAACGAATGCGCTGCTGCACCCCTTGCCGCCACGGTCACACCAGTACCTACCATCGAACTTGTAAGCCGGGTCAACGCCCCTCAGCCGAGCAATTCCTCACAAGACATCAAGGACCTGTTGCAAATTTTGAACCGCAGGATGGACACTGTTGAGCAGTTCTGCTCCTCCATACCCGCTGCTGCGCCGGTTCCTGACTCACATACTACGCCCTACAAGTTCCGACACACAGCAGCCAACCCCCAGCACAACAAATTTACCCTCTGCTGGTATCACCAGACTTTCGGCCGCTATGCTCGAAACTGTGAGCCCTATTGCACCTATTCGGGAAACGGCAACACCGGAGGCTGGTAGACGCCTCAGCCTCCGTCCCTCCAGGCGTCTCATTACTGCGCGTCACCGACCGCACCTCCGGCAAGAAGTTTCTCATCGACACCGGTTCATCGGTCAGCCTCATCCCTCCCTCACTACGAGACAAGTCAAAGCAACCCTCGTATGACCTGTTCGCTGCCAACGGTACCTCCATCGCCTCCTACGGCGTACGCACCCTCGCCTTAGACCTCGGTCTGCCCAAGACTCTGCGTTGGTTATTCGTGATAGCAGACGTGTCTCAACCCATCCTTGGTTTCGACTTCCTCACCTTCCACAAGCTCGGCGTCAAACCAAGTCATCTATGCCTCATTCATGAGCCTACAGCACGCAAGATCCATGGTTCTCGTGCCAGACACACGGACGCTATCACCTGTCTTGCGCCTTCCAACGAGTTCTCCTCCCTGCTCGACGAATTCAAGGAGCTTTTCTCACCCCGAGTCTCCCTACCCCCACCACCTACGTCGGGAATTTTCCACCACATCGAAACCAAAGGACCACCTGTCTTTTCACGCCCTCGCCGCCTGCGCCCTGAGCTCCTGTACACAGCCAAAGCAGAATTCAACAAACTACTGCAAGACGGCATCATTCGCCCTTCAAGGAGTCCCTGGGCATCGCCTCTTCACATGGTTCCTAAGCAAACACCCGGCGAGTGGAGGGTGTGTGGCGACTACAGAGCCCTGAATCTCGTCACCAAACCTGACAGGTACCCTATTCCGCATGTCCAGGACTTTCACCACAAACTTCATGGCAAGACTATCTTCTCGAAGATCGACTTGGAGCGTGCCTTCCACCAGATCCCAGTAGCACCGGCAGATACCCAGAAGACAGCCATCACCACTCCGTTCGGACTCTTCGAGTACACTTTCATGAGTTTTGGCTTACGCAATGCAGCACAGACTTTCCAGAGGTTCATGGACCATATGCTTCGCGACCTCGATTTTGTCACCGTCTACATTGACGACATCCTCGTCGCATCTTCGACGCCTGCCGAGCACCACCACCACCTACAACTCCTTCTCCAACGCCTGCAGAACAACAACATGAAAGTTCATCCTGCTAAGTGCGTCTTTGGAACCTCGGCCATCGATTTCCTCGGTCACAGAGTCTCGCCCGGTGGCATACAACCCCTACCACAGAAGATAACCGCGATTAGGGAGTTCCCCAAACCTGAAACGGCGAAGAAACTCCGGGAGTTCCTGGGTTTAGTCAACTACTACCACCGCTTCATTGACAAAGCTGCCACCGTCCTAGCCCCCCTACACGACCTTCTCAAGGGACGCCCAAAGAAGTCTCACAAGTCTCTCATGTGGACTCAAGAGGCTACTACGGCATTCACCACTATCAAACAGCACATCACACGCCTCACCCTCCTGGCCCACCCCGCACCTAACGCCCGGACCACTCTCACAACAGACGCTTCTTCTACTGCAGTGGGCGCCGTCTTACAGCAGGAGATCAACGGAACTTTCATGCCCGTTGCTTTCTTCTCACAACGGCTTCAACCACCACACCTCAAGTACAGCGCTTTTGATCGAGAACTCCTGGCCATATACTTGGCTGTCAGACATTTCCAACACTTCCTCGAGGCCCGTCAGTTCACCATCTTCACTGATCACAAGCCCCTCGTCCACGCTTTCGCTTCAGCTTCCCAGTCACATACACCTCGTGTCCTGCGCCACTTGGCTTACATCTCGGAGTTCTCCAGCGACGTCCAACACATTAAAGGCAGCCACAACGAGATCGCCGACGCCCTCTCTCGTTGTATATCCACCATTCTTCCCTCATCTCCACCCATTGATTATGGGCAGCTAGCCGCGGCTCAAGAGAAAGACGAAGACCTGGCAGCTTACAAGACATCCCCCTCAGGCCTCATACTCCAAGAACTCCCTGTTCCTGGCACAAAGATAAAATTGTGGTGCGACGTATCCTGTGGACAGCCTAGACCGTTCGTGCCTCACGTCCACCGCCGCGCTGTTTTCGACCGCATCCATGGTCTCAGCCACCCGGGTGTGCGGGCCTCCCAGCGCCTCCTCACGCAACGTGTCGTCTGGCCCGGCATCAAGTCTGATACTAAGAAATGGGCTGCCCAGTGCCTAGCCTGCCAGTCCTCCAAAATACATCGTCACATACGGGCCCCCTTACAAGCCTTTCCTATTCCCAAAGGACGTTTTCAAGTAGTACACCTCGACATCGTGGGACCTCTTCCATCATCCTACGGTAGCACCTACATCTTCACCTGCGTCGACCGTTTCACCAGGTGGACAGAAGCAATTCCCATGCCCAACGCTACAGCAGAGACTACTGTCCGCGCCTTCATGTCCGGTTGGGTTTCCCGTTTTGGCCCCCCCGCTACCGTAATCACTGACCGAGGAGTACAGTTTGAGTCACAACTCTGGCAGCACCTCCTACAGTTCCTCGGCACGTCTAGACAACGCACTACAGCATACCACCCTCAAGCCAACGGCATGGTAGAACGTTTTCACCGGCAGCTAAAGGACGCACTCAAGGCACAGCACGACCCTTACAGCTGGACTGATGCGCTTCCCTTAGTGCTCCTCGGCATCCGTGCGTCACACAAGGAGGATATGGACTGTAGCCCAGCAGATCTGACACTAGGCGAGCCCCTTCGGCTACCCGGGGATTTCTCACTCCCTCCTGATCCCAATCAAGCCACTCCAGCCGTTCGTCACGACTTACTCCAAAAGCTACGACAAGCAGTTTCTGCATTCAGAGCTACTGCTCCACGCCAGCCTACTCGGCGCCCTGAACACATCCCTCCTGCACTACTCACAGCCGAGTATGTTTTCGTCAGGCATGATGCTCACCGCAACCCATTACAACGCCCCTACGATGGACCCTTCCAGGTGGTTACCCGTTCTGCAAAGTTCCTGACAATTATCCGGAATGGCAGACATGACACCGTCAGCATAGACAGAGTCAAACCGGCCGCCTTACCCGTCGGGCCCCCAGCCCAGCAGCACCATCAACAAACTACGCCTGCACCAGTCCACCCGCAGTTACCACCGGCAGCAACACCACGCCCACGACATTTCTGGGCACCCTCTTTTCACCCTCATGTACAACCTGCTCCTGTCATAGAACCTGAACCTGTAGTAAGCCTCCCTCCTATCATAGAACCTGCTCCTGTCATAGACCCTCCTCCTGTCATAGAACCTGAACCTGCTCCTGCCATGGACCCTCCTCCTGACGCAGCCCCTGCAGCAGCAGGAGCACAACAACCATTGCTTGTACAACCTCCTCTAATCCCAAACCCTTTTTCTCCTCCTAATTCTCCCACAGGTTTTGTGTCACTGGACGGAGTTGTTACACGTAGCGGTCGAGTCGTACATACACCTGCCCGGTATGTGTTATGTGTGGGACACAACCCGGACAACATCCAGCCTCCCGCCGCGCCGGGAGGGGAGGGGGAGTATTGTAGTGGACGTCTTCCCTACAAGCTGCCACTCACCACCTGTTACCGCCTTCCCTAGCAACCAAGCGTATCCGCATTCCATTGCCCGCCGTATCCTAGCAACGGAACTAGTCACCGGCTACTTCTCGGGTTTTTCCACCATGACTCATAGCCGCTGCTGGGTGTATATAAGCTCTGTCTCTCCATTGAGATGCATTCTGACCAATCTTCTTGAACAAGCAACATCTCCTCCAGCAAGCTCCACACTGTTAACATTTCATTCAACCAGGAGGCCAGCAACAGGCAACATCTTCTCTAACGGAGCTCCTGCACACATACCTCCTTCGACAAGCTACTCACCGCACGTCTCTACCAAGCAGCCCCTCACCACACAGCACCTCCAGCACCAGACTGTCTATCATATAACTTATATATTATACAAGAAAACCACATTAGAGTTTCCTTCCATCCTGAGTGCTAGACAACTTTAATATCTCGATACCCCTACACAGGCATTGGAACCTGAAGGAGTGGCCCTTACGTGAGACTCTGGAAGCTGGTATGCCAAACATTGTCAATGATCCAATCGTCAGTCGAGAAAAGATCATATTTCCTCCTCTCCATATCAAGCTGGGCCTGATGAAACAGTTTGTCAGAGCATTAAATACTGATGGTGAATGCTTCCAACACATAGTCTCTGCTCACCCTGCTTTGTCATTTGAGAAGATAAAGGCAGGTGTGTTTGATGGACCACAAATTCGTGCACTTGTACGTGATCAAGACTTTGTCAGAAAGATGGACGACAAGGAAAGGGGTGCATGGCTTTCATTTGTGGCGGTAATGGAAAACTTTCTTGGTAATAAAAAGGCTGACAACTATGAAACCCATGTAGCAACCATGTTGTCAGCCTTTCATGACCTTGGATGCAATATGAGTGTCAAACTCCATTTCCTATATAGTCATCTTGATAGATTCCCTGAGAACCTAGGGGCAGTAAGTGACGAGCAAGGCGAGCGGTTTCATCAGGATCTCAAGACCATGGAAGACCGCTACCAAGGGAGATGGGACAAACATATGATGGCAGACTACTGCTGGAGCATTAAACGAGAGTGCCCTGAGACATTTCACAAACGCAAGAGCTTCAAGCGCAATTTCCTACCTGGCTAAAATGTGATTGGGCTTTGTCTCCTCATAGTAACAAATTTCTTACCTAACAATGAGTTTTATACAAATTTCAACCTTTGTTTTAGATGGAACGTGTTTCAAATTGTGTTGTTGAATAAATTTAGAATATGTAATATTTTATTGTTTATTACCCAGCTAATTTAATGACAGTTTAATGACATATTTTTCAAGATAGACGACGAGGTCAATAAGACGAAGACGAAATTTTGAAATTTCAAAATACCTTGATTGCAAAAAAACTAGAGCTTACAGAAAGAAACTAACTTCAGATATGAGATCAGCACACCCAAATTAGGTAGAATCAAGTGTTTATAGCAATGCAACAAAAACTTTGTTGACCAGTGTTATTATTACAGGAGTATTAAATTTTTGCCCCTCAGACACTAATGTGGGTCAGTGACCTATTCCCGGGTGGGCTAATCCCCTTAAAAAAAAAAAAAAGCCGTGGGAAATTAAGGTTTGTTTACATCCGGCAGTTCGGCTGCTCTCTCTCTCTCTCTCTGCTTGTCTATACAGAGTACCACATTTAACCCTTCAATATATATGAGCAGTAAATAAGTGTTGCTTTCATATTCTTATGTAGAGTAATGACGATATATTTTCACATGTGCGCACTTACATACGAGCAGTCTCACTTTTTTTTATACCATTATTTGTTAGCTACTTATATTGTTCCATTTATTAACATTAAATAACATTACAGGTACTTCAAGCAACCATATTCATTTTTTACATTAATTTTACTACAGCTAAACTCAGGGTCTTATTTTCTTCAGTTTTATATGTAGAACCAATCAGTCACTGGTTTCGTAAGCTTTAACATAAACAATGCCGGCAGCCGTCTCGTCTCCTCTATCATTCCACGTATTATTAATAAATTGTATTGTTAATTTTGCACACACATACATTAATTCAATAAAAACAAATTCAGAAACATTAATTAAAATATATATGAACAGTAAATAAGTGTTGCTTTCATATTCTTATGTAAAGTAATGATATGCTTTCACGTGTGCGCATGCACACTTACATATGAGATCTCTCTTTTTTCTTTACCATTATCGTCAGCTTCTTCTATTGTTCCATTTATTAACATTAAATAACATTACTTAAAACAACCATATTAATTTTACTACAGCTACAACCAAGGTCTTATTTTCTTCAGTTTTATATGTAGAACCAGTCAGTCACTGGTTTTGTAATCAACGAATAAAATGCTGTGTCATTTCCTCGTGTGTTTTAATATTCTACGTATTATTAATGAATTGTATTGCTCATTTTGCACACATAAACATTAAGTCAATAAAAAAGACATTCAGAAATAAACAATAATGAATCTTTTGTACATAAGAGAAATGACGCTGTTTACACGATTATGCACGTCGTCTGCACGTTGGCGGGCCGTTCAAACCCGTCGAAATTCAAGTTTCCACCGTCAAAATTTTTATTTATTTATTTTTTGTGTGTTCCAATAAAATATGTTAAGAATTAGAAACTCGCGAAATTTGAGAAGCTACTATACGACATTTAACCCTCCAATATGTCTTCAAACAAACCATGCTGCAGAGAAAGTGGTGCTAGTGCTTCCAGGCATAAGCACAAGTCACTCTCTATCAAGGAAAAGGGTGAATTTCCATGGTCCGGCAATTTCCATGGTCCAGCACCGGTCAGGTCCCGAGGTTGCCTGACTAGCGAGGTACAACCTGTAGTATTTCCTTATACTTTCTTTTCCTGTTCTCATAGACGACTATATCTCTCTGTGCTATCACTGTGAACACTGTATCAACCTGTGAATGGTGTATTGTAGGCACAGTTTCAGTCCATGAGAAAGCACACAAACAAAATAAAATTTAAAGTCTCTGTTGCACCTGTAACACGACTTGGTTTCAGCTGTTGGTGGTGCCTTTCCAGCTTGCTTGCCAGTTTGTATTCACTTTAAGTTATTTACAACCTCTTCCCCGGTCACTGATGACACTATGAACTGATTTACATAAAATCACAGTACTACTCTCCCTGGTTGGCCTTTATCACAGCCGTGACCTCAACTCCGTAAAAAATAAAAATTTTGTCCTATGGCCGTGATTTTGTGGTTGTAGGCCTCCTGACCTGGGCTATACCTCCAACTCGGTGGAAATTGAGTTTTCAAAAATACAATCACGTCTAACACTAAAAATCCTACATCGATTTACACTTTCACATCACTAAGACGATCTTGATGTTCTTATGTAATCTCTGTCCAATTCCTGCCGCTCAACATTGAAGGTCCAAATGCCTAACACGCTGTTACAGAGACACAACACGACCCAACCTGCTCGCCTTAAACGTATTGGTCACTTAATACTAGGGTTTACTTCGTAACTTAGGGTCTAGCAGTGTGTTTAGTCTCGCAATGTGAGTTTAGTCTAACAGTGTGAGTATAGTTTAGCAGTGTGAGTTAAGTCTAGCAGTGTGAGTTTAGTCTAACAGTGTGAGTTTCATCTTGCAGTGTGAGTTTAGTCTAAGAGTGCGAGTATAGTCTAGCAGTGTGAGTTAAGTTTAACAGTGTGAGTTTAGTCTAGTAGTGTGAGTTAAGTTTAACAGTGTGAGTTTAGTCTAGCAGTGTGAGTTTAGTCTAACAGTGTGAGTTTAGTCTAGCAGTGTGAGTTTAGTCTAGCAGTGTGAGTTTGTGTTTTTCATTAATCAAAGTTGAGGGTGGAAGGAAGGGTGAAACACCAACCAGTAGTTTTAACTAATTTACCTTAGACATAATAAAAATACTGCACTCTGTGACAATACAAAAATAGTTGACCTTCCCCAAGCAACTAAGGTCACAGCACCACACAAACATAACTGACCTTCTCCCTTAAATTAAGGTCTCTTCTTCTCCATACAAAATAACTGAGCTTAATACTATCATTACACACTTAACATTATACAGTGACCCCTCGTTTAACGAACGCCTCGGATAACGAACTGCCTTCCATAAGGGTCTTCAATTCGGTTAACGAACAAAAATTCGGTTAACGAATTTCTTACGAGCCGACCTCAACATGTTTTCGCTTGCACTGACCAGGCAACCAGCTTTAGTATCAGTCCGCCAATACAGTAATCGGTTTTAGGGCTTAAATTCCTTACTATTTTAGTAAATATCAAGAAGTTTATACTATTCAATAATTTTAAAAGTTTAATATTAACTTTTCTTAGTCATTTTAACAATTATTGAACATAATTGAAGGTAAAGAAACTAGTTTCTGGCGTGCCATCCAGCCTCTTAACACACCAGACAGGCGTTAGTCTCTCTCTGTTTTCAGTGGAAGTAACATCTTGCTTGAGACTCTCCAACTAAACGCTTTTTTTCTGTGTTTCCAAGCAAATTATTAGTCATTTTGAAATATATTTTACATATTGACAATATATAATGCAGTGCAGTGTTGATTTAAGGAAAATAATCTTGAAATACACCAAGAAAACTAAAATTTTATGGGTGAAATGGTGCCATGGGGTGACTTCTCTTCCACCCCAATGCCTTCTCTTCTTCCTTCTCCTCCACCCCCATTCTAATTCTCATCATCATCCAGGAGCCTTCTACATACACACCTCAAAGTAAGTGAACTTTTCTACCATTTTTGTTGAATTTAGGAAATTTTCGGTGAGCTGGAACCAATTACCCAAAAACCCATTGAAACGACCTTCTGGAACGGATTGAGTTCGTTAACCGAGGGGTCACTGTATACACAGACACTGGTATAATACAACATACAATAGTACCTTGAGTTCTCCCTTAATACTATCAGTACACACACATAACATTATATACACAGACACTGGTATAATACAACATACAACAGTACCTTGAGTTCTCCCTTAATACTATCAGTACACACACTTTACATTATATACATAGTCACTGGTATAATACAACATACAACAGTACCTTGAGTTCTCCCTTAATACTGTCAGTACACATACTTAACATTATATACACAGACATTGGTATAATACAACATACAAATTACTCCTTCAGAGTGTTTACTGTGACACTACCCAATAGAAAACTTAGATACTCCCTTAGTGCGGTGAGTGTGAACGTTATGCAGCTGTAATAAGAGTCACAAGAGATTATAGGGACCTGTACTAATGTATGCAGTACACAGTATTTACATAAAACTCTACATTCATGTCCACAAAATTAATGCCATTCTTGTAGCAATCATTTTTTTTTAAATACCATTGTTAGATAAACACATGCCAGAGCTATTAGGAAAAGTTGTATATAAGGACAGCAAATATCTAAATACTGTATGTTAATTTAACCAAGTCTTCTGCTTAACATGATCAAAAAACAAATTTTAACCCAGAGTTTGGCATTTCAGCATTGGCTACTTTAAGAAAATGACTGCCCAAGGATGAATTGATATATAACCAAGGAGAGTTACCTAACTAAGGCACAAGATGCTAACTGAACAATATATTAAACATGATATTATATACAGTTAAGAGGTGTTAAAGTTCATCTGCCCCATAACACCAGCTACTATATATGAACCCTAACCATTATTTACCAGATAATGGTACCATATATCTGTAAGTGATGAAAGAATATATTTAAAACATGAATCAAAACTATCAACCATTTTAGTCAAGATAAAATATCAAAATATCTCGTCAGAGTTGAGCAAAACTTATCAAATATTTACGTACAATTTCAACGGAGATTGAAGAGTTCCCGGGAGATTAAGATATCACCTTGACTATAACAAATGGTCTACCACCACTGTACTACTTACCAAGATGATTTACTACCTGCGTTAATGTACGTACTTGTGATAAAACTTACGTCGCGTGTAAATAAAGACAGACGTACACAGTTGACACAACTAGTGATGCACAAATTATAGTAAATGAGAGTTCATCTCTGTTCAACACAACTTATCCAGTAAAGGTGAAATTTTAAGCCCATAGACGATAAGTTTAACCTTTGTTCACTACTGTACTGTAAATAACATTATTAAAAAGGCTGATGAAACAAAATGGAGTATTATTATGAGTGATATTTAACCAACATCAAATGTCTACACTAAGGCCATGGTAGAAGTAATTTACATCTTAAGAGCAGATTACTTGTGTTTAATATCTCTAAAAGTGGCATTTGTCACTTGTCTTTATTCTGGTACATTCATAGAGTTTGTTCAAGTGGTTTTATATTGATGTATATCACTGTATTCAAGTTTGTGTGTCACATTTACCTTCTGTTAAAGTCATTCAAACATTTATTGAATTCTGTTTTTTTCATGCACAAGTTTATGACGTTTGAGATAACCGCTGTAGGAGAAACATTTCCCACATTCTTCGCATTCAAACTAATTCACACCACTGTGTCCAAGAATGTGTGTCTTGAGAGTACTCTTGTGGGAGAAACATTTCCCACATTCCACACATTCAAACTCCTTTATACCACTGTGTCCAAGAATGTGTCTCTTGAGAGTACCCTTTAGTGCAAAATGTTTCCCACATTCCTCACATTCAAACTCCTTCACACCATTGTGTCCAAGAATGTGTTTCTTGAGATAACCCTTCCGGGAGAAACATTTCCCACATTCTTCACATTCAAACTCCTTTATACCACTGTGTTCAAGAATGTGTCTTGAGATTATCCTTCCGGGAGAAACATTTCCCATATTCTGCACATTCAAACTCCTAGACGCAACTGTGTCCAAGAATGTGTGTCTTGAGAGTACTCTTTAGTGCAAAATGTTTCCCACATTCCTCACATTCAAACTCCTTGACACCATGGTGTACAAGAATGTGTGTCCTGCGATAACCCTTCCGGGAGAAACATTTCCCACATTCCTCACATTCAAACTTCTTTATACCACTGTGTCCAAGAATGTGTGTTTTGAGAGTACTCTTCTGGGAGAAACATTTCCCACATTCCTCACATTCAAATTCCTTCACACAGTTGAGTTCAAGAATGTGTCTCTTGAGAGTACTCTTATGGGAGAAACATTTCCCACATTCCTCACATTCAAACTCCTTTATACCACTGTGTCCAAGAATGTGTGTCTTGATAGTACTCTTCTTGGAGAAACATTTCCCACATTCCTCACATTCAAATTCCTTCACACCATTGTGTTCAAGAATGTGTCTCTTGAGAGTACTCTTATGGGAGAAACATTTCCCACATTCCTCACATTCAAACTCCTTTATACCACTGTGTCCAAGAATGTGTGTCTTGAGATTATTCTTCCGGGAGAAACATTTCCCACATTCCTCACATTCAAACTCCTTCACACCATTGTGTACAAGAATGTGTCTGTTGAGAGTACTCTTCTGGGAAAAACATTTCCCACATTCCTTACATTCAAACTCCTTTACACCATTGTGGACAAGAATGTGTGTCTTGAGATGACTCTTCTGGGAGAAACATTTCCCACATTCCTCACACTCAAACTCCTTTATACCACTGTGTCCAAGAATGTGTGTCTTGAGATCACCCTTCCGGGAGAAACATTTCCCACATTCCTCACATTCAAACTCCTTTATACCACTGTGTCCAAGAATGTGTGTCTTGAGATCACCCTTCCGGGAGAAACATTTCCCACATTCCTCACATTCAAACTCCTTCACACCATTGTGTACAAGAATGTGTCTGTTGAGATCACTCTTCTGGGAGAAACATTTACCACATTCCTCACATTCAAACTCCTTCACACCATTGTGGATAAGAATGTGTGTCTTGACAGTAGACTTGAAGGCAAACTGTTTGCCACATTCCTCACAGGAGAACTTTTTATCTCTGCTTGACATTGTGAACTTCTACTTAGTTACACTTGGTCTTGAGATGTGACATCAAAGTATCTGAAACAAAATATTTTGCCTTAGATGAAATTCTTATAAAAGTACAATTTATAAATGAAAACTACAAGTGACTAAATCAATTTGTGTAAAATAAGAGTAAAAATAAAATAAAAATATAAAATAAAAAGGTTATATTAATGTACACTGCGAAGATGCCGGAAAACCAGCTTTTTGAAGTGAGACAGATTGTATGAGTATGGAAACACAGAAGAAGGCAGAGCATTCAACAGTGTGAGGAAAGAAGGATGTACTATAATGAGTTATTATAGTGTGACCCACATCCACACAGACACAGTTTGGCTGTGAGGAAAGAAGGATGTACTATAATGGGTTATTATAGTGTGACCCACATCCACACAGACACAGTTTGGCTGTGTGAGTAAAGAAGGATGTACTATAGGGGGCAGTGAAATTTTGCTCAAAGCTGCACTCTTCAGGCATTGTTCCTTATACATATCTAAGACTCCATGCCAAATTTAGAGCTGATATGTCGAGGTTTAGTCTGCCGCATTTTCTACTGAAATTTTTAAATTTACCTACAGTACTAGCCAAACAGCCGCTGTGGCGGTGCAATGTTCTGTTCAGTGTTTGTCAACTTTTTTTCATAATTTGACGTCACTCTATTTTGATGGTAAGAAGACCGCCACTTGTGTGATGATAAAGAATGAAAAGACCGAGAAATGGAGTTCGAGGATGATGGTGAAAGATCATTACGTCATCATGGTTGAGCCTGGCAATGAATATCTCACATACCGGTATGTGACTCCCACGACTGGACACGGAAAGCAGATTGCCAAAACTATTCACGAGTTTCTGGTGGAGAAAAATCTAACCCACCAGCCCATTGTGTGTGTTGGTTGTGATGGAACCAATGTAAATGTAGGATCAGAAAATGGAGTCATTCGTCATCTTGAAATGTTACTTGGTCACCCGCTCCATTATTTCATATGTCAGCTTCACGGGAATGAGCTGCCTTTCCGCGCAGTTTTTTATCACTATGATGGTAAACCAAGTGGTCCTGAGCATTGGCGTAGTCCCATTGGAAAGCAGATCAAGGAGTCTTTGTCTGAGCTTCCAGTTGTCGCCTTCCAGCCAGTCAGTTTCCCTGATTTCCCTGTGTTTAATGATGAAGTGGAGAAAGATCTGTCCTGGGATCAGAAATACCTGTACACTGGGCTGCTGGGTTAGATTTTTCTCCACCAGAAACTCGTGAATAGTTTTGGCAATCTGCTTTCCGTGTCCTGTCTTGGGAGTCACATGTGTGAGATATTCATTGCCAGGCTCAACCATGATGACATAATGATCTTTCACCATCATCCTCGAACTCCATTTCTCGGTCTTCTCATTCTTTATCATCACACAAGTGGCGGTCTTCCCTACATTACAGTACAGTAACACAACACTGAGAAATGAAATGAGAAAAGGCTGATAATCAATATAGACATAGCACCATACTCATCTGCAACAAGACAACTTAAATGAAATAAGAGATATGAAAAAAAGTTGATAAACACTGAACAGAACATTGCACCGCCACAGCGGCTGTTTGGCTAGTACTGTAGGTAAATTTAAAAATTTCAGTAGAAAATGCGGCAGACTAAACCTCGACATATCAGCTTCAAATTTGGCATGGAGTCTTAGATATGTATAAGGAACAATGCCTGAAGAGTGCAGCTTTGAGCAAAATTTCACTGCCCCCTACTGTACTGTACCTTATGTTATAACAGAAAGTTTCCAATGTGGTGCAGCAAGAGACCCATTAACCAAAACAAACCTTCGTCTTGTGGCCCATATTTTACATCTTCACGTCACCTTCCTGGAATGAATAACATTTCAGCAACTAATAAATTAAATACTCTGGGCAGTAATATTATATAATATGTATACAGTACTGTACAGTATCATATTATACAGGAACTCATTAAATCTTCAAACATTTAAATACAATATTATGGTTAAATTAAGACATTTTCATAAAACTTATTAAAGAAAATAATAAAACACTTTAGAAAATCTTACCTCGACGAATGACACGAGGAACTTCATTAACCACGATCAGCGAGGCAGCAATATGGTAGTTGTCTTAACACTACAGTAACAACCAATTGGAGCCGTACACTGTAAACAAAATAACTCTGTTACTCTTTTTGTAGAAACTCAGATAATTTTTTGTTCCAACATGTTGGAGACGAAACAACCTAGTAAAGGATTGCCAACACGGTTTTATGCCAGGGCGCTCCTGCTTAACACAATTGCTCAAGGTACTGGATATTTGGACCCATATTCTGGAACAGGTGGTAATATAGACAATATTTACCTAGATTTTACCAAGTCTTTCGACAGTGTAACCCAAGAAAGGCTGAAAATCAAACTGGAAGGGTACAGAATTAGAGGAAATGTCCTAGCGTGGGTAGAAGACTTTCTACATGACCGCAAGCAGTGTGTGGCGATTCATGGCACGAAATCGTCATCTGTACCTGTCACAAGCGGGGTACCACAGGGCAGTGTATTGGGCCCGCTGTTGTTTGTTTGTTTCATAATGACATGCCTGACATTGTACACTCCTCCATACAAATGTTGCAAATGACGCCAAATTATTTCGGGAAATCAAGAGCCAAGCAGACTGTGAAGAGCTGCAGAAGGACCACAAGTTAACTCTGGTCAACAACTTTCTTAATACCACATACTAGTCACTAATGGATAACACCTGGTAAATTCACAAATTATATCCCACTGCCATAAGGATTTAATTATCTATAAACGCCGATATTGTGAAGCGTCTGGCGATTTCTCCTTTCCCAGAGAATTAAAATACCATCGAAGACATGATTTGGTTAGGTTAGGTTTGAATCCCACCAAATTGATATTTTCCCCGAGAATTAAAACCTCACCATCGTTCACACGATTTGGTTATGTTAGGATCCCACCAAATACAGTGACAAAATGTAAATTTCTTGTCAAAAAATAAACTGCAACTCTACAGTAAAGTTCCCAAAATGTCTCAAAAGCTAATATTTTACTACAAACAGAAATTAAGCCATAAATAAAAAGTACCACATTCTTATAACCAATATTTTTTACTTCAATCAAATAAAAAAATCTTTCCCAAAATAAAAATGACCCAAAATCCCACCTTGGTTAATATATAGGACTAACCCGCCATAGTGCCGATGCTGCTGTATCACCTCACGTCCAGAAAATGTCTCAAATATCACCGTATAGTAAGTTTTATCTGTTTAATATACCCGGGAAGTTAGGTTAGGTAGGTTTGTTTGGTTAGGTCTGTCCTTCATAACCACAAATGTTAAGTGGCGTTTATTTAAAAAAAAACATCCATTGTAGTAACATTACCACAAACAGTGTCCACTATAATATAACAATGAAAATCTGATGTTTTTATAATAGTTATCAATCCATTTTGCTCTTGGTTTAGTCCTATATAATTACCCCCACCTCAATTGGACGACACAAAGATCTTAACTACCATCAACTTTAACGATCCATGAGGCTGTAACGAGGTGGTTGTCTCCTCCATCTTAAACAGTGACAAGCAATAAATTGTATAAAAATTAGAATAATGACTGTTATTGCCGATGGTTTCAGCTACAGTGCTGGCATGTGATGCCATTAAATCTTTCGACCTGTGACCTAGCCAGATGTAGAAGTGTTTACAGACAAGTCCTGGCTCTGCTGAGTGGACTGTCTTCGGCGGGTGGTGGTGGTGCCCGCCCCGCCATGAGACAGATCACCCTCTCTCGTGAGGCTGATGAACACCGACTCATAGTCCTGTCTGAGAATTTGTGCTGGGACAATTTACTCAGTACTGTTGTCTCTTGGAACACCATACTGATCTGCATTGACCCGCACTTGTAAGTACAGCCAAAGTGATGACATATTGTTGACTAATTACCCCTACTCGTTTCTGCCTAACCTGGAGTAATAAGACAATGCAGAATGAAGCATAACTAAGATTAATAGAGTTATGAACTTTGTATCATGTCACTATGTTTAATAAATTGTAATTAAGATAAAATTGTGTGAGACTAACTCATTATGTATCAGATGGTTCACAATGTAATGTTATGAACATCTCTGTAGGTTATGACCACATCAATAAATATTGAAGGAGTCAAAAGGAGAGTTTCAATCATTCCCATCGACTTGCCCGTCACCTGAACGACCTTAACCAAGGCGTTTACAGTTATGTAATATACACATATCAAATAGTGTATTGTGCATAATGAATATATTTCTGAATATCTTTAAGAGTTGTGAGGGATAAAAGCTTCACCCATTCAACTCTCACTGCACAGTAAGTCAGTGAAGAGTTGTTGATTGAAGGAAATTGTGAATATTTAAGTTTTAATGAAGAATGGTTAGGTTAGGTTAGGTTATGTGAAGACATTCATAAGCCGGAACAAAAGCTATATATATATATTTTTTATGGGTAAAAGTCCACCCGGGCACAGGTCATGACCCACAACAGGGCCTAGGGGAGGGAAGAGTAAAAATAAATTTTAAAAATATAAAATAAAAAGGTTATATTAATGTACACCGCCAAAGAAGCATATTGTTTAAAGTGAGACAGATTGTATGAAAACACAGAAGAAGGCAGAGCATTCAACAGTGTGAGGAAAGAAGGATGTACTATAACGGGTTATTATAGTATGACCCACATCCACACTGTGGGCAAGACACCAGCCCACGGTACACAGGATGCTACTTGTTAACAGAGGCTTTACTGTATAATTGAATCAATGTTGAGAGAAAGAAACCTAACCTAACCAAACCTAGCCGGGTTACTACGCCCAGTATTGATTCATCTTGTTTTGGTAATGAATATTGACGCCGGTCCTGGATTATGTCAACAATTGTATATAATTGTTCTTCCTCTATGAATTTCTTTGTTATCATCTAACAACACAGTTAGGTTGTAACACAGTACCATAAATCATTATAATTTGACCATAATTATAGTAATAAAAGTATCTTATGATGTACAAGGAGAGATTTATCCTCTTCCGTAAAAACTCGTCCAGTCATAATTGCCGCCATAATCTTGTAAACATTACTCTCGATGGCGACTGGCTGCCGTAATGGTGTAGATGAAACGTGATTGGCTGGATTTTCAGTGTTTGAATCTTTGCTCGTAACTGAAGAAAAAGCAGAACAGATTACCAGATCCGGGGTTCAAGCCGATGTTCTGAATATGGGTAATAATCCACTGGAAGAAATCTAGGCTCAAGGAATCCTGATTCACACACCCGAGTCGAGCCCAAATCCCAGGCTCAAACTACTGTCCTGAATTTGGGTCCATTGACAGGTAGACAACTATAGACAGAGAGACAACTAGCTGGAGAAACAAAATGTACTATAAGTAATATTTCACATAGTGTGTTGTGTTACACCAGGAGGAGGGGTTAGAGGCAGCCATTCACTTCCTCCAACTATTGCTGTCTCAAGTTTGAAAGTCATATTAACTATACTGTACAGTTGGTCCTCCTATTAAGCGGTCCCACAATCCGCGTTTCACCGTTAATGCGGTGCCTTGCCAGAACCTAACATTTTCACATTCCGCGGTCGTGAACCCCATTATGCGGAGAGTGGCTGGCAAGCCGCGCCATTTTTGGATCCAAACCTCCCGCCATCCGCCATGTTGTGTAAGAGGCGCGAAAATGGTGGGCACAAGGTCGCCCAGTCATCAAAACATTACCGAGTTCTTCACCCGCCACCCACTACAGCCGGCCCAAGTCAGTGATAGTGATAATTATAGTGAGGATATGGACTTATATAAACTTTGGGGGGTTTGACAAAGAGGCCCTGCAAGCCTCTGTGGTGGATAGTGATACAATTGATACAAGTGATACAGGTGAGGGCCAATAATCTGCCCTCTGCCTCGGAACCAACCGCCCATCCCCGTGTGCCCAGCCATCTTTTCTACTAATGTAAGTGTTAAAAAACCTAATATTATTGATATTTCTCTTAATTATTAATTGTGTGTGCATGCCATCATAAAGTTAAGATAATATTTTTACTACAACATAGTTGTGTGTCGTCAAAAAGTGGAGTTTGGGGATCGGCCCGGACTCCATTTCAATTAATCCCATATGTTATGTTATTCACTTTACGCGTTTCTCACTTTCCGCGGTACCCTTCGGGTTACATTAACCGCGTAATACGAGGACCAACTGTACAATATTATATTTTCATGAATGAGTTCTGATATAATAATAATTTTTAGGGTAATTGCTTTGTTTGGTAGATAATTAGGTGACTAGGCGAGAACTACTTTGTCTGGCGCACATCACTTGTCTTTCTCGGTGGTGATGCGGCGGTACACAGCCAATCATCTCCACTCAACGCCAGTCACCAGTGTAGGTTTATGAGCCACACAGATCAGGCGGCTGTTTAATATGCCGGGGGTTCTGGAAGGTAAGGTTAGGTTAGGTTAGGTTAGGTTAGGTCAAGTTTGTTTGGTTAGGTTGGCAAGGTCTTCTAACAATGCTTCTGCCACTTGCATTAGTTATCAAATATGGTTAGGTTAGGTTACGTCACATTTAATTTAGAAATAACCAAGTTTTAACACATTTTACATAAATGGGACAGTGTTCACTACAAAACAGTGAAATTAAAACGTTTTTAAATTTGTTTAATATTGAGTGGGTGTTAAGTGTTGCAGTAGTGGGTGTTGCTTCTGGTAACATGTGTTGGTGGTGACTCAGTGACTCTCAGCTGGTGTTTTGTGTTGCAGTAGTGGGTGTTACTTCTGGTAACACGTGTTGGTGGTGACTCAGTGACTCTCAGCTGGTGTTGCTTCTGGTAACATGTGTTGGTGGTGACTCTGACTGTGTTGCTCTGGACCAGCTGTTGAGTGTTGCAGTAGTGGGTGTTGCTTCTGGTAACATGTGTTGGTGGTGACTCTCCATCAAGTAAGGCCGCTGGCTGACCGAGTCTGTTTTAACAACAACAGTAGTGACACTCTCCATGTGGTGGTAGTGACACACATTACTGTACTAGACAGGTAACACGTCTTACTAAAGTACCACGGTTCACCTTGGCTATATATAAGTTAATAAACAACTCACAGTGACGTAGTGAAGTATTAAATCCTCCAAGTTTGTATTTTAATTAACACATTTTGGTCGACTTAATGTTTACAAGCGAGGCGATGAACACTGTTAATACCTTACCACGAACAACTCAACTTTACCTAATATAATAATATAAACTAACATCACATAGTTTAAACAATTATCATTTACTTAATATTATCTGGAAAAACAAACTTTACTCTACTGCTGATACACTTTTAAATAATTGTATTACATCTTCTTGTTATTGTATTATAAACTGGATACTAGGTAATAATAAACTATCAACAAGTAGTTATCGCGACACTAAGTAATAAACTATCACCAGGTAGTTATAGTAACACTAATTAATAATCAACTATCATCAGGTAGTTATGTTAGGTAAATTTGAATTAGTTGAGGTTAAGCAATAAATAAACTAGTTCGTGGTAATATTATAACACTGATCAGCTCCCATCCACCCCTCCCCCCAGTACCAAGGAAAGTACTTTATATACTTTCTTTGGCCGATAATTTTACATATATATTCATTAGTCTCTGTTACGGTACACCTCGGCTATGAAAATTAGTGCTATGAGTTTAAATTAATTTGCCAAAGTTGACTTTTATAAATGAATCAGTGTTTGAGCTGTACTGCCAAGATGATAAAAGTAAATATTCTTTTATTATTTCATAACTTGATCTGTGTATTATTTTATTGTTTTATGCTCTTATATTGGGTGATAAAAGTGTTTGTATTACACAGTTATTTATTTTTTTTTTACTTTCTTCTACATGAAACATATAAATGGGGTGTGCCCGTTTCGTCACCACTGCTCTACCCGTTTCGTCACCGCGTTCATACCCATCATTATATACATGAAAGTAACTGTTGCTTGGGATAGAAAATAATAATAACACAAAGATAATTTATTAAAGACTAAAATAAAACCTAAAAACATTGTTAATACGCCTACAATCATCTCACTGCTCGATGGTTTATGTGCTGGTGCCAAATCACCTTTATTTTTTTCTGTGTTTTGTTTATTTACCAAATGTTTTAATCGTTTTCTTTATTAAATAATTAATGTTCATGTATAATAACACAATACTTCTTGAGTCGTCTGTATACATGTGCCATATTGAGTCAACTAACTTCCTGTAGAGAGGATGTACTTTATCATCCAAAGTTTCAGTGCCAGGAGAGTTGTTCCTCACTTATGATGACGTCTTCTGTTTAGGGGGAGGGATGAGCTCAGGTGTCCGGAAAGAAAGTCACAATTGGGGATAGAAAAAGTCAGGGGTATAAACACATCTTTTAAACAGCCTAAATAATGCTAAGTTAGGTTAAGGTTTCTGACTTTTTTCCTACATTCAGGGATGATGACACATCATGGAGAACCAGATCATTGTGTTCACTCAGTTAAGGTTTATTGGTTCCTCCAAGTGCTGTACCCAGGTCCACACTGACACTTCCCTGGCCTAGCCTCCATCTAATGTATGAACATTTACAAGGTGAAAACAGCACTTTGAACTATGTGGGTGATGTGTAATGGTATTTTAACTGGTATGTTTGTTTTAATACATAGAATACAAATCTGTTGAGGAAGCACACTTCAAATATATACATGGACCAATGGATAGCTCGTTTGGTGTGACACTAATTGTTTTAATTAAGCTCTGAACTTTTAAGTGTCCTGATGTAAACACTTCTTGGCATTATCTGTTTAATTGCTGAGAGCAGGTGTATACACAGATATAATCTGAGAGAATATATTGTGAATTTTTCTCCAGGGAAGTGTTGTGAATAAAACTTTGAGATAACACTCCTGTTAAGTGTAAACTTTCCTGTCTAATGGTATGGAGAGAGTAGTGGAATCCTCCCCTACAAACGCTTTTGTCGCTGAGTAGCCGACTCTGCGAATTCTCCCTCCGCATCTCGTGTCTAGGTCAGCAACCAGCGCCTCCCTACATCTAACGGAGGTCAACTATTAAGCCACGCCTACCCCCGTTATATAAGACCTCACCTCGTGGTGACCTCGCTCTTTCTACCTACAGTCACCAACCAGCAAGCAACACCTCTGCTCCTGCCTTGCGGCTCCCACTCCAGCCGGCGACCATGGCGACCCACAAGCTGGTCCTCCTCTGAGCACCCTCACCAACCAGCTCTCTCTACTCAACGCTTGTAACCATGTTGCCTTCCCAGCACCAAGCTGCATTGCACATCCAATATAATATGTATACAGAGAGCACATTGTGAGTTAACTTTCTCCATCCCATCCTGAGTGTGAACCAATATCCCATACCCCACAAGAGAACTGCCCCTCTCTGGGGTGTGAGAGTGGTAGCGAGCTGGCCCTGGCTTGAGCCCTACGACAGATACAGCCTCAGTGATCTAGTCATAAACAATATGGTGAATCACTTGTTGAATAATTTGATAAATAACTTGGAGTTAGGGGTATATTTATATACAGCAAAGGTGTTGTTACAATCTAGTAAACCAACCAAACCTGTCTTAACCTATTGTGAAGACTGTGTGTCCAGCCAGGGAGGTGTAGGAGAGCGACCTGCACGTCCGACCAGTACGGCCAGCGTTCAGGAAGTGATTGGTCAACACACCTGTGAGAGGTTGGAGTCATAGACCACGTTCTTTATAGACTTTATTCTAACAGCGTCAGCTGGAGACTGGCAACCGGGCGCTGCCAAAGACAAGCCCCCATCTCAACATGGGAAAACATATCGTACGATGGTACAATCTTACATCTCCCCCCCAAGTTAAAAGGAAATGACAATGCACATTTGAACTAACAAAAGGAAAACAATGCATTCATAAAAACAACAATAATGCAGGAAAAACGAGTCAAACAAAGGAAAAAAACAAAAAAAACAAAAAAAAAACCCTCTAAACTGATTTTACATCACATACACTACACCACGTAGTCCGTCAACCAGCCCGGAGGCCTACGGCCTCTCCTGGGCCTGGCCGCGCTCGACTGGGGAGGGGCCGTGGGTGCGGAGGAGGGCGCGGGTATGGAGGGCACAGCAGAAGGGGGGCCAGGAGGCACAGCTTGGTGCACCACCGGAGTAGTAGGCACAGGTGTGGAGCCGTTTCGCAGGTGGCGTCTGTTGCGGATGGACACCCTGCCACTGCCACCCAACCTGACGGCATACTGCCTGTGAGGGCGGGCTTCCACCACTATGCCTGTCCTGTCCCAGAGCTTGGTAGCTGCGTCCTGCACACGCACCTGCGTGCCCACGACTAGGGGAGCCAGCTGGCGGGATACCTCCCTCCGCGACAGGACCCCATCCTGTGTTTCGGCCAAGCGCACCTCCCTCATACGAAGTGCCCGCCGCCAGTGCTGGTCCACCTTATAGTGCTGTCTGGCCACGGGAACGCCGTCACGGAGCTGGCGGCCGGTGGCAAGTTGGGCGGGCGACTTGTTCACCCCCCGCAGAGGCGTGTTCAGGTACTGGAGGAGGGCCTGGGATGTCCTATCGCAGTCCAGGCTACCCCCGGGCCCAGTGTTATCCCTGAGGAGCCTCTGCCCTGCCGTTGGACTGGGGGAAGTGGGCCGACGAGAGGCGCACCTCGACCCCCCATGAGTTGAGGAAATCTGTCATCTCAAGGCTGGCAAGGTTGGTACCTCCATCTGTGGAGATCTGCTCAGGTACCCCCCACCTCGTGAAGTAGGCCCGCAGACTGGCGATGATTTTTCCAGAGGTGGCCTCGTTGGGGAAGTGGGCGATCTCCAGCCAACCTGTCAGTCGGTCAGCATATGCTAGGTACGTGCGGCCCTGCAGGTGGAACAAATCGGCCACCACTTGTTGAAAGGGATAGTCTGGCGCTGGGGTCAGAACCAACGACTCCGGAGGCTGGGAAGGGGCGTGGGTCTCGCAAGCAGCACACCGGGACCGATGATACTGCAGGTCACCCTCCATGCCAGGCCAATAGACAGACTGCCGGGCCCGCCTGAGCATTGAGTCGAGGCCCTGGTGCCCCACATGCAGGTTAACGGCGACCCGGTGGCGGAGGGAGTCGGGGATGACAAGGCGCACGCAGCCCTGGTCAAAGGTGTAGGTGACCAAACCCCTGACCACAGCCAACCTGTCCCTCACCGAGAAGTACGGGCGCAGACAGGCCACCTCCTGTGACTTGTGGGGGTGCCAGTCGCCCGCCAGCACCCTCGACACTAGAATCTGGTACACTGGGTCGTCCGCCGCCGCTTTGCATACTGTGTCTTCGTCCATAGTGATGCACCCATCCTGATCCAGTGCTGCGATTGTGACTGCACACACTGCAGCGCACAGGTCCTCCTCTTGGTCCATGTCCACCGCATCAGGCGCCGCCCTGAGGGAGGGGAAGCGGGATAGGGCGTCAGCTGCACAGTTTCGCTTCCCTGGCAAGTATTTGACCGTGAATCGGTACTGCAGGGTCTTCTCCTTGAGCCTGAACAGGCGCGGATTCGCCACATCCGTGAAGGCTCTGTCCCCTAGCAAGCCAACTAAGGGGCGGTGGTCCGTCACCAGAATGAGGTTCGGGCAGCCAAGGAGGAACAGCCTGGCCTTGCGCAGGCACCACACCACAGCCAGGGCCTCCCCTTCTACTGCAACATAACCGGCCTCGGTCGTGCTCAGGTGTCGGCTACCACACAGAGCCAACCGCCACCCTCCTCTGCAGCAGAAGGGCGTCTCTGGAGAGGCACAGGCACAGTATTGTTGCAGGACGACGAAGCCGATGCCCTCCCTGCTCCAATCAGTGACAGCTGCCGTAGGCCTGGATTTGTCGTAGTACACCAAGCCGTCTCTGGCCAACTGACAGATGGTGTCCTGGGCCTGGCGAAACTTGAGCCGCAGCTGGTCGTCCCAATACACCTGCTTGCCCACTGGCTTCTTGAGGAGCTCACGGAAGGGCTCCATCACAGGTGCAGTGGCAAGGAAGGGAGCCAACTGATTAACCAGGCCATGCCAGGACCTGATGTCAGTGATTGATGGCTGATCCGGCATGGGGAAGTCCTTGATGGCTGACAGACGTTGGGCAGTGGGCTGGTACAGGTCCCACCCCAGGAGGAAACCCACAAACTCAGCTTCTCTCCTGCAGAACAAGAACTTTTCTGGTTTCAGCGTGATACCTGTGCGAGCGCAGGTCTCCAGAAAATCGTAAGTGTGCCAGAACGCCCCCTTCACACTGGAGTCATAGAGGAGAGTGTCATCCACGCACTTGTACTTGCGGGGCACATCCTGAATAGCGTCGTCAAACCTCTTGGTGTAAGCATCTGACGCTGAGCAATGTCCCATGGGCGTCCTGCAGTATCGAAAACGTCCCCACGGCGTGATGAATGTGGTCAGGCGTCTACTCTCCTCCTCCAACTCCACTTGATGAAATCCCCAAAAGGCGTCGGCGACGGTTTTGAACGAGTGCACTGGCACCCCAGACACCATGTCGAATGGTGCAGGTGTGTGGTGCGTCTCCCTCAGACAGCTTGCATTGAGGCGTTGGAAGTCCACAGTGCGCCTGGGCTGACCGTTTTTCTTGGCCACCACGACCATCCTGGCGCACCACTCCGTAGCCTCACCAGCAGGCACTGGCTGGATGACGCCTCTCCTGACGTCCTCCTCCAACTGGGCCTTCACCTCCGCTTCCCAGTGTTTCGGAACGGGTGTGTGACAGGCGTAGGGGGTCGTGCCGGGCGTCAGGTGGATATGGTGAGGGGGACCAGTCATGACTGGCAGTGGGGACCTGCTGGTGTTGAATGCGGTAGACGAAAAGTGCGTGAGTAGCCATGCCTCCAGCCTGGCCACATTCTCCTCCAAAGGAGGCAAGGGTATCTCAACTGGCCTCGGCGGGAAACGGCTGCTCTCAGGTAAACGGTTCGGAGGTGGATCGTCGGCAGTGTGCCGCTCCCCTCCATCGCCCACGGCAGCCACAGCACGTCTATGGAGCGGGAAGTCGACAGGCACCAAGTTGAGGCACTTGCAGGCCTCCAATGACAGATAGAGGGCCTTGGCTGTCTGCACGAAGTAGACCTCCTGGACGGTGGACCCCTCGTCCACACCGAGGCGGCAGGGGGCGGACCCCAGACACTTGAGCTGTTTGTTCGCCACGTCCCTTAAGCCATTACGGGCCCGAAGTTGCCCCGGACACAAACCAATGTCCCGGAGCAGGGATGCGCCTGCCACACACACCATTGCACCCGTGTCGGCTACAGCCAGCACAGGGGTGGCGGGGGAATTGCCCCCGGCCTGGGACACGAACACTTGTAACCTGGGGTGGCGGGATAGCTGGGCTGTTGCCACTGTAACAGCGCCTGACACATCCACAGGAGCACTTAGGGCTGACTTACTCCTACAACACCTTTTGAAGTGACCAACCTTACAGCAATTGCGACATGTAGCCCCACTTGCAGGGCAGTTACTTTTACCAGAGGCATGTGACACGCCGCAGTTACCACAGTGCACGCGACTGGGGTGTCGAGGTCGGGCGGCAGCTACCTCAGACTCACCGGTGACGTCATCACCAACCGCCACTGCCTCCGCGGCTGTTCCGACCACTGCCTGGCCAGACGTACGACACAATACACCAGCATCTCTCACTGCTGCCTCAAATAACATGCATTTGTTTCTAAGCACTTCAACACTATTATAACTAGAGTACCCCTGGAAAATTTCCCTTTTCAACACTGGGTTACTCAGGCCCACCATAACTTTACGTAATAGCATGTACTCAGAGAGGTCGTTATCACAGGTGGGACATTTAAATTCACACTCCACTGCCTCTGAGAAGCATCGTTGAAAATACCTTTTCATGGGCTCCTCTTCACCTTGTTTGCTGTTGAAAAACTCGTTCCATTTCACAGCTTGGTTTGAAGATTGAAGAATCATTCCACTGATGGCGTCCAGGGCTTCTTTGGGCAAGAGCTGCTCCCACTGACCGCTGGGGTATCTCGAGTCAATCACCCTTTGGAGTGCGGGGACGCAGTTCAGGCGAATGTGGAGTGTGGCCACCAGTTGTGGCCACCTGTTCAACAGCACCCATGACTCCATGGACCGCCTCCATGTCCTAAACGCAGCTGCTGGCATTTCTGCCTCACACTTCTCTGGAGCGACAGCTGCTGAGGGTTTCATGACCGGCATAGAAGCATGACCACCGCCAGCACCTAGAGACGCCATCTGAGCCATCAATGCACTTATGGCCTGCTGCTGGGCGCGCGTGGTGTTCCCGGCCGGTGTAGAGAAGCCCCTTGAGGGCGTCGAGAATCGTGGACGTGTAGGGGCCATGTCAGCGTTCTTGTCAGGGCTGTAATGGCGTGTCGGGCCCCGACATATCCTACTCACTGTGCGCCATGTGAGAGGTTGGAGTCATAGACCACGTTCTTTATAGACTTTATTCTAACAGCGTCAGCTGGAGACTGGCAACCGGGCGCTGCCAAAGACAAGCCCCCATCTCAACATGGGAAAACATATCGTACGATGGTACAATCTTACTACACCAAAGACATTCATGGATGATAGAGAGCGGTAGTAACTCTCGACAGGAGCTGCCATGCACAGGCCATCCGGCCTATTGCAGACTCCTATTTTCTTATGTTCTTATATATAAAGATGTAGTTATTGAGAACTTGTACTACAGTTGAAGATCACCTGAACCTTTAGCTGATGTTACAGGGTCGATTACTACAGCATCCAGGCGTCGTCTGTTGATGTCACTCACACGATGGCGTCACTTCCTCGTTGAGTCACTCCTTCATATCGTCAGTGGCGCGTCATCCGATGTTGACGAGTGCAGTTGTTGAGGGCAGTCACGTTGCTTGCTGTCTCATCAGGCACTACTGAAGAGTTCTTCATGCATTGTTGATGGTGAGCAGCCGTCTGTCTCCAAGCTTGGGCGTGCGCCAACTGACTGTGGTAAAAGTTAATGATATGCTGACACGGCTGGCTACCACTGCACCAAACTCTTAACTCGTACAGTTAAGGGTTGTAGGGGTTTACTTACTGGATCACTCTTGGTGATAGAACAATTGTACCTCAGTGATGCAACATGATTTAACTGCTTTACTGTATGTATGTATGTATGTATGTATGTACGTATGTATGTGTACAGTATGTATGTATATTATGGTGTGTCAATTTAGGGGGTGAACTGGCTAAATTGAAAATCGAGTAATTTGGTAGCAATTTATTGTAGTCTTTAAGCATGCAAAACAATATTCTGGCATAAATTTTTTTTTATAATAAGTCCTACCTACATCAAATGGATTTTTAAATGTACATATTTGTGAATTTATAACATAACCAGCGTTTGCACACATGTTACTGTTTCAAGTTTCAAATTATTATATTTTATTATCCGTAGTCTATTTGAAAGTAACCAATGCCTTCATACTCTCTTTGCTTTGGTTTCTTGTCATCAGTAGTCTGCTTGCTATTTGTGCTTTGATGTAACCTTCTCGCCTCTCGTGGCTGTAAACATGGCCCGCTGCTTCTGTGACCATTTTCACACATCTCTCCACACTTTGAGTGTGGGAAGGCCACTTCGGCACCTGCATTGGAGTCTCTTTAAGGTTTCTCAATTCTTGGCTAGTTAGACTTGTTGTCAATGGTGGCTCTAAGACTTCCAAACTCAAGTCAACCAATTCTGACAATTTGGTGGCATTGACGTTTATTGGGGGAACTTTTCTTGAATGAAACGAAGTCTCCCAACTGGTCGTCATCTATTAGCGTTCCTCTAATCTTTAGAATGACTTCTACAGCCTCGGTTCGGAGATTGGTACATTGACTGCAAAGCATTGCTTGCAAAACTGCTTCTGATCGAACATACCAAGCGGACCTTCTTGCCACAGGTAACACGATGTCCCTCACTACCTTCCTCTGTGTTCTTACTAGCTGCAATTGAAACAAAAGGTGATTGGGCCCATCCACCCACATAGGATTAAGTTTCACACTAAACCACTGGGGAAGATAAACTCCAATAATAAATTCAACAATTAACCTCAAATTCTTCAGCACTTCAATTCGTGTTTGGAAATCCAAATCCTGCAGAAACGAAGAGCTGTAGTTAACCAACGGCTGTGACTGACAGGTCCAATCTCCAAGAGAGCCAATGACTGAGGCACTTCTCCTGATCTTATTGCTTGGGCAATACGATAAGCATAGGATTGATCTGTGCTGAGATCTTTGATGACTCCTTCAGACAACGCCGGAAGGGGAGGGCCAACTTCGACCTTTGGAAAGGTTGTATTTATTTCTAGTTGTGTTGCTTCATCCAGCATGATGCCAAGGGGACCTGACCACTTGTTGTTGCTCTTTGTAGGACCATCAAGTTCCTGGATGAGATGACAAAGAGGTAGCTCGCCTGTATGTAAATCACATACAATCCAAACAAGTCTTCTTCCTAGTCTTTTCTCTAAATGCGTCATTACACCCCCCTGCCATCCGGTGTTCACTGCAGTTGAATCTCCACCAACAGCCTGCAGTGAACTGCCAAGTCCTCTCTCCTGAACCCAACATAAAATATGATCAGCAATGACCTCTGCATGTTTCTTGCCTTCTACTTCAGTTTCGGGAGCAAAGTGAAACAAAAACCGACCACCAGGCTCAGAACAGACAGAGTAGTGTTCGTCTTTGATGAGACCTGGAAACTTTCTGTTCACTCCCTCTACTTCTAGCAAAACTTTTGTGTCATCTATTCTTCCATCAAACAAAAGACAGGAGAGCCCTCCCTCGCTTAAATCTTTTTCATGCTGATCAGATATTTCCTTCATTATTTTTTCTTGTGCTCTTCTAATTTTATTATGATCTATCACCAAAGATACATCCTCTCGGCTGATGAGGCCTGCATCTATCCAAGCGGCAGTTGCAATTTCTGCAGCCTCACGAAGTCCAGCATGGTGGCGAATACTAGCTAAAGCAATGTTTGAAATATTTCTTGTGTTGTATTTCATTTTCTTTGGTAAAGGTTCAGATGGCTCTTTGGAACTATCATCTGATGTTGCTTCCTGTTCATCAGAAGAACTATCAAAGAAGTGATAAACATCTTGACACAGCTCTTCCTCTCTTTGGATGGCTTCTTCACTCTTCATTTTCTTCTTTTGTTCCCTCTCTCGGATTTGTTCTCTCTTCTTGGCATTAGCAATCTGCTTCTTTGTTTCTGAATAATCTATTGAACCCATTTGCATACTTCCTTGGCCTTCTGCCTTTGTCCTCTGTGCCTTTATAAATTCAAGCTCTAAAACAGGGATCTTCTTTTCACGTGGACAACCACAATCAATGTGGGAATTATTTTCTCTCTTACCTGAGTGAGAACAGTTGGATTCAGAACATAATTGTATGGAGCACTTGCAGGTCAAAATGTCAAACAGAGTATCAAGTGTGTGCAGAAATTCATTTTTCCTGGCCAAGTTTCCTTTACCAAGTGATGTTTCAACTGCTTTGTGCCATAATTTCGTTAGTTTTAGCTCAATAGTTCGACACTGATTAATCACAGGTGGTTTGAATAGTGCATTAGCTTTTGTCCATTGATGCAGAAGAGGGACTATCATGTCATTTATGAGTTCTTTATCTGTATAGTTCCTTCTGTCCTTTGCATTTTTTTCCCGAAGGAGTAACCCTAATCTTAGCATGTCTCTCACTGTTGGAAGTTCTGATACAGGAAGCTCCTTCCCTTTACCAACTAGCAGGCTCAAGTGGGTTGACAACTGACTTCTTGTCTTCAATTTTGACATCTTCACACTATCTGACAAATAGAAAAATATTTCAATGTTTCATAATTTAATTGTTGTTTCAAAAAATATCAATTTGTTTATCAAAAATGCTGTAACAGAAATAACATAATAATTTCTTAGAACATAATGTTTTTTACAATGATATAAGTAACTGCGACAATCAATATGCCCTACTTACAATAATTAAAATGTAGAATTCGTCTGGTAGAGTAGGTGCAAGTGCAATGAGAGCAAACCACCGTCTATGATATCTAGAAGGAGAGTGGGCCGGGCGCCTTATCCTCACGCTTGGTACAAGTCAAAACAAGAATTAAACTGTCCCACACGGAGAGCCTGTTCATGTTCATGTTCTGACATGCATATTGTACACAAGCTATAGAACCATAAAATACTCCATAATCCATATGCTTACATGAGATTAGTTAATATCAAGTGAATAATTCTAATCAAGTCTCATTAATTTGTTGAAATACTGATATTTGAAACTTTAAGGTATAATTGATGTAGGTGAGGGTTATTTCAATTCATTTTTGTTTGCTAATCTCAAGTTTAGACATAAAGAGGCACAATATTTTGACTACCAAATTTGATTTTTAACATGTTGACAAAATTGACACACCCTATTTATGTATGTATGTATGTGTACACTGTACAGTGTATGTGTGTATGTGTGTACAGTATGTATGTATGTATGTATGTATGTATGTACATATGTGTGTATGTGTGTGTGTACAGTATGTATGTATGTAATAATAATAATTATAATAATAATAATAATTAACGGTTTATTGAAAAAGTTTGCAGCCCGAAGGCTGAAAATATACATTGGACATAAATGACTTATTACATACATTGGTGGTTTAACAAAAGCCTTCATTAGAGAAAGGTGAAGGAACATACAGTGATCATACAGATTAATGCTTACACACGTAGATCATGTAAGCTGAGGTGTTGAACAGCAGACACGTATGTGTAGTAACTCCCTCACAGATGGCGTTATGAGGGGCATCATATTACAAATTCTTACAACCGCAATATAAACCCGTAGACAGTCTCAGCATAGAATTAGTAATGTGTTTGTTTGGAGCTTTTACAAGAGAATTGCAGTTCTCAAAAGACTGCCTTGTATAACGTTTATGTTATTATATAAAAATATATATATATAATTTCTGGTAAACAAATTTGTTTCGTCGTTTTAGGTAAATTGTGTTGGCATATTTTCTGTGTTCTTGTGGTAAAGTAATAATAGTTTTGTTCGACAATTGTGAGTCATCATTTAAGTAGTAAAACAAAGTGTAACATTCACTACGGTACGGTGTGTATTTGTGGGTTTCCTAGTAACCGTAGCGTCACCGATCTCGTCTCGTGTTTATAGATAAATTATACTGTATGTTGGGAGTGCAGTATCGACAGCCAATCATTATTCCTGTCAGTGTGTGTGTGTGTGTGTGTGTGTGTGTGATCAGTTCCCACACTGGTGAAAGGTGCGTCTGGTGACCTTCATGACGCTGTAGTATAGAGGACCATTAATGTGAGAGTGTTCCTATTGAGCTATATTAGTGAGGCTGTATAGACGAGTGCTAGTGTAGTGAGTGAGAAGGGACCACGTGAAGATTATGCACCCTCAACATTCCCTCTCCTTCCTTAGCTTATCTCAACAAATTTAATCACCCCGGCGTTAGTAAACCAGAAGTGCCTTATATTCATGTGGTCCTTCAAGAGTGACTGTACGAATAAAGGGAGAGGAGGTGTAAGCAACAGTAAACGTGTGACGATGAAATACACCGTGACCTACTGTACCTGGGTAATAATGAGAGGGTAGGGTGGTGGTCTCTCTGCTGTGTTAATGTCAGGGACACTCACGAAATGTCTCTCTCTCTCTCTCTCTCTCTCTCTCGTATATTACCATTTTTGAATCAATTTCTCTCGCTTATCCCCACCCTCGTTTATTTCCTTCACTTGTACTTCCTCTTCCTTATGCCATGACCTTTATCTCTTCTTTCTTCACCTTGTATATTATGTCCCGTTACCTCAGTTCCTTCCGTGAGAGGAAGCTCTTTTAAAACCTGTCATAACGTCTCATTCCAGTGTCGATTGCCACCACTTAACTTGGGTCGGTAACTTGTGTTTGGGGAGAAATATTACGACTTGGAGAGTGAATTATTGTATCTGTAATGTCCTATAAAATTTTACTGGCAGTGATATATATACTTGTCGATCAATCAGGGCGTGAAGGAGCCTCCATGTCTGAGGGTTGGCGACCATGGCCAACCATTCCAGACTTGAGTATTCCTTCTTGATTTTGTGTTCTTCTGGGACCACAACATTTTTATTTTTCCCCTCAATCTTTAGTTTCTCCTGGATCACTTAACGCACATTTACTAAAGCCATTGTTAGGTTTAATTCACAGTATATAACACTCCTATTACTCTACGAGTGAGCATTAACGGCACACTCCTCACACACCAGTAGATCACACACTCCTCACACACCAAAAGATCACACACACCTCACACACCAGTAGATCACGCACTCCTCACACACCAGTAGACAACACACTCCTCACACACAAGTAGATCACACACTCCTCACACACCAGTAGATCACACACCCCTCACACACCAGTACACCACACACCCCTCGCACACTCCTCACACACCAGTAGACCACACTCTCCTCACACACCAGTAGACCACACACTCCTCACACACCAGTAGAACACACACTCCTCACACACCAGTAGACCACACACCCCTCATACACTCCTCACACACCAGTAGATCACACACTCCTCACACACCAGTAGATCACACACTCCTCACACACCAGTAGATCACACACTCCACACACACCAGTAGATCACACACTCCTTACACACCAGTAGATCACACACACCTCACACACCAGTAGATCACGCACTCCTCACACACCAGTAGACCACACACTCCTCACACACCAGTACACCACACACCCCTCACACACTCCTCACACACCAGTAGACCACACTCTCCTCACACACACCAGTAGACCACACACTCCTCACACACCAGTAGATCACACACTCCTCACACACCAGTAGATCAAACACTCCTCACACACCAGTAGACCACACACTCCTCACACACCAGAAGACCACACACTCCTCACACACCAGTAGCTCACACACTCCTCACACACCAGTAGATCACACACTCCTCACACACCAGTAGATCACACACTCCTCACACACCAGTAGATCACGCACTCCTCACACACCAGTAGACCACACACTCCTCACACACCAGTAGATCACACACTCCTCACACACCAGTAGATCACACACTCCTCACACACCAGTACACCACACACCCCTCACACACTCCTCACACACCAGTAGACCACACACTCCTCACACACCAGTAGATTACACACGCCTCACACACCAGTAGATCAAACACTCCTCACACACCAGTAGACCACACACTCCTCACACACCAGTAGACCACACACTCCTCACACGCCAGTAGACCACACACTACTCACACACCAGTAGACCACACACTTCTCACACACCAGTAGACCACACACTCCTCACACACCAGTCGACCACACACTCCTCACACACCAGTACACCACACACCCCTCACACACTCCTCACACACCAGTAGACCACACTCTCCTCACACACCAGTAGACCACACACTCCTCACACACCAGTAGATCACACACGCCTCACACACCAGTAGATCACACACTCCTCACACACCAGTAGACCACACACTCCTCACACACCAGTAGACCACACACTCCTCACACGCCAGTAGACCACACACTACTCACACACCAGTAGATCACACATGCCTCACACACCAGTAGATCAAACACTCCTCACACACCAGTAGATCACACACTCCTCACACACCAGTAGACCACACACTCCTCACACACCAGTAGACCACACACCACTCATACACTCCTCACACACCAGTAGATCACACACTCCTCACACACCAGTACATCACACACTCCTCACACACCAGTAGATCACACACTCCTCACACACCAGTAGATCACACACTCCTCACACACCAGTAGACCACACACTCCTCACACACCAGTAGACCACACACCCCTCATACACTCCTCACACACCAGTAGATCACACACTCCTCACACACCAGTAGATCACACACTCCTCACACACCAGTAGATCACACACTCCTCACACACCAGTAGATCACACACTCCTCACACACCAGTAGATCACACACTCCTCACACACCAGTAGATCACACACTCCTCACACACCAGTAGACCACACTCTCCTCACACACCAGTAGACCACACACTCCTCACACACCAGTAGATCACACACTCCTCACACACCAGTAGATCAAACACTCCTCACACACCAGTAGACCACACACTCCTCACACACCAGTAGACCACACACTCCTCACACACCAGTAGCTCACACACTCCTCACACACCAGTAGATCACACACTCCTCACACACCAGTAGATCACACACTCCTCACACACCAGTAGATCACACAATCCTCACACACCAGTAGATCACACACTCCTCACACACCAGTAGATCACACACTCCTCACACACCAGTACACCACACACCCCTCACACACTCCTCACACACCAGTAGACCACACTCTCCTCACACACCAGTAGACCACACACTCCTCACACACCAGTAGATTACACACGCCTCACACACCAGTAGATCAAACACTCCTCACACACCAGTAGACCACACACTCCTCACACACCAGTAGACCACACACTCCTCACACGCCAGTAGACCACACACTACTCACACACCAGTAGACCACACACTTCTCACACACCAGTAGACCACACACTCCTCACACACCAGTCGACCACACACTCCTCACACACCAGTACACCACACACCCCTCACACACTCCTCACACACCAGTAGACCACACTCTCCTCACATACCAGTAGACCACACTCTCCTCACACACCAGTAGATCACACACTCCTCACACACCAGTAGACCACACATTCCTCACACACCAGTAGACCACACACTCCAAGCACACCAGCAGATCACACACTCCTCACACACCAGTACACCACACACTCCTCACACCCCAGTAGATGAAACGCTCCTCACACACCAGTAGATCACACACTCCTCACACACCAGTAGACCTCACACACCAGTGGACCACACACTCCTCACACTCCAGTACACCACACACTCCTCACACACCAGTAAATCACATACTCCTCAAACACTCCTCACACACCAGTAGACCACACACTCCTCACACACTTCTCACACACTAGTAGACCACACACTCCTCACACACCAGTAGATTACACACTCCTCACACACCAGTAGACCACACACTCCTCACACACCAGTAAATCACACAATCCTCACACACCAGTAGACCACACAGTCCTCACACACCAGTAGATCACACACTCCTCACACACCAGTAGATCAAACACTTCTCACACACCAGTAGATCACACACTCCTCACACACCAGTAGATCAAACACTCCTCATGCATTCCTCACACACCAGTAGATCACACACTCCTCACACACTAGTAGATCACACACTCCTCACACACGAGTAGATCACACACTCCTCACACACCAGTAGACCACACACTCCTCACACACCAGTAGATCACACACTCCTCACACACCAGTAGACCACACACTCCTCACACACCAGTAGATCACACACTCCTCACACACCAGTAGATCACACACTCCTCACACACCAGTAGATCACACACCCCTCATACACTCCTCACACACCAGTAGATCAAACACTCCTCATGCACTCCTCACACACCAGTAGATCACACACTCCTCACACACTAGTAGATCACACACTCCTCACACACGAGTAGATCACACACTCCTCACACACCAGTAGACCACACACTCCTCACACGTCAGTAGATCACACATTCCTCACACACCAGTAGACCACACACTCCTCACACACCAGTAGATCACACACTCCTCACACACAAGTAGATCACACACTCCTCACACACCAGTAGACCACACACTCCTCACACACCAGTAGATCACACACTCCTCACACACCAGTAGATCACACACTCCTCACACACCAGTAGACCACACACCCCTCATACACTCCTCACAAAACAGTAGATCACACACTCCTCACACACCAATATATCACACACTCCTCAACACACCAGTAGATCACACACTCCTCACACACCAGTAGACCACACACTCCTCACACACCAGTAGACCACACACTCCTCACACACTCCTCACACACCAGTAGACCACACACTCATCACACACTCCTCACACATAGTAGACCACACACTTCTCACACACGAGTAGACCAAACACTCCTCACACACCAGTAGACCACACACACCTCACACGCCAGTAGACCACACACTACTCACACACCAGTAGACCACACGCTCCTCACACACCAGTAGACCACACACTCCACACACACCAGTAGATCACACACTCCTCACACACCAATAGACCACACACTCTTCACACACCAGTAGACCAAACACTCCTCACACACTCCTCACACACCAGTAGACCACACACTCCTCACACACCAGTAGAACACACACTCCTCACACACCAGTAGAACACACACTCCTCACACACCAGTAGATCACACACTCCTCACACACCAGAAGAACACACACTCCTCACACACCAGTAGATCAAACACTCCTCACACACCAGTAGATCACACACTCCTCACACACCAGTAGACCACACACTCCTCACACACCAGTAGACCACACACCCCTCATACACTCCTCACACACCAGTAGATCACACACTCCTCACACACCAGTAGATCACACACTCCTCACACACCAGTAGATCACACACTCCTCACACACCAGTAGATCACACACTCCTCACACACCAGTAGACCACACACTCCTCACACACCAGTAGACCACACACCCTCATACACTCCTCACACACCAGTAGATCACACACTCCTCACACACCAGTAGATCACACACTCCTCACACACCAGTAGATCACACACTCCTCACACACCAGTAGATCACACACTCCTCACACACCAGTAGACCACACACTCCTCACACACCAGTAGATCACACACTCCTCACACACCAGTAGATCACACACTCCTCACACACCAGTAGATCACACACTCCTCACACACCAGTAGATCACACACTCCTCACACACCAGTAGATCACACACACCTCACACACCAGTAGATCACACACTCCTCACACACCAGTACACCACACACCCCTCACACACTCCTCACACACCAGTAGACCACACTCTCCTCACACACCAGTAGACCACACACTCCTCACACACCAGTAGATCACACACTCCTCACACACCAGTAGATCAAACACTCCTCACACACCAGTAGACCACACACTCCTCACACACCAGTAGACCACACACTCCTCACACACCAGTAGATCACACACTCCTCACACACCAGTAGATCACACACTCCTCACACACCAGTAGATCACACACTCCTCACACACCAGTAGATCACACACTCCTCACACACCAGTAGATCACACACTCCTCACACACCAGTAGATCACACACTCCTCACACACCAGTACACCACACACTCCTCACACACCAGTAGACCACACACTCCTCACACACCAGTAGACCACACACTCCTCACACACCAGTAGATCACACACTCCTCACACACCAGTAGATCAAACACTCCTCACACACCAGTAGACCACACACTCCTCACACACCAGTAGACCACACACTCCTCACACACCAGTAGACCACACACTCCTCACACACCAGTAGACCACACACTCCTCACACACCAGTAGACCACACACTCCTCACACACCAGTAGACCACACACTCCTCACACACCAGTACACCACACACCCTCACACACTCCTCACACACCAGTAGACCACACACTCCTCACACACCAGTAGATCACACACTCCTCACACACCAGTAGATCACACACTCCTCACACACCAGTAGATCACACACTCCTCACACACCAGTAGACCACACACTCCTCACACACCAGTAGATCACACACTCCTCACACACCAGTAGATCACACACTCCTCACACACCAGTAGACCACACACTCCTCACACACCAGTAGATCACACACTCCTCACACACCAGTAGATCACACACTCCTCACACACCAGTAGATCACACACTCCTCACACACCAGTAGATCACACACTCCTCACACACCAGTAGACCACACACTCCTCACACACCAGTAGATCACACACTCCTCACACACCAGTAGATCACACACTCCTCACACACCAGTAGATCACACACTCCTCACACACCAGTAGACCACACACTCCTCACACACCAGTAGACCACACACTCCTCACACACCAGTAGACCACACACTCCTCACACACCAGTAGACCACACACTCCTCACACACCAGTAGACCACACACTCCTCACACACCAGTAGACCACACACTCCTCACACACCAGTAGACCACACACTCCTCACACACCAGTAGACCACACACTCCTCACACACCAGTAGACCACACACTCCTCACACACCAGTAGACCACACACTCCTCACACACCAGTAGATCACACACTCCTCACACACCAGTAGACCACACACTCCTCACACACCAGTAGACCACACTCACACACTCCTCACACACCAGTAGACCACACACTCCTCACACACCAGTAGATCACACACTCCTCACACACCAGTAGATCACACACTCCTCACACACCAGTAGATCACACACTCCTCACACACCAGTAGACCACACACTCCTCACACACCAGTAGATCACACACTCCTCACACACCAGTAGATCACACACTCCTCACACACCAGTAGATCACACACTCCTCACACACCAGTAGACCACACACTCCTCACACACCAGTAGATCACACACTCCTCACACACCAGTAGACCACACACTCCTCACACACCAGTAGATCACACACTCCTCACACACCAGTAGATCAAACACTCCTCACACACCAGTAGATCACACACTCCTCACACACCAGTAGACCACACACTCCTCACACACCAGTAGACCACACACACCTCACACACCAGTAGATCACACACTCCTCACACACCAGTAGATCACACACTCCTCACACACCAGTAGATCACACACTCCTCACACACCAGTAGATCACACACTCCTCACACACCAGTAGATCACACACTCCTCACACACCAGTAGATCACACACTCCTCACACACCAGTAGACCACACACTCCTCACACACCAGTAGATCACACACTCCTCACACACCAGTAGACCACACACTCCTCACACACCAGTAGACCACACACCCCTCATACACTCCTCACACACCAGTAGATCACACACTCCTCACACACCAGTAGATCACACACTCCTCACACACCAGTAGATCACACACTCCTCACACACCAGTAGATCACACACACCAGTAGATCACACACACCTCACACACCAGAAGATCACACACTCCTCACACACCAGTACACCACACACCCTCACACACTCCTCACACACCAGTAGACCACACTCTCCTCACACACCAGTAGACCACACACTCCTCACACACCAGTAGATCACACACTCCTCACACACCAGTAGATCAAACACTCCTCACACACCAGTAGACCACACACTCCTCACACACCAGTAGACCACACACTCCTCACACACCAGTAGCTCACACACACTCCTCACACACCAGTAGATCACACACTCCTCACACACCAGTAGATCACACACTCCTCACACACCAGTAGATCACACACTCCTCACACACCAGTAGATCACACACTCCTCACACACTAGTACAGCACACACCCCTCACACACTCCTCACGCACCAGTAGACCACACTCTCCTCACACACCAGTAGACCACACACTCCTCACACACCAGTAGATTACACACGCCTCACACACCAGTAGATCAAACACTCCTCACACACCAGTAGACCACACACTCCTCACACACCAGTAGACCACCCACTCCTCACACGCCAGTAGACCACACACTTCTCACACACTAGTAGACCACACACTCCTCACACACCAGTCGACCACACACTCCTCACACACCAGTACACCACACACCCCTCACACACTCCTCACACACCAGTAGACCACACTCTCCTCACACACCAGTAGATCACACACTCCTCACACACCAGTAGATTACACACGCCTCACACACCAGTAGATCAAACACTCCTCACACACCAGTAGACCACACACTCCTCATGAATCGGCTGCTTGTCCAATTAACCAGTCCGTTCACACATATTTATATTTGGGTTTTAAGTAACGAAACCCAAACGGTAGTTCCTTTGTTTTATTATAAAAGGTTGTAGATATAATTCCTGAGTGTATATCAACCGTAAGTCTCACTGTCTAGGAGTGAATGAGAAAGGGACGGCGTTTATGTATGATAAACGTTAGGTCACGTCCTTACGATATGAGTTGAGGTGAGCTACTGAAGCTTGGGGGCATCGCAGTGCGTGCTTACAGAAATGCTGAGCTATGGGTCTCGCCCTCTTGGGTAAGTTGCCCGCTCACGTGTCCATCTCATGTCTTACTCATAGACAGTGGAAAGTTACAGGGTGGTGAATCTGAATATAATATCAGATGTATTGACCCATTTATATAATACGTTCTGTTGATGAGACAGGGGCCTATTACATCGCTCGGTCACCTACCAGCCGAGCTCCGTGAGGCCTAAATAACTCACAGAGTACAGTACATCCTAGACAACCCTAACCATGTTATAAACAGATATGTAGACACTAAGCTGGGGAAATTACTGTAGGGGTATTCTCTACTACAGGGGACCTAGACTTTTGTGTCGTACGGGTTAGTATGTTATGAACAATGTTGAATTTGGATGATACTGCCCGGTAATAACAGAACAGGAACATTATTGCCAGAATTAACAGAATAGAGGGAATCGTAAGACTTGGTAGTGCAAATTCCCGTGACAGATAAAATGGCAAGTTATTATTCAAATCAGCAAAATGTGTCTCGTTCAAGAAAGCTAACACTTTTAATTTCTCTGATACTATTTGAATATCCTTGATAGTGAAATTCATTATAGGAAGTGGAATTAAAGCAGACTTGAGTTTTCGATTTAACGCAAAATGCTGATGAGTAGGCAAGGTCCGTAATGTACTACAAGTGATTTCACAGTAATCAGGAGCCTTGTAATGCCCTTTCACAACTAGCTGCTTAACACCATTTTGGCATTTTAAAATTACAGTAGTGAGATTTGGAAAGAACAAATACTGCACATTGTGAAGGTGAGCGTGGAACACAGTCTTTAGACTAACTGGCCTATAACTGCATTGCGCTAACGCTGTGCGTACATTTGGTTGTATGACTGCCAATTCACATATTCCCTCTGCAGCAGGAATAAATGCAAACAATGTAGGCTGGACATACGTGTAGGTGTAGATAAGACGACTTACACCGTGACAGTACCTCAGAATCCTCTATTGATAACAATGAATATTCTTCATCTACTAAGAAAAGTTCTTTAGGCCTATCTAGGGTATACAGTGTGTCGTTCACAAACCAGGGGAAGGGTTCTAAATGCCATGCATTAAACTCATGTTGCCCTCGCATAGGAATGTGGATCAGAATTGCATTGTGCGTGAGGGTTGACTCCAACAGTGGGTAATGATATTGAACCTCATTGTCATTGAAAATCGGAGTTAAATGATACTGCAACTTGGCTATTTTTAAAGCTTCAAGAAGCGTCTGCACAGGCACAAGCTTCGCGTCCACACGTCCTATCCCGGCATCTACAATGCTGTCTATTAGTTCATTTTTAGAGGTTACAATTTTATGAACTGAAATTTCAGCAGCATGCAAATATTCTGTGAAGTAAAGGAGCCATTCTAACGTCGGGATTGCTTTCTGTAACCTAGTAACAATCCTCGAAACTTGGTTAGACTCCATTATGATTGCATTAACCTTTGATTCTAGAGCAGTAATCGCGTGAAAGGTTTGAGAAATAACACGATTCTGTTGAGATACAGCTTGAACGACAACGTTCATGAAACTATTGTCGAATTCATCGAAGCTGTGCTGAGACCATGAAGAATGTCCAATGCTGATTGTAGTTGGCCGTCGACGTTTTCCATCTGACGCGAAAGTACGAGTTAACTTCTACTCGCAGAACGTAGTTTCATACAATAGTCATTTGGGACATTTTGCTTCTGAACAGTCTGTAAGGATGTATCAATCACATTATCATCAACTTGAGGTAAGACATTTATCTGGGTCTTCTTCAGACGATCCGCGTGCACGACATCTGCGATCTGTGCATTAGGCTTCCATATTTTGAATTTGTTGCCTGCTTCTTTTGAGATTATGCGGAATGGACCAGAAAATTTCGCCGAAAGTTTGGAGTTCCTTTCAGGTACCTGTAACATAACAGCGTCCCCAACGTTCAGTGCGATAGGTTTAGCATGTTTATGCTGTTTGATGATCATTTCGGCGCGTGACGCCGCTAGCTGTGATCGTACTTGGTTATGAATTTCTGTAAAGACATGAATTTGTTTTGCCGCAAAATCATCCGTATTATATACCGGGTATGGCGCCTCTGTAAGGATGTCGTAAGGCAGACGTTTATCTGTACCATAGACAATATAGTAGGGTGTTTTGCCCGTAGAGCTATTAACTGACCCATTAATCGACGCTGCAACCTGCGGTAACCAATCCTCCCATGCGTATTGAAAACCACTAACGATTGGACGCAGTATTTCTAGGATTTTACGATTGGTTCTTTCAACAAGGCCATTAGCCTGTGGATGATAAGCTGTCACAAAAGTTTGTTTAATTCCATATTGTGCACATATATGCTCTATTAGCTCATTCTTGAACTCTGTTCCATTATCAGAGAGTAGAACTTTAGGCGTAGTATATGGACATATGAGATTCATCACTAATGCATAGGCTACTGCTTCGGCCGTTTTGCTTTTTAGTGGGACCAAGACCACGAACCTGGAAAAATGATCCACACACACTAAGACGTATCCTGATCCCTGATGACTCATTGGGAGTTGTAACACATCAACAGCGACTGTGTCAAACGGACGGTCTGGTGTAGGATATTGTAGAATCGGGGCAGGTGATCCTGTTGATCCTTTATGTTGAGCACATGCCAAACAATTAGCTATGTGTAATTCTATGTCTTTCTTCATAGTGTTCCAGAAATACTTCTTTCGTAAATCCGCTAAGCATTTATCACGACCTTGGTGACCTGCTTGTGGGACATCGTGGAACAATGTCATTACTGCTTTGCGCAACGTGTCAGGTACGACTATTTGAGACACATTACCCTCAGGAGATTTTCTCGTCCTATTGAGTATGTTATGTCGTAATTCAAACTGACTTAAGGGAAGAAATAACTTGGGGAGTTTAACATCCTCGCCCGATTCGAGAGCAAAAATAACAGCTGACCAATATGGGTCGCGTCGTTGCTCATCTTCCAGCTGCGAAAGAGTGAATGCTGATACAGGCATTACTGGTGCTATATTTCTTGACAGAGCGTCGGCGACAACATTCGCCCTCCCAGGTAAATACCTAAATTCGGGGTCAAACTCTTGAATTGTCAGATACCAGCGTGCTAATCTGCCTGATAAGTTTCTGCCATGGAACAGTTCGGTGACTGCCGCATGATCAGTAAAAACAGTTATCTTGTAGCCAAAGATAATGTCCTTGAACTTCTTAAGTGCCCACACAACGGCTAACGTTTCTAAATGCGTCACCGAATAACGTGTTTCAGCATCGATTAGTTTGCGACTTGCAAATGCTATCACTCTAAACTTCCCACGCGTGTCCTCTTGCATGAGCACTGCTCCGACTCCAATTCCGGGAGCGTCAGTACAGAGAGTGAAAGGTTGAGTGTAGTCTGGGAATGCTAGAACCGGGGCATTGGTTAGCGCTGTCTTCAATGCCGTAAAACTTTCCTCGTGTTCAGCATCCTATATAAACACTGCATCTTTTTTGAGCAACCTCGTTCGGGGCGATGCTAATGTTGCATAGTCCTTGATAAAGGAACGATTATAACCAGATAATCCGAGAAGGCTACGCACATGATCATTTGAGGTAGGACGCGGGAACTGAGATACAGCTTTGACTTTATCATTAACTGTGTGTATGCCCTCACCGTCGACTACATGACCAAGGAAATGGATTCTGGATTTTAAAAACTCGCACTTTGAGAGTTTTATTTTGAGTCCTGCTGTGGAAAGTTTGGCCAAAACTTCACGCAGTTTTATCAGATGGGAATCGACGTCCTTACTGACTACTATTAGATCATCCAAATAAGCGCAGACTGTGTTACCAATTAGTCCGGCAAACAGGGTGTTGATCATTCTTTGAAATGTTAGTGGGGCATTTCTGAGACCAAATGGCATTCGTAGAAACTCAAAGTGGCCTAGAGGCGTGCTAAATGCCGTGATTTCTCGTGATTTTTCATCGAGTGGTATTTGCCAATACCCACTAAGCAAATCTAAGTTGCTAAATACCGCATTATCCTTGCCTAAGGATTGCAATATGTCACTCAAGATAGGCATTGGGTACCTATCAGGGATTGTTTGATCATTTACGCGCCTGAAATCTATGACAGGGCGCCATCCACCATCCTTTTTCGGGACGAGGAATAATGGGCTATTAAAGGGGGATTTTGAGTGTCTAATGACATTCTCATCTAACATACCCTGTACCATATCTTGCACTACAGCGCGCTGGCTATGAGGTAGTCTATAAGCTGGTACGTAAATAGGGTTGGTTCCTTCCTTTAACGCTATATGATGGGATGTTAAATCTGTCTGACCTAGCGTTTCCCCTGGCAAGGCTACTATTTCTGTAGTCGGCAAGCAGCTCTAACAGGCGTGTCTTGCCCTGAGGATGATCGATCACCTTGACATGTGGTGCTATTTGATCTATCCTGGCCAGTCGAGTCTGTTGGCAATTCGCAACAATACCTCGAATTAGGAATTTATTTGGTTGCACTTCGACATTGCTGTGATATCTAGAAAATCACACACATAACATCCTTTCTTTAATTTCTTGATAATGTGAAATTGCTCCCGCAATCCCGTAGACTTGTGTGTGTGTGTCCCACAGTAGACACAGCTGATTCCAAGGTCCGGTGATTGGGTCAATGCTCACAAAAATCCTGAGTACAGCAAACCGCCGCTAATTGTCACACAACGTCATCCACAACACCATACCTCAGAATGCAGAGACCATCTCTCAGACCGGATGTGTCATCATCACTAGGGTGGGTGCTGGGTGCTGGTAACTGGGGGTTGTTCACGCCATACGAAAGAATTTTGTTGACAGGATGTTGATTGATGAGTAGTCTCAACAACTCCAGTCACGTCCTGTCACACCCTGGGCAGTGAACGAATCATTTGCAGAAACTAATGTTCACTTCAGCTCACAGGATTGTTGCGTTGGTGAATTCCTCATTCTGGTAATGGAGAGTACTCTTCAACATTGCAGGTACTATCTTCCAACTCTTGCTGCTGTAATCACGCTGGGAAGGTGTGTGGTTGAGGTCGAGAGATATCTCTGACGCATGATCCGCCTTCCTCTTAATAGGATTGGTAGACAACACTTTCGTCCTAGCGGTGAGCATAGGTTCAGAATGACTCATTGCTGTGTAGGAAACACCTTTAAACGTAACACTATTATTACGTGGATGAACATCTATCATGTTCTTTCGAAGAGTTGGTAGACCAAGTAACCCGTCAGCTGGCAAATTGAACTGCTGAACTATATAAAAGTCCGCGTAGAAGGGCGTACCACGTCTTGAGAATCTGAGTGGTAACGTCACCATTCCTTTGATGCTCAGCTGAGTACCTGAAACTCCTTCGAGCTCAGCGTTACTAGGCCTCCATTTGAATTTGCGGTGAGGGAATTTACGTTGTAACTCGTGATATGATGTCAAGGCCAATACATTAGCGCAAGCACCTGTGTCTATATCAAGAGCCAATCTGGTATTATCCACTCTCACCGGCACTGACAACACTTCCACTTTGCTAAGCGCCAATATTAATGAGGCCGCTATAGAAGTGCTGTGAGGAGGGGTGGGAATTTCCCTATCTATCCCTCTCCTTGCTGTAGTGTGCGCTGGTCTTCCCCCGATGACTTGTCCTGGGGACGTTTCTGCTTGCGCCTATACGACACCTCCGTTTCACTTAGGTCCACTCCCCTAGCCTTTATTAATATATCGCACTCATGTGAACTATGAGATGTCGATTTGTGAAGAGCGCACCATTTGCGCGCTGTCTGGGTAGGAGGAGGAGGTGCTGCTTTGGCTACCTCTCTGTTTGACCTTGAGAATGGCTTTGCACCGGGTGTGGCCTTAAAATTAGCACTATTACCTCGGAGCTGAAAACAATCTTCCATTACGTGGCCACGTTTATTACAATGTGCGCATCGTAACGATGTTTTCTGTTTATATGTTAGGCGGGGAGGAGCGATCGGAGCTAAGTGTGTCGCATAAGGAGTCTGGAGGTGAGGCATCTGTGGCATCTGTGACGGCTGGGGTTGTGGTGACGTCACTAAGGGTTGCGCCAGTAAGGGGCCCGTAGCCTGGGGACAGAGCTTGTTTGCGTATTCCACCATATCCAAGGGTGGTTCATACTGTACTTCCTGTGCCCGGCTATATAAGGGAACACGGACGGAAAGAAGAAAACTTATTAGTTCTATCAATGTTTCCACATTGTCCGGTGGCATATCACCCCGTGAGTTGTACCAGCCTGATGACCGGAAGGTCGCTTGCATGTCCTGGCGAACCTCGTTTCGTATACCTGGAATACAGCGATCCAACCATCTGAAGATCCATTGCAGTTGGCCCAGCTGTGACCTACCCCCAAAAATCCCAATTAGCGTTCGCTTGAACTTTTCATAGTCAGGGCTTTGTAAACCAAACGCATTTAAACGACTGCCTGCATAGGAACCCTGCGTTATATGGGAACGTACATATGCTTTCTTTTCTTCGTCAGTCGTTATGTGACTATTGCGCATGCTATCTTCACATGCACGAATAAAATGTGCGACCCTATAATCGTCTTGTCCCGTGAAATTTCGAACATAATCACCGCGCTGCATGATATTAATAACATTATCAGCTTTAGGTGTGGTAGTAGTACTGGTGTGAGGGTTAGACGAAGCCATTTTAGTGTTATTAAGCAAGTTAGTATTCTTACTCTTATCAGAAGGCTGGGTTAATAAGGTTGTTACCGATTTAGCAACAGACACACTATCACCTGTAACAGGGGTAACTGCTTTAGTATACTTAGGTGAGGTACTATAGTGATTACCAGACCGTAGGGTACGACGGTTTAAGTCGTCAAATGATTCGTCTATAACTTTCTCACTACTTCCTACCGACTCATTTAACTGTGTTCCATACTCAAAATCTATGTCAGTCTGGGCTTGATCATTGATGAGTTGGTTATCAGCAAACAATTGCGCTAGGCGTTCGATTTCATCTACATTAGACATGGGAAACTTAGAAATTATCTATTAGCCCCCTTGGGTCAATGAATACTTAACAGTAAGTAGATCACTTGCCTCTCATTTACAAGACAAATGAATATGTTTTGTAGTTAATTATTAAACTATCAATAAGTAGACAGACACTTACAAACTACTGTAAATTATAGGATTTCAATACATTAATCTTACATTCGACACTTTATCATTGAAATAATCCTATCCGACGAACCTATCGGTGTGAAGATATCTCTCGAACGTGTTCATGTGTGTAGAACTATGTAATTTAAATACCTATTTATACAGAGTAGTACGTCTGTATAGAAAATGTGATCCTTCAAGAGTTCTGGGTGGAGTGTGGGCGGGGCCTCTTCCTAGGATGCGTGCGCTGCTGCTGGTTTCCTTGGCAACGAGATGACGCTTCTGCTTTGGTGAGAGACGAGTCCACTTGATTTAGGTGAGTTCCTCCTCCGGCGATCAGAAAACTATGATTGGTTATCACACTGGTGGTTGCTGGTTCGCTGGCGAAAACTACCGTGTGCCCAGTCTTCACAGTCCACGTATATATGGAGATCTGTATGATGACACCGGAACTTCGTAATTCGCGCTGACGACACAACAATACTGCTCAGCTGCTAGTGAAATACCAATTGAATTCCAGGCTACGAAACTGTTTTTCAACACTGCAACACTGTAATGTCTAGGGAATGCTGAGTGGAGTCTATCTCAACCGGCTCAATCTGGATATGTACCAACAGGCTGTAATATTTGTATATTACGAATTCTGCACGTATTTGTATGTGACAGAGATAAGGAGCGCTCACTACATATCGTCTCAATACGGGATATAGTTTTAAACACTCGGATTATGTAACGCGTCACTGCTGTGTGGTTTCTTGTTTTTCACAAGACACAGACGGATGATACGACTACCAGTTTGAAGAATCCGTACACACCGCTTGCCACCTATATGAATCGGCTGCTTGTCCAATTAACCAGTCCGTTCACACATATTTATATTTGGGTTTTAAGTAACGAAACCCAAACGGTAGTTCCTTTGTTTTATTATAAAAGGTTGTAGATATAATTCCTGAGTGTATATCAACCGTAAGTCTCACTGTCTAGGAGTGAATGAGAAAGGGACGGCGTTTATGTATGATAAACGTTAGGTCACGTCCTTTCGATATGAGTTGAGGTGAGCTACTGAAGCTTGGGGGCATCGCAGTGCGTGCTTACAGATATGCTGAGCTATGGGTCTCGCCCTCTTGGGTAAGTTGCCCGCTCACGTGTCCATCTCATGTCTTACTCATAGACAGTGGAAAGTTACAGGGTGGTGAATCTGAATATAATATCAGATGTATTGACCCATTTATATAATACGTTCTGTTGATGAGACAGGGGCCTATTACACTCACACACCAGTAGACCACACACTCCTCACACACCAGTAGACCACACACTCCTCACACACCAGTAGACCACACACTCCTCACACACCAGTAGACCACACACTCCTCACACACCAGTAGACCAAACACTCCTCACACACTCCTCACACACCAGTAGACCACACACTCCTCACACACCAGTAGATCACACACTCCTCACACACCAGTAGACCACACACTCCTCACACACCAGTAGATCACACACTCCTCACACACCAGTAGATCACACACTCCTCACACACCAGTAGATCACACACTCCTCACACACCAGTAGACCACACACTCCTCACACACCAGTAGACCACACACCCCTCACACACTCCTCACACACCAGTAGATCACACACTCCTCACACACCAGTAGACCACACACTCCTCACACACCAGTAGACCACACACTCCTCACACACCAGTAGACCACACACTCCTCACACACCAGTAGACACACACTCCTCACACACCAGTAGACCACACACTCCTCACACACCAGTAGACCACACACTCCTCACACACCAGTAGATCACACACTCCTCACACACCAGTAGACCACACACTCCTCACACACCAGTAGATCACACACTCCTCACACACCAGTAGACCACACACTCCTCACACACCAGTAGACCACACACTCCTCACACACCAGTAGACCACACACTCCTCACACACCAGTAGACCACACACTCCTCACACACCAGTAGATCACACACTCCTCACACACCAGTAGACCACACACTCCTCACACACCAGTAGATCACACACTCCTCACACACCAGTAGACCACACACTCCTCACACACCAGTAGACCACACACTCCTCACACACCAGTAGACCACACACTCCTCACACACCAGTAGATCACACACTCCTCACACACCAGTAGATCACACACTCCTCACACACCAGTAGATCACACACTCCTCACACACCAGTAGATCACACACTCCTCACACACCAGTAGATCACACACTCCTCACACACCAGTAGACCACACACTCCTCACACACCAGTAGATCACACACTCCTCACACACCAGTAGATCACACACTCCTCACACACCAGTAGATCACACACTCCTCACACACCAGTAGATCACACACTCCTCACACACCAGTAGACCACACACTCCTCACACACCAGTAGACCACACACTCCTCACACACCAGTAGACCACACACTCCTCACACACCAGTAGATCACACACTCCTCACACACCAGTAGACCACACACCCTCAAACACTCCTCACACACCAGTAGATCACACACTCCTCACACACCAGTAGACCACACACTCCTCACACACCAGTAGACCACACACCCCTCACACACTCCTCACACACCAGTAGACCACACACTCCTCACACACCAGTAGATCACACACTCCTCACACACCAGTAGACCACACACTCCTCACACACCAGTAGACCACACACTCCTCACACACCAGTAGACCACACACTCCTCACACACCAGTAGACCACACACTCCTCACACACCAGTAGACCACACACTCCTCACACACCAGTAGACCACACACTCCTCACACACCAGTAGACCACACACTCCTCACACACCAGTAGACCACACACTCCTCACACACCAGTAGACCACACACTCCTCACACACCAGTAGACCACACACTCCTCACACACCAGTAGACCACACACTCCTCACACACCAGTAGACCACACACTCCTCACACACCAGTAGACCACACACTCCTCACACACCAGTAGACCACACACTCCTCACACACCAGTAGATCACACACTCCTCACACACCAGTAGACCACACACTCCTCACACACCAGTAGATCACACACTCCTCACACACCAGTAGATCACACACTCCTCACACACCAGTAGACCACACACTCCTCACACACCAGTAGACCACACTCCTCACACACCAGTAGATCACACACTCCTCACACACCAGTAGATCACACACTCCTCACACACCAGTAGACCACACACTCCTCACACACCAGTAGACCACACACTCCTCACACACCAGTAGACCACACACTCCTCACACACCAGTAGATCACACACTCCTCACACACCAGTAGACCACACACTCCTCACACGCCAGTAGACCACACACTCCTCACACACCAGTAGCTCACACACTCCTCACACACCAGTAGATCACACACTCCTCACACACCAGTAGATCACGCACTCCTCATACACCAGTAGACCACACACTCCTCAAACACCAGTAGATCACACACTCCTCACACACCAGTAGATCACACACTCCTCACACACCAGTACACCACACACCCCTCACACACTCCTCACACACCAGTAGACCACACTCTCCTCACACACCAGTAGACCACACACTCCTCACACACCAGTAGATCACACACTCCTCACCCACCAGTAGATCAAACACTCCTCACACACCAGTAGACCACACACTCCTCACACACCAGTAGATCACACACTCCTCACACACCAGTAGATCACACACTCCTCACACACCAGTAGACCACACACTCCTCACACACCAGTAGATCACACACTCCTCACACAGCAGTAGATCAAACACTCCTCACACACCAGTAGATCACACACTCCTCACACACCAGGAGACCACACACTCCTCACAAACCAGTAGATCATACACTCCTCACACACCAGTAGACCACACACTCCTCACACACCAGTAGATCACACACGCCTCACACACCAATAGATCACGCACTCCTCACACACCAGTAGATCACACACTCATCACACACCAGTAGATCACACACTCCTCACACATCAGTAGATCGCACACTCATCACACACCAGTAAACCACACACCCCTCACACACTCCTCACACACCAGTAGACCACACTCTCCTAACACACCAGTAGACCACACACTCCTCAATCACCAGTAGATCACACACTCCTCACTCACCAGTAGACCACACACCCCTCAAACACTCCTCACGCACCAGTAGATCACACACTCCTCACCCACAAGTAGATCACACACTCCTCACACACCAGTAGACCACACACTCCTCACACACCAGTAGACCACACACTCCTCACACACCAGTAGACCACACACTCCTCACACACCAGTAGACCACACACTCTTCTCACACCAGTAGACCACACACTCCTCACACACAAGTATATCACACACTCCTCACACACCAGTAGACCACACACTCCTCACACATTAGTAGACCACACTCTCCTCACACACCAGTAGACCAACTCCTCCCACACCAGTAAACCACACACTCCTCATACACCAGCAGACCACACACTCCTCACACACCAGTAGACCACGCACTCCTCACACACCAGTAGACCACACACTCCTCACACACCAGTAGACCACACCTTCCTCACACACCAGTAGACCACACACTCCTCACACACCAGTAGACCACACACTCCTCACACACCAGTAGACCACACACTCCTCACACACCAGCACACCACACACTCCTCACACACCAGTAGACCAAACACTCCTCCCACACTCCTCACACACCAGTAGACCACACACTCCTCACACACCAATAGATCACACACTCCTCACACACCAGTAGACCACACACACTCTTCACACACCAGTAGATCACACACTCCTCAAACACCAGTAGATCAAACACTCCTCACACACCAGTAGATCACACACTCCTCACACAACAGTAGACCACACACTCCTCACACACCAGTAGATCACACACTCCTCACACACCAGTAGACCACACACTTCTCACACACCAGTAGATCACACACGCCTCATACACCAGTAGATCAAACACTCCTCACACACCAGTAGATCACACACTCCTCACACACCAGTAGACCACACACTCCTCACACACCAGTAGATCAAAGACTCCTCACACACTCCTCACACACCAGTAGATCACACACTCCTCACACACCAGTAGATCACACACTCTTCACACACCAGTAGGTCACAGACTCCTCACACACCATTAGATCACACACTCCTCACACACCAGTAGATCACACACTCCTCACACACCAGTAGACCACACACTACTCACACACCAGTAGATCACACACTCCTCACACACCAGTAGATCACACACTCCTCACACACCAGTAAGTCACAGACTCCTCACACACCATTAGATCACACACTCCTCACACAACCAGTAGATCACACACTCCTCACACACCAGTAGACCACACACTCCTCACACACCAGTAGATTACACACGCCTCACACACCAGTAGATCAAACACTCCTCACACACCAGTAGACCACACACTCCTCACACACCAGTAGACCACACACTCCTCACACACCAGTAGACCACACACTCCTCACACACCAGTAGACCACACACTCCTCACACACCAGTAGACCACACACTCCTCACACACCAGTAGACCACACACTCCTCACACACCAGTAGACCACACACTCCTCACACACCAGTAGACTCACACACTCCTCACACACCAGTAGACCACACACTCCTCACACACCAGTAGACCACACACTCCTCACACACCAGTAGATCACACACTCCTCACACACCAGTAGATCACACACTCCTCACACACCAGTAGATCACGCACTCCTCATACACCAGTAGACCACACACTCCTCACACACCAGTAGATCACACACTCCTCACACACCAGTAGATCACACACTCCTCACACACCAGTACACCACACACCCTCACACTCCTCACACACCAGTAGACCACACTCTCCTCACACACCAGTAGACCACACACTCCTCACACACCAGTAGATCACACACTCCTCACACACCAGTAGATCACACACTCCTCACACACCAGTAGACCACACACTCCTCACACACCAGTAGATCACACACTCCTCACACACCAGTAGATCACACACTCCTCACACACCAGTAGACCACACACTCCTCACACACCAGTAGACCACACACTCCTCACACACCAGTAGACCACACACTCCTCACACACCAGTAGACCACACACTCCTCACACACCAGTAGACCACACACTCCTCACACACCAGTAGATCACACACTCCTCACACACCAGTAGACCACACACTCCTCACACACCAGTAGATCACACACTCCTCACACACCAGTAGACCACACACTCCTCACACACCAGTAGATCACACACTCCTCACACACCAGTAGATCACACACTCCTCACACACCAGTAGACCACACACACCTCACACACTCCTCACACACCAGTAGACCACACACTCCTCACACACCAGTAGACCACACACTCCTCACACACCAGTAGATCACACACTCCTCACACACCAGTAGATCACACACTCCTCACACACCAGTAGACCACACACTCCTCACACACCAGTAGATCACACACTCCTCACACACCAGTAGATCACACACTCCTCACACACCAGTAGACCACACACTCCTCACACACCAGTAGATCACACACTCCTCACACACCAGTAGATCACACACTCCTCACACACCAGTAGATCACACACTCCTCACACACCAGTAGACCACACACTCCTCACACACCAGTAGATCACACACTCCTCACACACCAGTAGACCACACACTCCTCACACACCAGTAGATCACACACTCCTCACACACCAGTAGATCACACACTCCTCACACACCAGTAGATCACACACTCCTCACACACCAGTAGATCACACACTCCTCACACACCAGTAGATCACACACTCCTCACACACCAGTAGACCACACACACCTCACACACTCCTCACACACCAGTAGACCACACACTCCTCACACACCAGTAGACCACACACTCCTCACACACCAGTAGATCACACACTCCTCACACACCAGTAGACCACACACACCTCAACACTCCTCACACACCAGTAGACCACACACTCCTCACACACCAGTAGATCACACACTCCTCACACACCAGTAGACCACACACTCCTCACACACCAGTAGACCACACACTCCTCACACACCAGTAGACCACACACTCCTCACACACCAGTAGACCACACACTCCTCACACACCAGTAGACCACACACTCCTCACACACCAGTAGATCACACACTCCTCACACACCAGTAGACCACACACTCCTCACACACCAGTAGACCACACACTCCTCACACACCAGTAGACCACACACTCCTCACACACCAGTAGACCACACACTCCTCACACACCAGTAGACCACACACTCCTCACACACCAGTAGACCACACACTCCTCACACACCAGTAGACCACACACTCCTCACACACCAGTAGATCACACACTCCTCACACACCAGTAGATCACACACTCCTCACACACCAGTAGACCACACACTCCTCACACACCAGTAGATCACACACTCCTCACACACCAGTAGACCACACACTCCTCACACACCAGTAGACCACACACTCCTCACACACCAGTAGAACACACACTCCTCACACACCAGTAGATCACACACTCCTCACACACCAGTAGAACACACACTCCTCACACACCAGTAGACCACACACTCCTCACACACCAGTAGACCACACACTCCTCACACACCAGTAGATCACACACTCCTCACACACCAGTAGATCACACACTCCTCACACACCAGTAGATCACACACTCCTCACACACCAGTAGACCACACACTCCTCACACACCAGTAGATCACACACTCCTCACACACCAGTAGATCACACACTCCTCACACACCAGTACACCACACACCCCTCACACACTCCTCACACACCAGTAGACCACACTCTCCTCACACACCAGTAGACCACACACTCCTCACACACCAGTAGATCACACACTCCTCACCCACCAGTAGATCAAACACTCCTCACACACCAGTAGACCACACACTCCTCACACACCAGTAGATCACACACTCCTCACACACCAGTAGATCACACACTCCTCACACACCAGTAGACCACACACTCCTCACACACCAGTAGATCACACACTCCTCACACAGCAGTAGATCAAACACTCCTCACACACCAGTAGATCACACACTCCTCACACACCAGGAGACCACACACTCCTCACACACCAGTAGATCATACACTCCTCACACACCAGTAGACCACACACTCCTCACACACCAGTAGATCACACACGCCTCACACACCAATAGATCACGCACTCCTCACACACCAGTAGATCACACACTCATCACACACCAGTAGATCACACACTCCTCACACATCAGTAGATCGCACACTCATCACACACCAGTAAACCACACACCCCTCACACACTCCTCACACACCAGTAGACCACACTCTCCTAACACACCAGTAGACCACACACTCCTCAATCACCAGTAGATCACACACTCCTCACTCACCAGTAGACCACACACCCCTCAAACACTCCTCACACACCAGTAGATCACACACTCCTCACACACAAGTAGATCACACACTCCTCACACACCAGTAGACCACACACTCCTCACACACCAGTAGACCACACACTCCTCACACACCAGTAGACCACACACTCCTCACACACCAGTAGACCACACACTCCTCTCACACCAGTAGACCACACACTCCTCACACACAAGTATATCACACACTCCTCACACACCAGTAGACCACACACTCCTCACACATTAGTAGACCACACTCTCCTCACACACCAGTAGACCAACTCCTCCCACACCAGTAAACCACACACTCCTCATACACCAGTAGACCACACACTCCTCACACACCAGTAGACCACGCACTCCTCACACACCAGTAGACCACACACTCCTCACACACCAGTAGACCACACACTCCTCACACACCAGTAGACCACACACTCCTCACACACCAGTAGACCACACACTCCTCACACACCAGTAGACCACACACTCCTCACACACCAGTAGACCACACACTCCTCACACACCAGTAGACCAAACACTCCTCCCACACTCCTCACACACCAGTAGACCACACACTCCTCACACACCAATAGATCACACACTCCTCACACACCAGTAGACCACACACTCTTCACACACCAGTAGATCACACACTCCTCAAACACCAGTAGATCAAACACTCCTCACACACCAGTAGATCACACACTCCTCACACAACAGTAGACCACACACTCCTCACACACCAGTAGATCACACACTCCTCACACACCAGTAGACCACACACTTCTCACACACCAGTAGATCACACACGCCTCATACACCAGTAGATCAAACACTCCTCACACACCAGTAGATCACACACTCCTCACACACCAGTAGACCACACACTCCTCACACACCAGTAGATCAAAGACTCCTCACACACTCCTCACACACCAGTAGATCACACACTCCTCACACACCAGTAGATCACACACTCCTCACACACCAGTAGGTCACAGACTCCTCACACACCATTAGATCACACACTCCTCACACAACCAGTAGATCACACACTCCTCACACACCAGTAGACCACACACTCCTCACACACCAGTAGATCACACACTCCTCACACACCAGTAGATCACACACTCCTCACACACCAGTAGACCACACACTCCTCACACACCAGTAGACCACACACTCCTCACACACCAGTAGACCACACACTCCTCACACACCAGTAGACCACACACTCCTCACACACTCCTCACACACCAGTAGACCACACACTCCTCACACACCAGTAGATCACACACTCCTCACACACCAGTAGACCACACACTCCTCACACACCAGTAGACCACACACTCCTCACACACCAGTAGCTCACACACTCCTCACACACCAGTAGATCACACACTCCTCACACACCAGTAGATCACACACTCCTCACACACCAGTAGATCACACACTCCTCACACACCAGTAGACCACACACTCCTCACACACCAGTAGATCACACACTCCTCACACACCAGTAGATCACACACTCCTCACACACCAGTAGACCACACACTCCTCACACACCAGTACACCACACACCCCTCACACACTCCTCACACACCAGTAGACCACACACTCCTCACACACCAGTAGACCACACACTCCTCACACACCAGTAGATCACACACTCCTCACACACCAGTAGATCACACACTCCTCACACACCAGTAGACCACACACTCCTCACACACCAGTAGACCACACACTCCTCACACACCAGTAGACCACACACTCCTCACACACCAGTAGACCACACACTCCTCACACACCAGTAGACCACACACTCCTCACACACCAGTAGACCACACACTCCTCACACACCAGTAGACCACACACTCCTCACACACCAGTAGACCACACACTCCTCACACACCAGTAGATCACACACTCCTCACACACCAGTAGACCACACACTCCTCACACACCAGTAGATCACACACTCCTCACACACCAGTAGATCACACACTCCTCACACACCAGTAGATCACACACTCCTCACACACCAGTAGACCACACACTCCTCACACACCAGTAGACCACACACTCCTCACACACCAGTAGATCACACACTCCTCACACACCAGTAGATCACACACTCCTCACACACCAGTAGACCACACACTCCTCACACACCAGTAGACCACACACTCCTCACACACCAGTAGACCACACACTCCTCACACACCAGTAGACCACACACTCCTCACACACCAGTAGACCACACACTCCTCACACACCAGTAGACCACACACTCCTCACACACCAGTAGACCACACACTCCTCACACACCAGTAGATCACACACTCCTCACACACCAGTAGACCACACACTCCTCACACACCAGTAGATCACACACTCCTCACACACCAGTAGATCACACACTCCTCACACACCAGTAGATCACACACTCCTCACACACCAGTAGATCACACACTCCTCACACACCAGTAGACCACACACTCCTCACACACCAGTAGATCACACACTCCTCACACACCAGTAGATCACACACTCCTCACACACCAGTAGACCACACACTCCTCACACACTCCTCACACACCAGTAGACCACACTCTCCTCACACACCAGTAGACCACACACTCCTCACACACCAGTAGATCACACACTCCTCACACACCAGTAGATCAAACACTCCTCACACACCAGTAGACCACACACTCCTCACACACCAGTAGATCACACACTCCTCACACACCAGTAGATCACACACTCCTCACACACCAGTAGATCACACACTCCTCACACACCAGTAGATCACACACTCCTCACACACCAGTAGACCACACACTCCTCACACACCAGTAGATCACACACTCCTCACACACCAGTAGACCACACACTCCTCACACACCAGTAGATCACACACTCCTCACACACCAGTAGATCACACACTCCTCACACACCAGTAGACCACACCTCACACACTCCTCACACACCAGTAGACCACACACTCCTCACACACCAGTAGACCACACACTCCTCACACACCAGTAGATCACACACTCCTCACTCACCAGTAGACCACACACCCCTCAAACACTCCTCACACACCAGTAGATCACACACTCCTCACACACCAGTAGATCACACACTCCTCACACACCAGTACACCACACACCCCTCACACACTCCTCACACACCAGTAGACCACACACTCCTCACACACCAGTAGACCACACACTCCTCACACACCAGTAGACCACACACTCCTCACACACCAGTAGACCACACACTCCTCACACACCAGTAGACCACACACTCCTCACACACCAGTAGATCACACACTCCTCACACACCAGTAGACCACACACTCCTCACACACCAGTAGACCACACACTCCTCACACACCAGTAGATCACACACTCCTCACACACCAGTAGACCACACACTCCTCACACACCAGTAGACCACACACTCCTCACACACCAGTAGACCACACACTCCTCACACACCAGTAGACCACACACTCCTCACACACCAGTAGACCACACACTCCTCACACACCAGTAGACCACACACTCCTCACACACCAGTAGACCACACACTCCTCACACACCAGTAGACCACACACTCCTCACACACCAGTAGACCACACACTCCTCACACACCAGTAGATCACACACTCCTCACACACCAGTAGACCACACACTCCTCACACACCAGTAGACCACACACTCCTCACACACCAGTAGACCACACACTCCTCACACACCAGTAGACCACACACTCCTCACACACCAGTAGATCACACACTCCTCACACACCAGTAGACCACACACTCCTCACACACCAGTAGACCACACACTCCTCACACACCAGTAGACCACACACTCCTCACACACTCCTCACACACCAGTAGACCACACACTCCTCACACACCAGTAGACCACACACTCCTCACACACCAGTAGATCACACACTCCTCACACACCAGTAGACCACACACTCCTCACACACCAGTAGATCACACACTCCTCACACACCAGTAGATCACACACTCCTCACACACCAGTAGATCACACACTCCTCACACACCAGTAGACCACACACTCCTCACACACCAGTAGATCACACACTCCTCACACACCAGTAGACCACACACTCCTCACACACCAGTAGACCACACACTCCTCACACACCAGTAGACCACACACTCCTCACACACCAGTAGACCACACACTCCTCACACACCAGTAGACCACACACTCCTCACACACCAGTAGACCACACACCCTCACACACTCCTCACACACCAGTAGACCACACACTCCTCACACACCAGTAGACCACACACTCCTCACACACCAGTAGATCACACACTCCTCACACACCAGTAGACCACACACTCCTCACACACCAGTAGATCACACACTCCTCACACACCAGTAGATCACACACTCCTCACACACCAGTAGATCACACACTCCTCACACACCAGTAGACCACACACTCCTCACACACCAGTAGATCACACACTCCTCACACACCAGTAGATCACACACTCCTCACACACCAGTAGACCACACACTCCTCACACACCAGTAGACCACACACTCCTCACACACCAGTAGACCACACACTCCTCACACACCAGTAGATCACACACTCCTCACACACCAGTAGATCACACACTCCTCACACACCAGTAGACCACACACTCCTCACACACCAGTAGATCACACACTCCTCACACACCAGTAGATCACACACTCCTCACACACCAGTAGATCACACACTCCTCACACACCAGTAGATCACACACTCCTCACACACCAGTAGACCACACACTCCTCACACACCAGTAGATCACACACTCCTCACACACCAGTAGATCACACACTCCTCACACACCAGTAGACCACACACTCCTCACACACCAGTAGACCACACACTCCTCACACACCAGTAGACCACACACTCCTCACACACCAGTAGATCACACACTCCTCACACACCAGTAGATCACACACTCCTCACACACCAGTAGACCACACACTCCTCACACACCAGTAGATCACACACTCCTCACACACCAGTAGATCACACACTCCTCACACACCAGTAGATCACACACTCCTCACACACCAGTAGATCACACACTCCTCACACACCAGTAGATCACACACTCCTCACACACCAGTAGATCACACACTCCTCACACACCAGTAGACCACACACTCCTCACACACCAGTAGATCACACACTCCTCACACACCAGTAGATCACACACTCCTCACACACCAGTAGATCACACACTCCTCACACACCAGTAGATCACACACTCCTCACACACCAGTAGATCACACACTCCTCACACACCAGTAGATCACACACTCCTCACACACCAGTAGATCACACACTCCTCACACACCAGTAGATCACACACTCCTCACACACCAGTAGATCACACACTCCTCACACACCAGTAGATCACACACTCCTCACACACCAGTAGATCACACACTCCTCACACACCAACCACACACTCCTCACACACCAGTAGACCACACACTCCTCACACACCAGTAGACCACACACTCCTCACACACCAGTAGATCACACACTCCTCACTCACCAGTAGACCACACCCCTCAACACTCCTCACACACCAGTAGATCACACACTCCTCACACACCAGTAGATCACACACTCCTCACACACCAGTAGATCACACACTCCTCACACACCAGTAGACCACACACTCCTCACACACCAGTAGACCACACACTCCTCACACACCAGTAGACCACACACTCCTCACACACCAGTAGACCACACACTCCTCACACACAAGTATATCACACACTCCTCACACACCAGTAGACCACACACTCCTCACACACCAGTAGACCACACACTCCTCACACACCAGTAGACCAACTCCTCCCACACCAGTAAACCACACACTCCTCACACACCAGTAGACCACACACTCCTCACACACCAGTAGACCACACACTCCTCACACACCAGTAGACCACACACTCCTCACACACCAGTAGACCACACACTCCTCACACACCAGTAGATCACACACTCCTCACACACCAGTAGATCACACACTCCTCACACACCAGTAGACCACACACTCCTCACACACCAGTAGATCACACACTCCTCACACACCAGTAGATCACACACTCCTCACACACCAGTAGACTCACACACTCCTCACACACCAGTAGACCACACACTCCTCACACACCAGTAGACCACACACTCCTCACACACCAGTAGATCACACACTCCTCACACACCAGTAGATCACACACTCCTCACACACCAGTAGACCACACACTCCTCACACACCAGTAGACCACACACTCCTCACACACCAGTAGACCACACACTCCTCACACACCAGTAGATCACACACTCCTCACACACCAGTAGATCACACACTCCTCACACACCAGTAGACCACACACTCCTCACACACCAGTAGATCACACACTCCTCACACACCAGTAGACCACACACTCCTCACACACCAGTAGACCACACACTCCTCACACACCAGTAGACCACACACTCCTCACACACCAGTAGACCACACACTCCTCACACACCAGTAGATCACACACTCCTCACACACCAGTAGATCACACACTCCTCACACACCAGTAGATCACACACTCCTCACACACCAGTAGACCACACACTCCTCACACACCAGTAGATCACACACTCCTCACACACCAGTACACCACACACCCTCACACACTCCTCACACACCAGTAGACCACACACTCCTCACACACCAGTAGACCACACACTCCTCACACACCAGTAGATCACACACTCCTCACACACCAGTAGATCACACACTCCTCACACACCAGTAGATCACACACTCCTCACACACCAGTAGATCACACACTCCTCACACACCAGTAGACCACACACTCCTCACACACCAGTAGATCACACACTCCTCACACACCAGTAGATCACACACTCCTCACACACCAGTAGATCACACACTCCTCACACACCAGTAGACCACACACTCCTCACACACCAGTAGATCACACACTCCTCACACACCAGTAGATCACACACTCCTCACACACCAGTAGATCACACACTCCTCACACACCAGTAGATCACACACTCCTCACACACCCACACACTCCTCACACACCAGTAGACCACACACTCCTCACACACCAGTAGATCACACACTCCTCACACACCAGTAGACCACACACCCTCACACACTCCTCACACACCAGTAGACCACACACTCCTCACACACCAGTAGACCACACACTCCTCACACACCAGTAGACCACACACTCCTCACACACCAGTAGACCACACACTCCTCACACACCAGTAGACCACACACTCCTCACACACCAGTAGATCACACACTCCTCACACACCAGTAGACCACACACTCCTCACACACCAGTAGACCACACTCTCCTCACACACCAGTAGACCACACTCCTCACACACCAGTAGACCACACACTCCTCACACACCAGTAGACCACACACTCCTCACACACCAGTAGACCACACACTCCTCACACACCAGTAGACCACACACTCCTCACACACCAGTAGACCACACACTCCTCACACACCAGTAGACCACACACTCCTCACACACCAGTAGACCACACACTCCTCACACACCAGTAGACCACACACTCCTCACACACCAGTAGACCACACACTCCTCACACACCAGTAGACCACACACTCCTCACACACCAGTAGACCACACACTCCTCACACACCAGTAGACCACACACTCCTCACACACCAGTAGACCACACCCTCCACACTCCTCACACACCAGTAGACCACACACTCCTCACACACCAGTAGATCACACACTCCTCACACACCAGTAGACCACACACTCCTCACACACCAGTAGATCACACACTCCTCACACACCAGTAGATCACACACTCCTCACACACCAGTAGACACACACTCCTCACACACCAGTAGACCACACACTCCTCACACACCAGTAGATCACACACTCCTCACACACCAGTAGACCACACACTCCTCACACACCAGTAGATCACACACTCCTCACACACCAGTAGATCACACACTCCTCACACACCAGTAGATCACACACTCCTCACACACCAGTAGACCACACACTCCTCACACACCAGTAGACCTCCACACACTCCTCACACACCAGTAGATCACACACTCCTCACACACCAGTAGATCACACACTCCTCACACACCAGTAGATCACACACTCCTCACACACAATAGATCACACACTCCTCACACACCAGTAGATCACACACTCCTCACACACCAGTAGACCACACACTCCTCACACACCAGTAGACCACACACTCCTCACACACCAGTAGATCACACACTCCTCACACACCAGTAGACCACACACCCCTCACACACTCCTCACACACCAGTAGACCACACACTCCTCACACACCAGTAGACCACACACTCCTCACACACCAGTAGATCACACACTCCTCACACACCAGTAGATCACACACTCCTCACACACCAGTAGACCACACACTCCTCACACACCAGTAGACCACACACTCCTCACACACCAGTAGCCACACACTCCTCACACACCAGTAGATCACACACTCCTCACACACCAGTAGATCACACACTCCTCACACACCAGTAGACCACACACTCCTCACACACCAGTAGATCACACACTCCTCACACACCAGTAGATCACACACTCCTCACACACCAGTAGATCACACACTCCTCACACACCAGTAGATCACACACTCCTCACACACCAGTAGACCACACACTCCTCACACACCAGTAGATCACACACTCCTCACACACCAGTAGATCACACACTCCTCACACACCAGTCACACCCCTCACACACTCCTCACACACCAGTAGATCACACACTCCTCACACACCAGTAGACCACACACTCCTCACACACCAGTAGATCACACACTCCTCACACACCAGTAGATCACACACTCCTCACACACCAGTAGACCACACACTCCTCACACACCAGTAGATCACACACTCCTCACACACCAGTAGATCACACACTCCTCACACACCAGTAGATCACACACTCCTCACACACCAGTAGATCACACACTCCTCACACACCAGTAGATCACACACTCCTCACACACCAGTAGATCACACACTCCTCACACACCAGTAGATCACACACTCCTCACACACCAGTAGACCACACACTCCTCACACACCAGTAGATCACACACTCCTCACACACCAGTAGATCACACACTCCTCACACACCAGTAGACCACACACCCTCACACACTCCTCACACACCAGTAGACCACACTCTCCTCACACACCAGTAGACCACACACTCCTCACACACCAGTAGATCACACACTCCTCACACACCAGTAGATCACACACTCCTCACACACCAGTAGACCACACACTCCTCACACACCAGTAGATCACACACTCCTCACACACCAGTAGATCACACACTCCTCACACACCAGTAGATCACACACTCCTCACACACCAGTAGATCACACACTCCTCACACACCAGTAGACCACACACTCCTCACACACCAGTAGATCACACACTCCTCACACACCAGTAGATCACACACTCCTCACACACCAGTAGACCACACACTCCTCACACACCAGTAGACCACACTCTCCTCACACACCAGTAGACCACACACTCCTCACACACCAGTAGATCACACACTCCTCACACACCAGTAGATCACACACTCCTCACACACCAGTAGACCACACACTCCTCACACACCAGTAGATCACACACTCCTCACACACCAGTAGATCACACACTCCTCACACACCAGTAGACCACACACTCCTCACACACCAGTAGATCACACACTCCTCACACACCAGTAGATCACACACTCCTCACACACCAGTAGATCACACACTCCTCACACACTCCTCACACACCAGTAGCTCACACACTCCTCACACACCAGTAGACCACACACTCCTCACACACCAGTAGATCACACACTCCTCACACACCAGTAGATCACACACTCCTCACACACCAGTAGATCACACACTCCTCACACACCAGTAGATCACACACTCCTCACACACCAGTAGATCACACACTCCTCACACACCAGTAGATCACACTCCTCACACACCAGTAGATCACACACTCCTCACACACCAGTAGATCACACACTCCTCACACACCAGTAGATCACACACTCCTCACACACCAGTACACCACACACCCCTCACACACTCCTCACACACCAGTAGACCACACTCTCCTCACACACCAGTAGACCACACACTCCTCACACACCAGTAGATCACACACTCCTCACACACCAGTAGACACACACCTACACTCCTCACACACCAGTAGATCACACACTCCTCACACACCAGTAGATCACACACTCCTCACACACCAGTAGATCACACACTCCTCACACACCAGTAGACCACACACTCCTCACACACCAGTAGATCACACACTCCTCACACACCAGTAGATCACACACTCCTCACACACCAGTAGATCACACACTCCTCACACACCAGTAGACCACACACTTCTCACACACCAGTAGACCACACACTCCTCACACACCAGTAGACCACACACTCCTCACACACCAGTAGACCAAACACTCCTCACACACTCCTCACACACCAGTAGACCACACACTCCTCACACACCAGTAGACCACACACTCCTCACACACCAGTAGATCACACATGCCTCACACACCAGTAGATCACACACTCCTCACACACCAGTAGATCACACACTCCTCACACACCAGTAGATCACACACTCCTCACACACCAGTAGATCACACACTCCTCACACACCAATAGATCACGCACTCCTCACACACCAGTAGATCACACACTCCTCACACACCAGTAGATCACACACTCCTCACACATCAGTAGATCGCACACTCATCACACACCAGTACACCACACACCCCTCACACACTCCTCACACACCAGTAGACCACACTCTCCTCACACACCAGTAGACCACACACTCCTCACACACCAGTAGATCACACACTCCTCACTCACCAGTAGACCACACACCCCTCAACACTCCTCACACACCAGTAGATCACACACTCCTCACACACCAGTAGATCACACACTCCTCACACACCAGTAGACCACACACTCCTCACACACCAGTAGACCACACACTCCTCACACACCAGTAGACCACACACTCCTCACACACCAGTAGACCACACACTCCTCACACACCAGTAGACCACACACTCCTCACACACCAGTAGACCACACACTCCTCACACACCAGTAGACCACACACTCCTCACACACCAGTAGACCACACACTCCTCACACACTCCTCACACACCAGTAGACCACACACTCCTCACACACCAGTAGACCACACACTCCTCACACACCAGTAGATCACACACTCCTCACACACCAGTAGACCACACACTCTTCACACACCAGTAGATCACACACTCCTCACACACCAGTAGATCAAACACTCCTCACACACCAGTAGAACACACACTCCTCACACACCAGTAGACCACACACTCCTCACACACCAGTAGATCACACACTCCTCACACACCAGTAGACCACACACTTCTCACACACCAGTAGATCACACACGCCTCATACACCAGTAGATCAAACACTCCTCACACACCAGTAGATCACACACTCCTCACACACCAGTAGACCACACACTCCTCACACACCAGTAGATCAAACACTCCTCACACACTCCTCACACACCAGTAGATCACACACTCCTCACACACCAGTAGATCACACACTCCTCACACACCAGTAGATCACACACTCCTCACACACCATTAGATCACACACTCCTCACACACCAGTAGATCACACACTCCTCACACACCAGTAGACCACACACTCCTCACACACCAGTAGACCACACACTCCTCACACACCAGTAGATCACACACTCCTCACACACCAGTACACCACACACCCCTCACACACTCCTTACACACCAGTAGACCACACTCTCCTCACACACCATTAGACCACACACTCCTCACACACCAGTAGATCACACACTCCTCACACACCAGTAGATCAAACACTCCTCACACACTAGTAGACCACACACTCCTCACACACCAGTAGACCACACACTCCTCACACACCAGTAGCGCACAGACTCCTCACACACCAGTAGATCACACACTCCTCACACACCAGTAGATCACACACTCCTCACACACCAGTAGATCATGCACTCCTCACACACCAGTAGACCACACACTCCTCACACACCAGTAGATCACACACTCGTCACACACCAGTAGATCACACACTCCTCACACACCAGTAGATCACACACTCCTCACACACCAGTAGATCATGCACTCCTCACACACCAGTAGACCACACACTCCTCACACACCAGTAGATCACACACTCCTCACACACCAGTAGATCACACACTCCTCACAAACCAGTACACCACACACCCCTCACACACTCCTCACACTCCAGTAGTCCACACTCTCCTTACACACCAGTAGACCACACACTCCTCACACACCAGTAGATCACACACTCCTCACCCACCAGTAGATAAAACACTCCTCACACACCAGAAGACCACACACTCCTCACACACCAGTAGATCACACACGCCTCACGCACCATTAGATCAAACATTCCTCACACACCAGTAGATCACACACTCCTCACACACCAGTAGATCACACACTCCTCACACACCAGTAGATCACACACTCCTCACACACCAGTAGATCACACACTCCTCACACACCAGTAGATCACGCACTCCTCACACACCAGTAGACCACACACTCCTCACACACCAGTAGATCACACACTCCTCACACACCAGTAGATCACACACTCCTCACACACCAGTACACCACACACACCTCACACACTCCTCACACACCAGTAGACCACACTCTCCTCACACACCAGTAGACCAACTCCTCACACACCAGTAAACCACACACTCCTCACACACCAGTAGACCACACACTCCTCACACACCAGTAGATCACACACTCCTCACACACCAGTAGATCACACACTCCTCACACACCAGTAGACCACACACTCCTCACACACCAGTAGACCACACACTCCTCACACACCAGTAGCTCACACACTCCTCACACACCAGTAGATCACACACTCCTCACACACCAGTAGATCACACACTCCTCACACACCAGTAGATCACACACTCCTCACACACCAGTAGACCACACACTCCTCACACACCAGTAGATCACACACTCCTCACACACCAGTAGATCACACACTCCTCACACACCAGTAGATCACACACTCCTCACACACCAGTAGATCACACACTCCTCACACACCAGTAGACCACACACTCCTCACACACCAGTAGATCACACACTCCTCACACACCAGTAGATCACACACTCCTCACACACCAGTACACACACCCTCACACACTCCTCACACACCAGTAGACCACACTCTCCTCACACACCAGTAGACCACACACTCCTCACACACCAGTAGATCACACACTCCTCACACACCAGTAGACCACACACTCCTCACACACCAGTAGATCACACACTCCTCACACACCAGTAGATCACACACTCCTCACACACCAGTAGATCACACACTCCTCACACACCAGTAGATCACACACTCCTCACACATCAGTAGATCGCACACTCATCACACATCAGTACACCACACACCCCTCACACACTCCTCACACACCAGTAGACCACACTCTCCTCACACACCGGTAGACCACACACTCCTCACACACCAGTAGATCACACACTCCTCACACACCAGTAGACCACACACTCCTCACACACCATTAGACCACACACTCCTCACACACCAGTAGACCACACACTCCTCACACACCAGTAGACCACACACTCCTCACACACCAGTAGACCACACACTCCTCACACACCAGTAGCCCACACACTCCTCACACAACAGTAGACCACACACTCCTCACACACACTCCTCACACACCAGTAGACCAAACACTCCTCCCACACTCCTCACACACCAGTAGACCACACACTCCTCACACACCAATAGATCACACACTCCTCACACACCAGTAGACCACACACTCTTCACACACCAGTAGATCACACACTCCTCACACACCAGTAGATCAAACACTCCACACACACCAGTAGAACACACACTCCTCACACACCAGTAGACCACACACTCCTCACACACCAGTAGATCACACACTCCTCACACACCAGTAGACCACACACTTCTCACACACCAGTAGATCACACACGCCTCATACACCAGTAGATCAAACACTCCTCACACACGAGTAGATAACACACTCCTCACACACCAGTAAACCACACACTCCTCACACACCAGTAGATCAAACACTCCTCACACACTCCTCACACACCAGTAGATCACACACTCCTCACACACCAGTAGATCACACACTCCTCACACACCAGTAGATCACAGACTCCTCACACACCATTAGATCACACACTCCTCACACAACCAGTAGATCACACACTCCTCACACACCAGTAGACCACACACTCCTCACACACCAGTAGACCACACACTCCTCACACACCAGTAGATCACACACTCCTCACACACCAGTACACCACACACCCCTCACACACTCCTTACACACCAGTAGACCACACTCTCCTCACACACCATTAGACCACACACTCCTCACACACCAGTAGATCACACACTCCTCACACACCAGTAGATCAAACACTCCTCACACACTAGTAGACCACACACTCCTCACACACCAGTAGACCACACACTCCTCACACACCAGTTGCGCACAGACTCCTCACACACCAGTAGATCACACACTCCTCACACACCAGTAGATCACACACTCCTCACACACCAGTAGATCATGCACTCCTCACACACCAGTAGACCACACACTCCTCACACACCAGTAGATCACACACTCGTCACACACCAGTAGATCACACACTCCTCACACACCAGTAGATCACACACTCCTCACACACCAGAAGATCATGCACTCCTCACACACCAGTAGACCACACACTCCTCACACACCAGTAGATCACACACTCCTCACACACCAGTAGATCACACACTCCTCACACACCAGTACACCACACACCCCTCACACACTCCTCACACTCCAGTAGTCCACACTCTCCTCACACACCAGTAGACCACACACTCCTCACACACCAGTAGATCACACACTCCTCACCCACCAGTAGATAAAACACTCCTCACACACCAGAAGACCACACACTCCTCACACACCAGTAGATCACACACGCCTCATGCACCATTAGATCAAACATTCCTCACACACCAGTAGATCACACACTCCTCACACACCAGTAGATCACACACTCCTCACACACCAGTAGATCACACACTCCTCACACACTCCTCACACACCAGTAGATCACACACTCCTCACACACCAGTAGACCACACACTCCTCACACACCAGTAGATCACACACTCCTCACACACCAGTAGATCACACACTCCTCACACACCAGTAGATCACACACTCCTCACACACCAGTAGATCACACACTCCTCACACACCAGTAGATCACACACTCCTCACACACCAATAGATCACGCTCCTCACACACCAGTAGATCACACACTCCTCACACACCAGTAGATCACACACTCCTCACACATCAGTAGATCGTACACTCATCACACACCAGTACACCACACACCCCTCACACACTCCTCACACACCAGTAGACCACACTCTCCTCACACACCAGTACACCACACACTCCTCACACACCAGTAAATCACGCACTCCTCACTCACCAGTAGACCACACACCCCTCATACACTCCTCACACACCAGAAGATCACACACTCCTCACACACCAGTAGATCACACACTCCTCACACACCAGTAGATCACACACTCCTCACACACCAGTAGACCACACACTCCTCACACACCAGTAGATCACACACTCCTCACACACCAGTAGATCACACACTCCTCACACACCAGTAGATCACACACTCCTCACACACCAGTAGACCACACACTCCTCACACACCAGTAGACCACACACTCCTCACACACCAGTAGACCACACACTCCTCACACACCAGTAGACCAAACACTCCTCACACACTCCTCACACACCAGTAGACCACACACTCCTCACACACCAGTAGACCACACACTCCTCACACACCAGTAGATCACACATGCCTCACACACCAGTCGATCAAACACTCCTCACACACCAGTAGATCACACACTCCTCACACACCAGTATTTCACACACTCCTCACACACCAGTAGATCACACACTCCTCACACACCAATAGATCACGCACTCCTCACACACCAGTAGATCACACACTCCTCACACACCAGTAGATCACACACTCCTCACACATCAGTAGATCGCACACTCATCACACATCAGTACACCACACACCCCTCACACACTCCTCACACACCAGTAGACCACACTCTCCTCACACACCAGTACACCACACACTCCTCACACACCAGTAGATCACACACTCCTCACTCACCAGTAGACCACACACGCCTCATACACTCCTCACACACCAGAAGATCACACACTCCTCACACACCAGTAGATCAAACACTCCTCACACACCAGTAGACCACACACTCCTCACACACCAGTAGACCACACACTCCTCACACACCATTAGATCACACACTCCTCACACACCAGTAGACCACACACTCCTCACACACCAGTAGACCACACACTCCTCACACACCAGTAGACCACACACTCCTCACACACCAGTAGCCCACACACTCCTCACACAACAGTAGACCACACACTCCTCACACACACTCCTCACACACCAGTAGACCAAACACTCCTCCCACACTCCTCACACACCAGAAGACCACACACTCCTCACACACCAATAGATCACACACTCCTCACACACCAGTAGACCACACACTCTTCACACACCAGTAGATCACACACTCCTCACACACCAGTAGATCAAACACTCCACACACACCAGTAGAACACACACTCCTCACACACCAGTAGACCACACACTCCTCACACACCAGTAGATCACACACTCCTCACACACCAGTAGACCACACACTTCTCACACACCAGTAGATCACACACGCCTCAAACACCAGTAGATCAAACACTCCTCACACACCAGTAGATAACACACTCCTCACACACCAGTAAACCACACACTCCTCACACACCAGTAGATCAAACACTCCTCACACACTCCTCACACACCAGTAGATCACACACTCCTCACACACCAGTAGATCACACACTCCTCACACACCAGTAGATCACAGACTCCTCACACACCATTAGATCACACACTCCTCACACAACCAGTAGATCACACACTCCTCACACACCAGTAGACCACACACTCCTCACACACCAGTAGACCACACACTCCTCACACACCAGTAGATCACACACTCCTCACACACCAGTACACCACACACCCCTCACACACTCCTTACACACCAGTAGACCACACTCTCCTCACACACCATTAGACCACACACTCCTCACACACCAGTAGATCACACACTCCTCACACACCAGTAGATCAAACACTCCTCACACACTAGTAGACCACACACTCCTCACACACCAGTAGACCACACACTCCTCACACACCAGTTGCGCACAGACTCCTCACACACCAGTAGATCACACACTCCTCACACACCAGTAGATCACACACTCCTCACACACCAGTAGATCATGCACTCCTCACACACCAGTAGACCACACACTCCTCACACACCAGTAGATCACACACTCGTCACACACCAGTAGATCACACACTCCTCACACACCAGTAGATCACACACTCCTCACACACCAGAAGATCATGCACTCCTCACACACCAGTAGACCACACACTCCTCACACACCAGTAGATCACACACTCCTCACACACCAGTAGATCACACACTCCTCACAAACCAGTACACCACACACCCCTCACACACTCCTCACACTCCAGTAGTCCACACTCTCCTTACACACCAGTAGACCACACACTCCTCACACACCAGTAGATCACACACTCCTCACCCACCAGTAGATAAAACACTCCTCACACACCAGAAGACCACACACTCCTCACACACCAGTAGATCACACACGCCTCACGCACCATTAGATCAAACATTCCTCACACACCAGTAGATCACACACTCCTCACACACCAGTAGATCACACACTCCTCACACACCAGTAGATCACACACTCCTCACACACCAGTAGATCACACACACCTCACACACCAGTAGATCACGCACTCCTCACACACCAGTAGACCACACACTCCTCACACACAAGTTGATCACACACTCCTCACACACCAGTAGATCACACACTCCTCACGCATCAGTACACCACACACCCCTCACACACTCCTCACACACCAGTAGACCACACTCTCCTCACACTCCAGTAGACCAAGTCCTCACACACCAGTAAACCACACACTCCTCACACACCAGTAGACCACACACTCCTCACACACCAGTAGATCACACACTCCTCACACACCAGTAGATCAAACACTCCTCACACACTAGTAGACCACACACTCCTCACACACCAGTAGACCACACACTCCTCACACACCAGTAGCTCACACACTCCTCACACACCAGTAGATCACACACTCCTCACACACCAGTAGATCACACACTCCTCACACACCAGTAGATCATGCACTCCTCACACACCAGTAGACCACACACTCCTCACACACCAGTAGATCACACACTCCTCACACACCAGTAGATCACACACTCTTCACACACCAGTAGATCACACACTCCTCACACACCAGAAGATCATGCACTCCTCACACACCAGTAGACCACACACTCCTCACACACTCCTCACACACCAGTAGATCACACACTCCTCACACACGAGTACACCACACACATCTCACACACTCCTCACACACCAGTAGACCACACTCTCCTCACACACCAGTAGACCACACACTCCTCACCCACCAGTAGATAAAACACTCCTCACACACCAGAAGACCACACACTCCTCACACACCAGTAGATCACACACGCCTCACACTCCAATAGATAACGCACTCCTCACACACCAGTAGATCACACACTCCTCACACACCAGTAGATCACACACTCCTCACACATCAGTAGATCGCACACTCATCACACATCAGTACACCACACACCCCTCACACACTCCTCACACACCAGTAGACCACACTCTCCTCACACACCGGTAGACCACACACTCCTCACACACCAGTAGATCACACACTCCTCACTCACCAGTAAACCACACACCCCTCATACACTCCTCACACACCAGTAGATCACACACTCCTCACACACCAGTAGATCACACACTCCTCACACACCAGTACACCACACAGTGTGAAGGACCAGGTACTGTACACACCAGGTGGGGTGAGGGAGGTGTAGGACCAGGTACTGTGCACACCAGGCATGGTGAGGGAGGTGTAGGACCAGGTACTGTACACACCAGGTGAGGTGAGGGAGGTGTAGGACCAAGTACTGTACACACCAGGTGGGATGAGGGAGGTGTAGGATCAGGTACTGTACAAACCAGATGGGGGTGAAGGAGGTGTAGGACCAGGTACTGTACACACTAGGTGGGGTGAGGGAGGTGTGGGGGTAAGGGAGGTGTAGGACCAGGTACTGTACACACCAGGTGGGGTGAGGGAGGTGTAGGACCAGGTACTGTACACACCATGTGGGGTGAGGGAGGTGTAGGACCAGGTACTGTACACACCAGGCGAGGTGAGCGAGGTGTAGAACCATGTACTGTACACACCGGGCGTGGTGAGGGAGGTGTAGGACCAAGTACTGTACACACAAGGTGAGGTGAGGGAGATGTAGGACCAGGTACTGTACACACCAGGTGAGGTGAGGGAGGTGTAGGACCAGGTACTGTACACACCAGGTGAGGTGAGGGAGGTGTAGGACTTGGAACTGTACACACCAGGTGGGGTGAGGGAGGTGTAGGACCAGGTATTATACACACCAGGTGGGGTGAGGGAGGTGTAGGACCAGGTACTGTACACACCACGTTGGGTGAGGGAGTTATAGGACCAAGTACTGTACACACCAGGTGGGGTGAAGGAGGTGTAGGACGAGGTACTGTAAACACCAGGTGGGTTGAGGGAGGTGTATCGGTGAGGGAGGTGTAGGACCAGGTACTGTACACACCAGGTGGGATGAGGGTGGTGTAAGACCAGGTACTGTACACACCAGACAGGGTGAGGGAGGTGTAGGACCATGTACTGTACACACCGGGCGTGGTGAGGGAGGTGTAGGACCAGGTACTGTACACACAAGGTGAGGTGAGGGAGATGTAGGACCAGGTACTGTACACACCAGGTGAAGTGAGGGAGGTGTAGGACCAGGTACTGTACACACCAGGTGGGGTGACGGAGGTGTAGGACCAGGTATTATACACATCAGGTGGGGTGAGGGAGGTGTAGGACCAGGTACTGTACACACCAGGTGGGATAAGGGTGGTGTAAGACCAGGTACTGTACACACCAGACAGGGTGAGGGAGGTGTAGGACCAGGTCCTGTACACACCAGGTGGGTTGAGGGAGGTGTTGGGCCAGGTACTGTACACACCAGGTGGGGTGAGGGAGGTGTAGGACCAGGTACTGTACACACCAGGTGGGGTTGGGAGGTGTAGGGGTGAGGGAGGTGTATGACCAGGTACTGTACACACCACCTGGGGTGAGGGGGGTGCAGGACCAGGATCTGTACACACCAGGTGGGGTAAGGGATGTGTAGGACCAGGTACTGTACACACCACGTGGGGTGGGAGAGGTGTGGGACAAGGTAATGTACACAGCGGGTGGGGTGAGGGAGGTGTAGGACCAGGTACTGTACACAGCAGGTGGGGTGAGTTAAGTGTAGGACCAGGTACTGTTCACACCAGGTGGGGTGAGGGAGGTGTATGACCATCTACTGAACACACCAGGTGGGGTGACGGATGTTGTAGGAAAACTTACTGTAGACACCAGGTGGGGTGAGGGAGGTGTAGGCCAATGGTTCTGTTCACACCAGGTGGGATGAGGGAGGAGTAGGATCAGGTACTGTACACACCAGGTGGGGTGAGGGAGGTATAGGGATGAGGGAGGTGCAGGACCAGGTATTGTAGACACCGGGTGGGGTGAGGTGAGGGTGGATGACAAGGTACTGTACACACCAGGTGGGGTGACGGAGGTGTAGGGCCAGGGACTGTACACACCAGGTGGGATAAATGAGGTGTAAGACTAGGTACTGTACACACCAGGTGAGATGAGGGAGGTGTACGATCAGGTAGTGTAGACACCAGGTGGGGTGAGGGAAGTGTAGGACAAGGTACTGTACACACCAGGTGGGGTGAGGGAGGTATAGGACCAGGTATTGTATACACCAGGTGGGTGAGGGAGGAGTAGGACCAAGTACTGTATACACCAGGTGGGGTGAGGGAGGTGTACGACCAGGAACTGTACACACCAGGTGGGATGAGGGAGATGTAGGACCAGGTACTGTACACACCAGGTGGAATGAGAGGTGTAGGACCAGGTACTGTACACACAAGGTGGGGTGATGGAGGTGTAGGACCAGGTGCTGTACACACAAGTTGAGGTGAGGGAGGTGTTGGACCAGGTACTGTACACACCAGGTGGGGTGAGGGAGGTGTAGGACAGGGTACTGTACACACCAGGTGGGGTGAGGGAGGTGTAGGGGTGAAGGAGGTGCAGGAGAAGGTACTGTACACACCAGGTGGGGTGAGGGAGGTGTAAGACCAGATACTGTACACACCAGGCGTGGTGAGGGACGTGTAGGACCAGGTATTGAATACACAAGGAGAGGTCATGGCGGTGTAGGACCAAGTAATGTACACACCAAGTGGGGTGAGGGAGGTGTAGGGGTGAGGGAGTTGTAGGACCACGTACTGTACAAACCAGGTGGGGTGAGAGAGGTGTAGGACCAGGTACTGTACACACCAGGTGCGGTGAGGGAGGTGAGAAACCATGTACTCTACACACCAAGCGTGGTGAGGGAGGTGTAGGACCAGGTACTGTGAACAGAAGGTGAGGGAGGTGTAGGACCAGGTACTGTACACACCAGGTGAGATGAGGGAGGTGCAGTTCCATGTACTGTACACACCAGGCGGGGTGAAAGAGGTGTAGGACAAAGTACTGTACACACTAGGTGGGGTGAGGGAGGTGTAAGACCAGGTACTGTACACACCAGATGGGGTGAGGGAGGTGTAGGGGTGAGGGAGGTGTAGGATCAGGTACTGTACACACCAGGTAGGGTGAGGAAGGTGTAGGACCAGGTACTTTACACACCAGGTGAGGTGAGGGAGGTGTAGGTCCAAGTAGTGTACACACCAGGTGGGATTAGTGAGGTGTAGGACCAGGTAATGCACACAGCATGTGGGGTGAGGGAGGTGTAGGACCAGGTACTGTGCACACAAGGTGGGGTGAAGTTGGTGTAGGACCAGGTACTGTACACACCAGGTGGGTGAGGGAGGTGTAGGACCAGGTACTGTACACACCAGGTGGGGTGAGGGAGGTTTAGGACCAGTTAATGTACACACCAAGTGAGGTGAGGGAGGTGTAGGGGTGAGGGAGGTGTAGGTGTGAGGGAGGTATAGAACAAGGTACTGTGCACACCAGGTGGGGTGAGGTTGGTGTAGGACCAGGTACTGTACACACCAGGCATGGTGAGGGAGTTGTAGGACCAGGTACAGTACACACCAGGTGCGGTGAGGGAGGTGAAGGACCAGGTACTGTACACACCAGGTGGGGTGAGGGAGGTGTAAGACCAGGTACTGTACACACCAGGTGAGGTGAGGGAGGTGTAGGACCAGGTACTGTACACACCAGGTGGGGTGAGGGATGTGTAGGACTAGGTACTGTACACACCAAGCATGGTGAGGGAGGTGTAGGACCAGGTACTGTACACACCAGGTGAGGTGAGGGAGGTGTAGGACCAGGTACTGTACACACCAGGTGGGTGAGGGAGGTGTAGGATCAGGTACTGTACACACCAGGTGGGGTGAGGGAGGTGTAGGACCAGGTACTGTACACACCAGGTGGGGTGAGGGAGGTGTAGGACCAGGTACTGTACACACCAGGTGGGGTGAGGGAGGTGTAGGACCAGGTACTGTACACACCAGGTGGGTGAGGGAGGTGTAGGACCAGGTACTGTCACAGGGGTGAGGGAGGTGTAGGACCAGGTACTGTACACACCAGGTGGGTGAGGGAGGTGTAGGACCATGTACTGTACACACCAGGTGGGTGAGGGAGGTGTAGGACCAGGTACTGTACACACCAGGTGGGGTGAGGGAGGTGTAGGACCAGGTACTGTACACACCAGGTGGGAGGTGTAGGGAGGTGTAGGACCAGGTACTGTACACACCAGGTGGGTGAGGGAGGTGTAGGACCAGGTACTGTACACACCAGGTGGGGTGAGGGAGGTGTAGGACCAGTACTGTACACACCAGGTGGGGTGAGGGAGGTGTAGGACCAGGTACTGTACACACCAGGTGGGGTGAGGGAGGTGTAGGACCAGGTACTGTACACACCAGGTGGGGTGAGGGTGGTGTAGGACCAGGTACTGTACACACCAGGTGGGGTGAGGGAGGTGTAGGACCAGGTACTGTACACACCAGGTGGGGTGAGGGAGGTGTAGGACCAGGTACTGTACACACCAGTGGGTGAGGGAGGTGTAGGGGTGAGGGAGGTGTAGGAGGTAGACAGGTACTGTACACACCAGGTGGGGTGAGGGAGGTGTAGGACCAGGTACTGTACACACCAGGTGGGGTGAGGGAGGTGTAGGACCAGGTACTGTACACACCAGGTGGGGTGAGGGAGGTGTAGGACCAGGTACTGTACACACCAGGTGGGGTGAGGGAGGTGTAGGACCAGGTACTGTACACACCAGGTGGGGTGAGGGAGGTGTAGGACCAGGTACTGTACACACCAGGTGGGGTGAGGGAGGTGTAGGACCAGGTACTGTACACACCAGGTGGGGTGAGGGAGGTGTAGGACCAGGTACTGTACACACCAGGTGGGTGAGGGAGGTGTAGGACCAGGTACTGTACACACCAGGTGGGTGAGGGAGGTGTAGGACCAGGTACTGTACACACCAGGTGGGGTGAGGGAGGTGTAGGACCAGGTACTGTACACACCAGGTGGGGTGAGGGAGGTGTAGGACCAGGTACTGTACACACCAGGTGGGGTGAGGGAGGTGTAGGACCAGGTACTGTACACACCAGGTGGGTGAGGGAGGTGTAGGACCAGGTACTGTACACACCAGGTGGGGTGAGGGAGGTGTAGGACCAGGTACTGTACACACCAGGTGGGGTGAGGGAGGTGTAGGACCAGGTACTGTACACACCAGGTTGGGTGAGGGAGTGTAGGACCAGGTACTGTACACACCAGGTGGGGTGAGGAGGTGTAGGACCAGGTACTGTACACACCAGGTGGGTGAGGGAGGTGTACGGTGAGGGAGGTGTAGGACCAGGTACTGTACACACCAGGTGGGTGAGGGAGGTGTAGGACCAGGTACTGTACACACCAGGTGGGTGAGGGAGGTGTAGGACCAGGTACTGTACACACCAGGTGGGTGAGGGAGGTGTAGGACCAGGTACTGTACACACCAGGTGGGGTGAGGGAGGTGTAGGACCAGGTACTGTACACACAGGTGGGGTGAGGGAGGTGTAGGACCAGGTACTGTACACACCAGGTGGGGTGAGGGAGGTGTAGGACCAGGTACTGTACACACCAGGTGGGTGAGGGAGGTGTAGGACCAGGTACTGTACACACCAGGTGAGGTGAGGGAGGTGTAGGACCAGGTACTGTACACACCAGGTGGGGTGAGGGAGGTGTAGGACCAGGTACTGTACACACCAGGTGGGGTGAGGAGGTGTAGGACCAGGTACTGTACACACCAGGTGGGGTGAGGGAGGTGTAGGACCAGGTACTGTACACACCAGGTGGGGTGAGGGAGGTGTAGGACCAGGTACTGTACACACCAGGTGGGGTGAGGGAGGTGTAGGACCAGGTACTGTACACACCAGGTGGGGTGAGGGAGGTGTAGGACCAGGTACTGTACACACCAGGTGGGTGAGGGAGGTGTAGGACCAGGTACTGTACACACCAGGTGGGGTGAGGGAGGTGTAGGACCAGGTACTGTACACACCAGGTGGGGTGAGGGAGGTGTAGGACCAGGTACTGTACACACCAGGTGGGTGAGGGAGGTGTAGGACCAGGTACTGTACACACCAGGTGGGGTGAGGGAGGTGTAGGACCAGGTACTGTACACACCAGGTGGGGTGTAGTGAGGGAGGTGTAGGACCAGGTACTGTACACACCAGGTGGGGTGAGGGAGGTGTAGGACCAGGTACTGTACACACCAGGTGGGGTGAGGGAGGTGTTGGACCAGGTACTGTACACACCAGGTGGGGTGAGGGAGGTGTAGGACCAGGTACTGTACACACCAGGTGGGGTGAGGGATGTGTAGGACCAGGTACTGTACACACCAGGTGGGGTGAGGGAGGTGTAGGACCAGGTACTGTACACACCAGGTGGGTGAGGGAGGTGTAGGACCAGGTACTGTACACACCAGGTGGGGTGAGGGAGGTGTAGGACCAGGTACTGTACACACCAGGTGGGGTGAGGGAGGTGTAGGACCAGGTACTGTACACACCAGGTGGGGTGAGGGAGGTGTAGGACCAGGTACTGTACACACCAGGTGGGGTGAGGGAGGTGTAGGACCAGGTACTGTACACACCAGGTGGGGTGAGGGAGGTGTAGGACCAGGTACTGTACACACCAGGTGGGGTGAGGGAGGTGTAGGACCAGGTACTGTACACACCAGGTGGGGTGAGGGAGGTGTAGGACCAGGTACTGTACACACCAGGTGGGGTGAGGGAGGTGTAGGACCAGGTACTGTACACACCAGGTGGGTGAGGGAGGTGTAGGACCAGGTACTGTACACACCAGGTGGGGTGAGGGAGGTGTAGGACCAGGTACTGTACACACCAGGTGGGGTGAGGGAGGTGTAGGACCAGGTACTGTACACACCAGGTGGGGTGAGGGAGGTGTAGGACCAGGTACTGTACACACCAGGTGGGGTGAGGGAGGTGTAGGACCAGGTACTGTACACACCAGGTGGGTGAGGGAGGTGTAGGGGTGAGGGAGGTGTAGGACCAGGTACTGTACACACCAGGTGGGGTGAGGGAGGTGTAGGACCAGGTACTGTACACACCAGGTGGGGTGAGGGAGGTGTAGGACCAGGTACTGTACACACAGGTGGGGTGAGGGAGGTGCATCGGTGAGGGAGGTGTAGGACCAGGTACTGTACACACCAGGTGGGGTGAGTGATGTGTAGGACAGGAATGTAGACCGGTGGGGTGAGGAGGTGTAGACCAGGTACTGTACACACCAGGTGGGTTGAGGGAGGTGTAGGACCAGGTACTGTACACACCAGGTGGGGTGAGGGAGGTGTAGGACCATGTACTGTACACACCAGGTGGAGTGAGAAGGTGTAGGACCAGGTGCTGTACACACCAGGTGGGGTGAGGAGGTGTAGGACCAGGTACTGTACACACCAGGTGGGTGAGAGAGGTGTAGGACCAGGTACTGTACACACCAGGTGGGGTGAGGGAGGTGTAGGACCAGGTACTGTACACACCAGGTGGGGTGAGGGAGGTGTAGGAACACGTACTGTACACACCAGGTGGGGTGAGGGAGGTGTAGGACCAGGTACTGTACACACCAGGTGGGGTGAGGGAGGTGTAGGACCAGGTACTGTACACACCAGGTGGGTGAGGGTAGGTGAGGGAGGTGTAGGACCAGGTACTGTAGACACCAGGTGGGGTGAGGTGAGGGTGGAGGACAAGGTACTGTACACACCAGGTGGTGTGAGGGAGGTGTAGGGCCAGGTACTGTACACACCAGGTGGGATGAGGGAGGTGTAGGACCAGGTACTGTACACACCAGGTGGGTGAGGGAGGTGTAGGACAGGTACTGTACACACCAGGTGGGGTGAGGGAGGTGTAGGACCAGGTACTGTACACACCAGGTGGGGTGAGGGAGGTGTAGGACCAGGTACTGTACACACCAGGTGGGTGAGGGAGGTGTAGGACCAGTACTGTACACACCAGGTGGGGTGAGGGAGGTGTAGGACCAGGTACTGTACACACCAGGTGGGATGAGGGAGTGTAGGACCAGGTACTGTACACACCAGGTGGGATGAGGAGGTGTAGGACCAGGTACTGTACACACCAGGTGGGTGAGGGAGGTGTAGGACCAGGTACTGTACACACCAGGTGGGTGAGGGAGGTGTAGGACCAGGTACTGTACACACCAGGTGGGGTGAGGGAGGTGTAGGTGAGACAGGTACTGTACACACCAGGTGGGGTGAGGGAGGTGTAGGACCAGGTACTGTACACACCAGGTGGGTGAGGGAGGTGTAGGACCAGGTACTGTACACACCAGGTGGGTGAGGGAGGTGTAGGACCAGTTACTGTTCACACCAGGGTGAGGGTGTAGGTGAGGAGGTGTAGGACCAGGTACTGTACACACCAGGTGGGGTGAGGGAGGTGTAGGACCAGGTACTGTACACACCAGTGGGTGAGGAGGTGCAAGACCAGGTACTGTACACACCAGGTGGGTGAGGGAGGTGTAGGACCAGGTACTGTACACACCAGGTGGGTGAGGGAGGTGTAGGACCAGGTACTGTACACACCAGGTGGGTGAGGGAGGTGTAGGACCAGGTACTGTACACACCAGGTGGGGTGAGGAGGTGTAGGACCAGGTACTGTACACACCAGGTGGGTGAGGGAGGTGTAGGACCAGGTACTGTACACACCAGTGGGGTGAGGAGGTGTAGGGTGAGGGAGTGTAGGACCAGGTACTGTACACACCAGGTGGGTGAGGGAGGTGAAGGACCAGGTACTGTACACACCAGGTGGGTGAGGGAGGTGTAGGACCAGGTACTGTACACACCAGGTGGGTGAGGGAGGTGTAGGACCAGGTACTGTACACACCAGGTGGGGTGAGGGAGGTGTAGGGGTGAGGGAGGTGTAGGACCAGGTACTGTACACACCAGGTGGGGTGAGGGAGGTGTAGGACCAGGTACTGTACACACCAGGTGGGGTGAGGGAGGTGTAGGACCAGGTACTGTACACACCAGGTGGGTGAGGGAGGTGTAGGACCAGTACTGTACACACCAGGTGGGGTGAGGGAGGTGTAGGACCAGGTACTGTACACACCAGGTGGGTGAGGGAGGTGTAGGACCAGGTACTGTACACACCAGGTGGGGTGAGGGAGGTGTAGGACCAGGTACTGTACACACCAGGTGGGTGAGGGAGGTGTAGGACCAGGTACTGTACACACCAGGTGGGGTGAGGGAGGTGTAGGACCAGGTACTGTACACACCAGGTGGGGTGAGGGAGGTGTAGGACCAGGTACTGTACACACCAGGTGGGTGAGGGAGGTGTAGGACCAGGTATTGTACACACCACGTGGGTGAGGGAGGTGTAGGACCAGGTACTGTACACACCAGGTGGGGTGAGGGAGGTGTAGGACCAGGTACTGTACACACCAGGTGGGTGAGGGAGGTGTAGGACCAGGTACTGTACACACCAGGTGGGGTGAGGGAGGTGTAGGACCAGGTACTGTACACACCAGGTGGGTGAGGGAGGTGTAGGTGAGGGAGGTGTAGGACCAGGTACTGTACACACCAGGTGGGTGAGGGGTGTAGGACCAGGTACTGTACACACCAGGTGGGTGAGGGAGGTGTAGGACCAGGTACTGTACACACCAGGTGGGTTGAGGGAGGTGTAGGACCAGGTACTGTACACACCAGGTGGGGTGAGGGAGGTGATGAGCCAGGTACTGTACACACCAGGTGGGGTGAGGGAGGTGTAGGACCAGGTACTGTACACACCAGGTGGGGTGAGGGAGGTGTAGGACCAGGTACTGTACACACCAGGTGGGGTGAGGGAGGTGTAGGACAAGGTACTGTACACACCAGGTGGGGTGAGGGAGGTGTAGGACCAGGTACTGTACACACCAGGTGGGGTGAGGGAGGTGTAGGACCAGGTACTGTACACACCAGGTGGGGTGAGGGAGTGTAGGACCAGGTACTGTACACACCAGGTGGGTGAGGGAGGTGTAGGACCAGGTACTGTACACACCAGGTGGGGTGAGGGAGGTGTAGTACCAGGTACTGTACACACCAGGTGGGGTGAGGGAGGTGTAGGACCAGGTACTGTACACACCAGGTGGGGTGAGGGAGGTGTAGGACCAGGTACTGCACACACCACCTGGGGTGAGGGGGGTGTAGGACCAGGATCTGTACACACCAGGTGGGTGAGGGAGGTGTAGGACCAGGTACTGTACACACCAGGTGGGGTGAGGGAGGTGTAGGACCAGGTAATGTACACACCAGGTGGGGTGAGGGAGGTGTAGGACCAGGTACTGTACACACCAGGTGGGGTGAGTGAAGTGTAGGACAAGGTACTGTACACATCAGGTGGGGTGTAGGGAGGTGTTGGATCAGGAACTGTACACACCAGGTAGGGTGAGGGAGGTGTAGGGGTGAGGGAAGTGTATGACCAGGTACTGTACACACCACGTGGGTTGAGGGGGGGTGAAGGACCAGGATCTGTACACACCAGGTAGGGTAAGGGAGGTGTAGGACCAAGTACTGTACACACTAGGTGGGGTGAGGGAGGTGCATCGGTGAGGGAGGTGTAGGACCAGGTTCTGTACACACCAGGTGGGGTGAGTGATGTGTAGGGGTGAAGGAAGTGTAGGACCGGGTGGGGTGGAGGAGGTTTTAAGACCAGGGACTGTACACGCCAGGTGGGTTGAGAGAGGTGTAGGACCAGGTACTGTTCACACCAGGTGGGGTGAGGGAGGTGTATGACCATGTACTGTACACACCAGGTGGAGTGACGGAGGTTGTAGGACCACGTACTGTAGACACCAGGTGGGGTGAGGCAGGTGCAAGACCAGGGACTGTACACGCCAGGTGGGTTGAGAGAGGTGTAGGACCAGGTACTGTTCACACCAGGTGGGGTGAGGGAGGTGTATGACCATGTAATGAACACACCAGGTGGGGTGACGGAGGTTGTAGGAAAACGTTCTGTAGACACCAGGTGGGGTGAGGGAGGTGTAGGCCAATGGTTCTGTTAACACCAGGTGGGATGAGGGAGGTGTAGGATCAGGTACTGTACACACCAGGTGGGGTGAGGTAGGTATAGGGATGAGGGAGGTGCAGGACCAGGTACTGTAGACACCAGGTGGGGTGAGGTGAGGGTGGAGGACAAGGTACTGTACACACCAGGTGCTGTGACGGAGGTGTAGGGCCAGGGACTGTACACACCAGGTGGGATAAATGAGGTGTAAGACTAGGTACTGTACACACCAGGTGAGGTGAGGGAGGTGTAGGATCAGGTACTGTAGACACCAGGTGGGGTGAGGGAAGTGTATGACAAAGTACTGTACACACCAGGTGGGGTGAGGGAGGTATAGGACCAGGTATTGTATACACCAGGTGGGTGAGGGAGGAGTAGGACCAAGTACTGTATACACCAGGTGGGGTGAGGGAGGTGTACAACCAAGAACTGTACACACCAGGTGGGATGAGGGAGATGTAGGACCAGGTACTGTACACACCAGGTGGAATGAGAGAGGTGTAGGACCAGGTACTGTACACACCAGGAGGGGTGATGGAGGTGTAGGACCAGGTACTCTACACACAAGTTGAGGTGAGGGAGGTGTTGGACCAGGTACTGTACACACCAGGTGGGGTGAGGGAGGTGTAGGGGTGAAGGAGGTGCAGGAGAAGGTACTGTACACACCAGGTGGGGTGAGGGAGGTGTAAGACCAGATACTGTACACACCAGGCGTGGAGAGGGACGTGTAGGACCAGGTATTGTATACACAAGGAGAGGTTATGGCGGTGTAGGACCAAGTAATGTACAAACCAAATGGGGTGAGGGAGGTGTAGGGGTGAGGGAGGTGTAGGACCAGGTACTGTAAAACCAGGTGGGGTGAGAGAGGTGTAGGACCAGGTACTGTACACACCAGGTGCGGTGAGGGAGGTGAGAAACCATGTACTGTACACACCAAGCGTGGTGAGGGAGGTGTAGAACCAGGTACTGTGCACAGAAGGTGAGGTGAGGGAGGTTTAGGACCAGGTACTATACACACCAGGTGAGATGAGGGAGGTGTAGGACCAGGTACTGTACACACCAGGCGGGGTGAAAGAGGTGTAGGACAAGGTAGTGTACACACCAGGTGGTGTGTGGGAGGTGTAAAACCAGGTACTGTACACACCAGATGGGGTGAGGGAGGTGTAGGGGTGAGGGAGGTGTTGGATCAGGTACTGTACACACCAGGTAGGGTGAGGAAGGTGAAGGACCAGGTACTTTACACACCAGGTGAGGTGATAGAGGTGTAGGACCAAGTAGTGTACACACCAGGTGGGATGAGGGAGGTGTAGGACCAGGTCATGCACACAGCATGTGGGGTGAGGGAGGTGTAGGGGTGACGGAGGTATAGAACCAGGTACTGTGCACACCAGGTGGGGTGAGGTTGGTGTAGGACCAGGAACTGTACACACCAGGTGGGGTGAGAGAGGTGTTGGACCAGGTACTGTACACACCAGGTGGGTGAGGGAGGTGTAGGACCAGGTACTGTACACACCAGGTGGGGTGAGGGAGGTGTAGGACCAGGTACTGTACACACCAGGTGGGGTGAGGGAGGTGTAGGACCAGGTACTGTACACACCAGGTGGGGTGAGGGAGGTGTAGGACCAGCTACTGTACACTCCAGGTGGGGTTGGGAGGTGTAGGGATGAGGGAGTTGCAGGACCATGTAGCGTACACACCAGGCGTGATGAGGGATGTGTAGGACTAGGTACTGTACACACAAGGTGAGGTGAGGGAGGTGTAGAACCAGGTAATGTACACACCAGGTGGTGGGGGAGGGAGGTGTAGGACCAGGTACTGTACACACCAGGTGGGGTGGGGGATGTGTAGGACCAAGTACTGTACACACCAGATGGTGGTGAAGGAGGTGTAGGACCAAGTAATGTACACACCAGCTGGGGTGAGGGAGGTGTAGGGGTGAGGGAGGTGTAGGACCAGGTACTGTACACACCAGGTGGGGTGAGGGAGGTGTAGGACCAGGTACTGTACACACCAGGTGAGGTGAGGGAGGTGTAGGACCATGTACTGTACACACCAGGCTTGGTGAGGGAGGTGTAGGACCAGGTACTGTACACACGAGGTGAGGTAAGGGAGGTGTAGGATCAGGTACTGTACACTCCAGGTGGGAGTGAGGGAGGTGTAGGACCAGGTATTATACACACCAGGTGGGGTGAGGGAGGTGTAGGACCAGGTACTGTACACACCAGGTTGGGTGAGGGAGTTATAGGACCAAGTACTGTACACACCAGGTGGGTTAAGGGAGATGTAGGACCAGGTACTCTAAACACCAGGTGGGTTGAGGGAGGTGTATCGATGAGGGAGGTGTAGGACCAGGTACTGTACACACCTGGTGGGGTGAGGGAGGTGTAGGACCAGGTACTGAACACACCAGGTGGAATGAAGGAGGTGTTGGACCAGGTACAGTACAAACCAGGTGCGGTGAGGGAGGTGAAGGACCAGGTACTGTACACTCCAGATGGGGTGAGGGAGGTGTAGGGGTGAAGGAAGTGTAGGACCAGGTACTGTACACACCAGGTGGGGTTGGGAGGTGTAGGGGTGAAGGAGGTGCAGGAGAAGGTGCTGTACACGCCAGGTGGGGTGAGGGAGGTGGAAGACCAGATACTGTACACACCAGGCGTGGTGAGGGTCGTGTAGGACCAGGTATTATACACACCAGGTGGGGTGAGGGAGGTGTAGGACAAGTTACTGTACACACAAGTTGAGATGAGGGAGGTGTAGGACCAGGTACTGTACACACCAGGTGGGGTGAGGGAGGTGTAGGACCAGGTACTGTACACACCAGGTGGGGTGAGGGAGGTGTAGGACCAGGTACTGTACACACCAGGTGGGTGAGGGAGGTGTAGGACCAGGTACTGTACACACCAGGTGGGTGAGGAGGTGTAGGACCAGGTACTGTACACACCAGGTGGGGTGAGGGAGGTGTAGGACCAGGTACTGTACACACCAGGTGGGGTGAGGGAGGTGTAGGACAGGTACTGTACACACCAGGTGGGTGAAGGAAGTGTAGGACCAGGTACTGTACACACCAGGTGGGGTTGGGAGGTGTAGGGGTGAAGGAGGTGCAGGAGAAGGTACTGTACACACCAGGTGGGGTGAGGGAGGTGTAAGATCAGATACTGCGCACACCAGTCATGGTGAGGGACGTGTAGGACCAGGTGTTGTATACACAAGGAGAGGTGATGGCGGTGTAGGACCAAGTAATGTACACACCAAGTGGGGTGAGGGAGGTGTAGGGGTGAGGGAGGTGTAGGACCAGGTAGCGAACAAACCAAGTAGGGTGAGGGAAGTGTAGGACCAGGTACTGTACACACCAGGTGAGGTGAGAGAGGTGTAGGACCAGGTACTGTACACACCAGGTGGGGTGAGGGAGGTGTAGGACCAGGTACTGTACACACCAGGTGGGGTGAGGGAGGTGTAGGACCAGGTACTGTACACACCAGATGGGTTGAGGGAGGTGTAGGACCTGGTACTGTACACACCAGTTGGGGTGACGGGGGTGTAGGACCAGGTACTGTACACACCAGGCATGGTGAGGAAGGTGTAGGACCAGGTACAGTACACACCAGGTGCGGTGAGGGAGGTGTAGGACCAGGTACTGTACACACCAGGTGGGGTGAGGGAGGTGTAGGACCAGCTACTGTACACACCAGGTGGGGTTGGGAGGTGTAGGGATGAGGGAGTTGCAGGACCAGGTAGTGTACACACCAGGCGTGATGAGGGATGTGTAGGACTAGGTACTGTACACACAAGGTGAGGTGAGGGAGGTGTAGGACCAGGTAATGTACACACCAGGTGGGGGGGAGGGAGGTGTAGGACCAGGTACTGTACACACCAGGTGGGGTGGGGGATGTGTAGGACCAAGTACTGTACACACCAGATGGTGGTGAAGGAGGTGTAGGACCAGGTAATGTACACACCAGCTGGGGTGAGGGAGGTGTAGGACCAGGTACTGTACACACGAGGTGGGTGAGGGAGGTGTAGGACCAGGTACTGTACACACCAGGTGAGGTGAGGGAGGTGTAGGACCAGGTACTGTACACACCAGGTGAGGTGAGGGAGGTGTAGGACCATGTACTGTACACACCAGGCTTGGTGAGGGAGGTGTAGGACCAGGTACAGTACACACGAGGTGAGGTGAGGGAGGTGTAGGATCAGGTACTATACACTCCAGGTGGGAGTGAGGGAGGTGTAGGACCAGGTATTATACACACCAGGTGGTGTGAGGGAGGTGTAGGACCAGGTACTGTACACACCAGGTTGGGTGAGGGAGTTATAGGACCAAGTACTGTACACACCAGGTGGGTTAAGGGAGATGTAGGACCAGGTACTCTAAACACCAGGTGGGTTGAGGAGGTGTACGTGAGGTAGGTATAGGACCAGGTACTGTACACACCTGGTGGGGTGAGGGAGGTGTAGGGGTGAAGGAAGTGTAGGACCAGGTACTGTACACACCAGGTGGGTTGAGGGAGGTGTAGGACCTGGTACTGTACACACCAGGTGGGGTGACGGGGGTGTAGGACCAGGTACTGTACACACCAGGCATGGGTGAGGAAGGTGTAGGACCAGGTACTGTACACACCAGGTGGGGTGAGGGAGGTGTAGGACCAGGTACTGTACACACCACGTGGGGTGAGGGAGGGATAGGACCAGGTACTGTACACACCAGGTGGGGTGAGGGAGGTGTAGGACCAGGTACTGTACACACCAGGTGGGGTGAGGGAGGTGTAGGACCAGCTACTGTACACACCAGGTGGGGTTGGGAGGTGTAGGGATGAGGGAGTTGCAGGACCAGGTAGTGTACACACCAGCGTGATGAGGGATGTGTAGGACTAGGTACTGTACACACAAGGTGAGGAGAGGGAGGTGTAGGACCAGGTACTGTACACACCAGGTGGGGGTGAGGGAGGTGTAGGACCAGGTACTGTACACACCAGGTGGGGTGAGGGAGGTGTAGGACCAGTACTGTACACACCAGGTGGGGTGAGGGAGGTGTAGGACCAGGTACTGTACACACCAGGTGGGGTGAGGGAGGTGTAGGACCAGGTACTGTACACACCAGATGGGGTGAGGGAGGTGTAGGACCAGGTACTGTACACACCAGATGGTGGTGAAGGAGGTGTAGGACCAGGTACTCTAAACACCAGGTGGGTTGAGGGAGGTGTATCGATGAGGGAGGTGAAGGACCAGGTATTATACACACCAGGTGGGGTGAGGGAGGTGTAGGACAAGGTACTGTACACACAAGTTGAGATGAGGGAGGTGTTGGACCAGGTACTGTACACACCAGGTGGGGTGAGGGAGGTGTAGGACAGGGTACTGTACACATCAGATGGGGTGAGGGAGGTTTAGGGGTGAAGGAAGTGTAGGACCAGGTACTGTACACACCAGGTGGGGTGAGGGAGGTGTAGGACAGGGAACTGTACACACCAGATGGGGTGAGGGAGGTGAAGGGGTGAAGGAAGTGTAGGACCAGGTACTGTACACACCAGGTGGGGTTGGGAGGTGTAGGGGTGAAGGAGGTGCAGGAGAAGGTACTGTACACACCAGGTGGGGTGAGGGAGGTGTATGACCAGATACTGTGCACACCAGTCATGGTGAGGGACGTGTAGGACCAGGTGTTGTATGCACAAGGAGAGGTGATGGCGGTGTAGGACCAAGTAATGTACACACCAAGTGGGGTGAGGGAGGTGTAGGGGTGAGGGAGGTGTAGGACCAGGTAGTGTACAAACCAGGTAGGCTGAGGGAGGTGTAGGACCAGGTACTGTACACACCAGGTGGGGTGAGGGAGGTGTGAGACCATGAACTGTACACACCAAGCGTGGTGAGGGAGGTGTAGGACCAGGTACTGTACACACAAGGTGAGGTGAGGGAGGTGTAGGACCAGGTACTATACACACCAGGTGAGATGAGGGAGGTGTAGGACCTGGCACTGTACACACCAGGCGGGGTGAAGGAGGTGTAGGACCAGGTACTGTACACACCAGAAGGGGTGAGGGAAGTGTATGGGTGAGGGAGGTGTAGGACCAGGTACTGTCCACACCAGGTGGGTGAGTGAGGTGTAGGACCAGGTACTTTACACACCAGGTGGGTGAGGGAGGTGTAGGACCAGGTACTGCACACAGCATGTGGGGTGAGGGAGGTTTAGGTGTGAGGGAGGTGTAGGACCAGGTACTGTGCACACCAGGTGGGGTGAAGTTGGTGTAGACCTGGTACTGTACACACCAGGTGGGGTGAGGGAGGTGTAGGACTAGGTACTGTACACACCAGGTGGGGTGAGGGAGGTGTAGGACCAGGTACTGTACACACTAGGTGGTGTGAGGGAGGTGTAGGACCAGGTACTGTACACACCAGGTGAGGTGAGGGAGGTGTAGGTGTGAGGGAGGTGTAGGGGTGAGGGAGGTGTAGGACCAGGTACTGTACACACCAGGTGGGGTGAGGGATGGTGTAGGACCAGGTACTGTACACACCAGGTGGGGTGAGGGAGGTGTAGGACCAGGTACTGTACACACCAGGTGGGGTGAGGGAGGTGTAGGACCAGGTACTGTCACACCAGGTGGGGTGAGGGAGGTGTAGGACCAGGTACTGTACACACCAGGTGGGGTGAGGGAGGTTGTAGGACCAGGTACTGTACACACCAGGTGGGGTGAGGGAGGTGTAGGACCAGGTACTGTACACACCAGGTGGGTTGAGGGAGGTGTAGGACCAGGTACTGTACACACCAGGTGGGGTGAGGGAGGTGTATGACCAGGTACTGTACACACCAGGTGGGGTGAGGGAGGTGTAGGACAAGGTACTGTACACACCAGGTGGGGTGAGGGAGGTGTAGGACCAGGTACTGTACACACCAGGTGGGTGAGGGAGGTGTAGGACCAGGTACTGTACACACCAGGTGGGGTGAGGTAGGTGTAGGGATGAGGGAGGTGTAGGACCAGGTACTGTACACACCAGGTGGGGTGAGGGAGGTGTAGGACCAGGTACTGTACACACCAGGTGGTGTGAGGGAGGTGTAGGACCAGGTACTGTACACACCAGGTGGGGTGAGGAGGTGTAGGACCAGGTACTGTACACACCAGGTGGGGTGAGGGAGGTGTAGGACCAGGTACTGTACACACCAGGTGGGGTGAGGGAGGTGTAGGACCAGGTACTGTACACACCAGGTGGGGTGAGGGAGGTGTAGGACCAGGTACTGTACACACCAGGTGGGTGAGGGAGGTGTAGGACCAGGTACTGTACACACCAGGTGGGGTGAGGGAGGTGTAGGACCAGGTACTGTACACACCAGGTGGGTGAGGGAGGTGTAGGACCAGGTACTGTACACACCAGGTGGGGTGAGGGAGGTGTAGGACCAGGTACTGTACACACCAGGTGGGGTGAGGGAGGTGTAGGACCAGGTACTGTACACACCAGGTGGGGTGAGGGAGGTGTGAGGAGGTGCAGGACAGGTACTGTACACACCAGGTGGGGTGAGGGAGGTGTAGGACCAGGTACTGTACACACCAGGTGGGGTGAGGGAGGTGTAGGACCAGGTACTGTACACACCAGGTGGGTGAGGGAGGTGTAGGACCAGGTACTGTACACACCAAGTGGGGTGAGGGAGGTGTAGGGTGAGGGAGGTGTAGGACCAGGTACTGTACACACCAGGTGGGGTGAGGGAGGTGTAGGACCAGGTACTGTACACACCAGGTGGGGTGAGGGAGGTGTAGGACCAGGTACTGTACACACCAGGTGGGTGAGGGAGGTGTAGGACCAGGTACTGTACACACCAGGTGGGTGAGGGAGGTGTAGGACCAGGTACTGTACACACCAGGTGGGGTGAGGGAGGTGTAGGACCAGGTACTGTACACACCAGGTGGGGTGAGGGAGGTGTAGGACCAGGTACTGTACACACCAGGTGGGTGAGGGAGGTGTAGGACCAGGTACTGTACACACCAGATGGGGTGAGGGAGGTGTAAGGGTGAGGGAGGTGTAGGACTAGGTACTGTACACACCAGGTGGGTGAGGGAGGTGTAGGACCAGGTACTGTACACACCAGGTGGGTGAGGAGGTGTAGGACCAGGTACTGTACACACCAGGTGGGTGAGGGAGGTGTAGGACCAGGTCTGTACACACCAGTGGGGTGAGGGAGGTGTAGGGTGAGGAGGTAGACCAGGTACTGTACACACCAGGTGGGGTGAGGGAGGTGTAGGACCAGGTACTGTACACACCAGGTGGGGTGAGGGAGGTGTAGGACCAGGTACTGTACACACCAGGTGGGGTGAGGGAGGTGTAGGACCAGGTACTGTACACACCAGGTGGGGTGAGGGAGGTGTAGGACCAGGTACTGTACACACCAGGTGGGGTGAGGGAGGTGTAGGACCAGGTACTGTACACACCAGGTGGGGTGAGGGAGGTGTAGGACCAGGTACTGTACACACCAGGTGGGGTGAGGGAGGTGTAGGACCAGGTACTGTACACACCAGGTGGGGTGAGGGAGGTGTAGGACCAGGTACTGTACACACCAGGTGGGGTGGGAGGTGTAGGGTGAGGGAGTGCAGGACCATGTACTGTACACACCAGGTGTGATGAGGGAGGTGTAGGACCAGGTACTGTACACACCAGGTGGGTGAGGGAGGTGTAGGACCAGGTACTGTACACACCAGGTGGGGTGAGGGAGGTGTAGGACCAGGTACTGTACACACCAGGTGGGGTGAGGGAGGTGTAGGACCAGGTACTGTACACACCAGGTGGGGTGAGGGAGGTGTAGGACCAGTACTGTACACACCAGTGGGGTGAGGGAGGTGTAGGGGTGAGGGAGGTGTAGGACCAGGTACTGTACACACCAGGTGGGGTGAGGGAGGTGTAGGACCAGGTACTGTACACACCAGGTGGGTGAGGGAGGTGTAGGACCAGGTACTGTACACACCAGGTGGGTGAGGGAGGTGTAGGACCAGGTACTGTACACACCAGGTGGGGTGAGGGAGGTGTAGGATCAGGTACTGTACACACCAGGTGGGGTGAGGGAGGTGTAGGACCAGGTACTGTACACACCAGGTGGGGTGAGGGAGGTGTAGGACCAGGTACTGTACACACCAGGTGGGGTGAGGGAGGTGTAGGACCAGGTACTGTACACACCAGGTGGGTGAGGGAGGTGTAGGACCAGGTACTGTACACACCAGGTGGGTGAGGGAGGTGTAGTGGGAGGTGTAGGACCAGGTACTGTACACACCAGGTGGGGTGAGGGAGGTGTAGGACCAGGTACTGTACACACCAGGTGGGTGAGGGAGGTGTAGGACCAGGTACTGTACACACCAGGTGCGGTGAGGGAGGTGTAGGACCAGGTACTGTACACACCAGGTGGGGTGAGGGAGGTGTAGGTGAAGGAGTGTAGGACCAGGTACTGTACACACCAGGTGGGGTGGGAGGTGTAGGGTGAGGAGGTGTAGGACAGGTACTGTACACACCAGGTGGGGTGAGGGAGGTGTAGGACCAGGTACTGTACACACCAGGTGGGTGAGGGAGGTGTAGGACCAGGTACTGTACACACCAGGTGGGGTGAGGGAGGTGTAGGACAGGTACTGTACACACCAGGTGGGTGAGGGAGGTGTAGGACCAGGTACTGTACACACCAGGTGGGGTGAGGGAGGTGTAGGACAGGGTACTGTACACATCAGATGGGGTGAGGAGGTTAGGGTGAGGAGTGTAGGACCAGGTACTGTACACACCAGGTGGGGTGAGGGAGGTGTAGGACCAGGTACTGTACACACCAGGTGGGGTGAGGGAGGTGTGTGACCAGGTACTGTACACACCAGGTGGGTGGGAGGTGTAGGGTGAGGAGGTGTAGGACCAGGTACTGTACACACCAGGTGGGGTGAGGGAGGTGTAGGATCAGGTACTGTACACACCAGTGGGTGAGGGAGGTGTAGGACCAGGTACTGTACACACCAGGTGGGTGAGGGAGGTGTAGGACCAGGTACTGTACACACCAGGTGGGGTGAGGGAGGTGTAGGGGTGAGGGAGGTGTAGGACCAGGTACTGTACACACCAGTGGGTGAGGGAGGTGTAGGACCAGGTACTGTACACACCAGGTGGGGTGAGGGAGGTGTAGGACCAGGTACTGTACACACCAGGTGGGGTGAGGGAGGTGTAGGACCAGGTACTGTACACACCAGGTGGGGTGAGGGAGGTGTAGGACCAGGTACTGTACACACCAGGTGGGTGAGGGAGGTGTAGGACCAGGTACTGTACACACCAGGTGGGGTGAGGGAGGTGTAGGACCAGGTACTGTACACACCAGGTGGGTGAGGGAGGTGTAGGACCAGGTACTGTACACACCAGGTGCGGTGAGGGAGGTGTAGGACCAGGTACTGTACACACCAGGTGGGGTGAGGGAGGTGTAGGACCAGGTACTGTACACACCAGGTGGGGTGGGAGGTGTAGGGTGAGGGAGTGTAGGACCAGGTACGTACACACCAGGTGTGATGAGGGAGTGTAGGACCAGGTACTGTACACACCAGGTGGGGTGAGGGAGGTGTAGGACCAGGTACTGTACACACCAGGTGGGGTGAGGGAGGTGTAGGACCAGGTACTGTACACACCAGGTGGGGTGAGGGAGGTGTAGGACCAGGTACTGTACACACCAGGTGGGGTGAGGGAGGTGTAGGACCAGGTACTGTACACACCAGGTGGGGTGAGGGAGGTGTAGGACCAGGTACTGTACACACCAGGTGGGGTGAGGGAGGTGTAGGACCAGGTACTGTACACACCAGGTGGGTGAGGGAGGTGTAGGACCAGGTACTGTACACACCAGGTGGGGTGAGGGAGGTGTAGGACCAGGTACTGTACACACCAGGTGGGTGAGGGAGGTGTAGGACCAGGTACTGTACACACCAGGTGGGGTGAGGGAGGTGTAGGACCAGGTACTGTACACACCAGGTGGGGTGAGGGAGGTGTAGGACCAGGTACTGTACACACCAGGTGGGGTGAGGGAGGTGTAGGACCAGGTACTGTACACACCAGGTGGGGTGAGGGAGGTGTAGGACCAGGTACTGTACACACCAGGTGGGGTGAGGGAGGTGTAGGACCAGGTACTGTACACACCTGTGGGGTGAGGGAGGTGTAGGACCAGGTACTGTACACACCAGGTGGGGTGAGGGTGAGGTGTAGGACCAGGTACTGTACACACCAGGTGGGGTGAGGGAGGTGTAGGACCAGGTACTGTACACACCAGGTGGGGTGAGGGAGGTGTAGGACCAGGTACTGTACACACCAGGTGGGTGAGGGAGGTGTAGGACCAGGTACTGTACACACCAGGTGGGTGAGGGAGGTGTAGGACCAGGTACTGTACACACCAGGTGGGTGAGGGAGGTGTAGGACCAGGTACTGTACACACCAGGTGGGGTGAGGGAGGTGTAGGACCAGGTACTGTACACACCAGGTGGGGTGAGGGAGGTGTAGGACCAGGTACTGTACACACCAGGTGGGGTGGGAGGTGTAGAGGTGAGGAGTGTAGGACCAGGTACTGTACACACCAGGTGGGTGAGGGAGGTGTAGGACCAGGTACTGTACACACCAGGTGGGGTGAGGGAGGTGTAGGACCAGGTACTGTACACACCAGGTGGGGTGAGGGAGGTGTAGGACCAGGTACTGTACACACCAGGTGGGGTGAGGGAGGTGTAGGACCAGGTACTGTACACACCAGGTGGGGTGAGGGAGGTGTAGGACCAGGTACTGTACACACCAGGTGGGGTGAGGGAGGTGTAGGACCAGGTACTGTACACACCAGGTGGGGTGAGGGAGGTGTAGGACCAGGTACTGTACACACCAGGTGGGGTGAGGGAGGTGTAGGACCAGGTACTGTACACACCAGGTGGGTGAGGGAGGTGTACGTGAGGGAGGTGTAGGACCAGGTACTGTACACACCAGGTGGGGTGAGGGAGGTGTAGGACCAGGTACTGTACACACCAGGTGGGGTGAGGGAGGTGTAGGACCAGGTACTGTACACACCAGGTGGGGTGAGGGAGGTGTAGGACCAGGTACTGTACACACCAGTGGGTGAGGGAGTGTAGGGTGAGGAGTGTAGGACCAGGTACTGTACACACCAGGTGGGGTGAGGGAGGTGTAGGACAGGTACTGTACACACCAGTGGGTGAGGGAGGTGAGGGTGAGGAGTGTATGACCAGGTACTGTACACACCAGGTGGGGTGAGGGAGGAGGTGTAGGACCAGGTACTGTACACACCAGGTGGGGTGAGGGAGGTGTAGGACCAGGTACTGTACACACCAGGTGGGGTGAGGGAGGTGTAGGACCAGGTACTGTACACACCAGGTGGGTGAGGGAGGTGTAGGACCAGGTACTGTACACACCAGGTGGGGTGAGGGAGGTGTAGGGTGAGGGAGGTGTAGGACCAGGTACTGTACACACCAGGTGGGGTGAGGGAGGTGTAGGACCAGGTACTGTACACACCAGGTGGGGTGAGGGAGGTGTAGGACCAGGTACTGTACACACCAGTGGGGTGAGGGAGGTGTAGGACCAGGTACTGTACACACCAGGTGGGGTGAGGGAGGTGTAGGACCAGGTACTGTACACACCAGGTGGGTGAGGGAGGTGTAGGACCAGGTACTGTACACACCAGGTGGGGTGAGGAGGTGTAGGACCAGGTACTATACACACCAGAGGGTGGGGAGTGAGGGAGGTGTAGGACCAGGTACTGTCCACACCAGGTAGGGTGATGAAGGTGTAGGACCAGGTACTTTACACACCAGGTGAGCTGAGGGAGGTGTAGGACCAGGTAGTGCACACAGCATGTGGGGTGAGGGAGGTTTAGGTGTGAGGGAGGTGTAGGACCAGGTACTGTGCACACCAGGTGGGGTGAGGAGGTGTAGGACCAGGTACTGTACACACCAGGTGGGGTGAGGGAGGTGTAGGACCAGGTACTGTACACACCAGGTGGGGTGAGGGAGGTGTAGGACCAGGTACTGTACACACCAGTGGGGTGAGGGAGGTGTAGGACCAGGTACTGTACACACCAGTGGGTGAGGGAGGTGTAGGGTGAGGATGTAGGGGTGAGGGAGGTGTAGACCAGGTACTGTACACACCAGGTGGGGTGAGGGAGGTGTAGGACCAGGTACTGTACACACCAGGTGGGGTGAGGGAGGTGTAGGACCAGGTACTGTACACACCAGGTGGGGTGAGGGAGGTGTAGGACCAGGTACTGTACACACCAGGTGGGGTGAGGGAGGTGTAGGACCAGGTACTGTACACACCAGGTGGGTTGAGGGAGGTGTAGGACCAGGTACTGTACACACCAGGTGGGGTGAGGGAGGTGTAGGACCAGGTACTGTACACACCAGGTGGGTGAGGGAGGTGTAGGACCAGGTACTGTACACACCAGGTGGGGTGAGGGAGGTGTAGGACCAGGTACTGTACACACCAGGTGGGGTGAGGGAGGTGTAGGACCAGGTACTGTACACACCAGGTGGGGTGAGGGAGGTGTAGGACCAGGTACTGTACACACCAGGTGGGGTGAGGGAGGTGTAGGACCAGGTACTGTACACACCAGGTGGGGTGAGGGAGGTGTAGGACCAGGTACTGTACACACCAGGTGGGTGGGAGGTGTAGGGGTGAGGAATGTGTAGGACCAGGTACTGTACACACCAGGTGGGGTGAGGGAGGTGTAGGACCAGGTACTGTACACACCAGGTGGGGTGAGGGAGGTGTAGGACCAGGTACTGTACACACCAGGTGGGGTGAGGGAGGTGTAGGACCAGGTACTGTACACACCAGGTGGGGTGAGGGAGGTGTAGGACCAGGTACTGTACACACCAGGTGGGGTGAGGGAGGTGTAGGACCAGGTACTGTACACACCAGGTGGGGTGAGGGAGGTGTAGGGTGAGGAGGTGTAGGACCAGGTACTGTACACACCAGGTGGGGTGAGGGAGGTGTAGGAGCAGGTACTGTATACACCAGTGGGTGAGGGAGTGTAGGGTGAGGAGGTGTAGGACCAGGTACTGTACACACCAGGTGGGGTGAGGGAGGTGTAGGACCAGGTACTGTACACACCAGGTGGGTGAGGGAGGTGTAGGACCAGGTACTGTACACACCAGGTGGGTGAGGGAGGTGTAGGACCAGGTACTGTACACACCAGTGGGGTGAGGGAGGTGTAGGGGTGAGGGAGGTGAGGACCAGGTACTGTACACACCAGGTGGGGTGAGGGAGGTGTAGGACCAGGTACTGTACACACCAGGTGGGGTGAGGGAGGTGTAGGACCAGGTACTGTACACACCAGGTGGGGTGAGGGAGGTGTAGGACCAGGTACTGTACACACCAAGTGGGTGAGGGAGGTGTAGGGGTGAGGGAGGTGTAGGACCAGGTACTGTACACACCAGGTGGGGTGAGGGAGGTGTAGGACCAGGTACTGTACACACCAGGTGGGGTGAGGGAGGTGTAGGACCAGGTACTGTACACACCAGGTGGGGTGAGGGAGGTGTAGGACCAGGTACTGTACACACCAGGTGGGGTGAGGGAGGTGTAGGACCAGGTACTGTACACACCAGGTGGGTGAGGGAGGTGTAGGACCAGGTACTGTACACACCAGGTGGGGTGAGGGAGGTGTAGGACCAGGTACTGTACACACCAGGTGGTGAGGGAGGTGTAGGACCAGGTACTGTACACACCAGGTGGGGTGAGGGAGGTGTAGGACCAGGTACTGTACACACCAGGTGGGGTGAGGGAGGTGTAGGACCAGTACTGTACACACCAGGTGGGGTGAGGGAGGTGTAGGACCAGGTACTGTACACACCAGGTGGGGTGAGGGAGGTGTAGGACCAGTACTGTACACACCAGGTGGGGTGAGGGAGGTGTAGGACCAGGTACTGTACACACCAGGTGGGGTGAGGGAGGTGTAGGACCAGGTACTGTACACACCAGGTGGGGTGAGGGAGGTGTAGGACCAGGTACTGTACACACCAGGTGGGGTGAGGGAGGTGTAGGACCAGGTACTGTACACACCAGGTGGGGTGAGGGAGGTGTAGGGTGAGGGAGGTGTAGGACCAGGTACTGTACACACCAGGTGGGGTGAGGGAGGTGTAGGACCAGGTACTGTACACACCAGGTGGGGTGAGGGAGGTGTAGGACCAGGTACTGTACACACCAGGTGGGTGAGGGAGGTGTAGGACCAGGTACTGTACACACCAGGTGGGGTGAGGGAGGTGTAGGTGAGGGAATGTAGACCAGGTACTGTACACACCAGGTGGGGTGAGGAGGTGTAGGGTGAGGGTGTGTAGACCAGGTACTGTACACACCAGGTGGGGTGAGGGAGGTGTAGGACCAGGTACTGTACACACCAGGTGGGTGAGGGAGGTGTAGGACCAGGTACTGTACACACCAGTGGGTGGGAGGTGTAGGGTGAGGAGGTGTAGGACCAGGTACTGTACACACCAGTTGGGGTGAGGGAGGTGTAGGACCAGGTACTGTACACACCAGGTGGGGTGAGGGAGGTGTAGGACCAGGTACTGTACACACCAGGTGGGTGAGGGAGGTGTAGGACCAGGTACTGTACACACCACGTGGTGAGGAGTGTTGGGTGAGGTGTAGGACCAGGTACTGTACACACCAGGTGGGGTGAGGGAGGTGTAGGACCAGGTACTGTACACACCAGGTGGGGTGAGGGAGGTGTAGGACCAGGTACTGTACACACCAGGTGGGTGAGGGAGGTGTAGGACCAGGTACTGTACACACCAGGTGGGGTGAGGATGTGTAGGTGAGGAGTGTAGGCCAGGTACTGTACACACCAGGTGGGGTGAGGGAGGGTGTAGGACCAGGTACTGTACACACCAGGTGGGGTGAGGGAGGTGTAGGACCAGGTACTGTACACACCAGGTGGGTGAGGGAGGTGTAGGACCAGGTACTGTACACACCAGGTGGGGTGAGGGAGGTGTAGGACCAGGTACTGTACACACCAGGTGGGGTGAGGGAGGTGTAGGACCAGGTACTGTACACACCAGGTGGGGTGAGGGAGGTGTAGGACCAGGTACTGTACACACCAGGTGGGTGAGGGAGGTGTAGGACCAGGTACTGTACACACCAGGTGGGGTGAGGGAGGTGTAGGACCAGGTACTGTACACACCAGGTGGGGTGAGGGAGGTGTAGGACCAGGTACTGTACACACCAGTGGTGGGGTGAGGGAGGTGTAGGACCAGGTACTGTACACACCAGGTGGGGTGAGGGAGGTGTAGGGGTGAGGGAGTGTAGGACCAGGTACTGTACACACCAGGTGGGGTGAGGGAGGTGTAGGACCAGGTACTGTACACACCAGGTGGGGTGAGGGAGGTGTAGGACCAGGTACTGTACACACCAGGTGGGTGAGGAGGTGTAGGACCAGGCACTGTACACACCAGGTGGGGTGAGGGTGAGGGAGGTGTAGGACCAGGTACTGTACACACCAGGTGGGGTGAGGGAGGTGTAGGACCAGGTACTGTACACACCAGGTGGGGTGAGGGAGGTGTAGGACCAGGTACTGTACACACCAGGTGGGTGAGGGAGGTGTAGGACCAGGTACTGTACACACCAGGTGGGGTGAGGGAGGTGTAGGGGTGAGGAGTGTAGGACCAGGTACTGTACACACCAGGTGGGGTGAGGGAGGTGTAGGACCAGGTACTGTACACACCAGGTGGGGTGAGGGAGTGTAGGACCAGGTACTGTACACACGAGGTGGTGAGGGGTGGTGAGGGAGGTGTAGGACCAGGTACTGTACACACCAGGTGGGGTGAGGGAGGTGTAGGACCAGGTACTGTACACACCAGGTGGGGTGAGGGAGGTGTAGGACCAGGTACTGTACACACCAGGTGGGTGAGGGAGGTGTAGGGTGAGGAGTGTAGACAGGTACTGTACACACCAGGTGGGGTGAGGGAGGTGTAGGACCAGGTACTGTACACACCAGGTGGGGTGAGGGAGGTGTAGGACCAGGTACTGTACACACCAGGTGGGGTGAGGGAGGTGTAGGACCAGGTACTGTACACACCAGGTGGGGTGAGGGAGGTGTAGGACCAGGTACTGTACACACCAGGTGGGGTGAGGGAGGTGTAGGACCAGGTACTGTACACACCAGGTGGGGTGAGGGAGGTGTAGGACCAGGTACTGTACACACCAGGTGGGTGAGGGAGGTGTAGGACCAGGTACTGTACACACCAGGTGGGGTGAGGGAGGTGTAGGACCAGGTACTGTACACACCAGGTGGGTGGAGGTGTAGGGTGAGGAGTGTAGGACCAGGTACTGTACACACCAGGTGGGGTGAGGGAGGTGTAGGACCAGGTACTGTACACACCAGGTGGGTGAGGGAGGTGTAGGACCAGGTACTGTACACACCAGGTGGGGTGAGGGAGGTGTAGGACCAGGTACTGTACACACCAGGTGGGGTGAGGGAGGTGTAGGACCAGGTACTGTACACACCAGGTGGGGTGAGGGAGGTGTAGGACCAGGTACTGTACACACCAGGTGGGGTGAGGGAGGTGTAGGACCAGGTACTGTACACACCAGGTGGGGTGAGGGAGGTGTAGGACCAGGTACTGTACACACCAGGTGGGGTGAGGGAGGTGTAGGACCAGGTACTGTACACACCAGGTGGGGTGAGGGAGGTGTAGGACCAGGTACTGTACACACCAGGTGGGTGAGGGAGGTGTAGTGGTGAGGGAGTGTAGGACCAGGTACTGTACACACCAGGTGGGGTGAGGGAGGTGTAGGACCAGGTACTGTACACACCAGGTGGGGTGAGGGAGGTGTAGGACCAGGTACTGTACACACCAGGTGGGGTGAGGGAGGTGTAGGACCAGGTACTGTACACACCAGGTGGGGTGAGGGAGGTGTAGGACCAGGTACTGTACACACCAGGTGGGGTGAGGGAGGTGTAGGACCAGGTACTGTACACACCAGGTGGGGTGAGGGAGGTGTAGGACCAGGTACTGTACACACCAGGTGGGGTGAGGGAGGTGTAGGACCAGGTACTGTACACACCAGGTGGGGCGAGGGAGGTGTAGGACCAGGTACTGTACACACCAGTAGGTAGGTGTACGGTGAGGGAGGTGTAGGACCAGGTACTGTACACACCAGGTGGGGTGAGGGAGGTGTAGGACCAGGTACTGTACACACCAGGTGGGGTGAGGGAGGTGTAGGACCAGGTACTGTACACACCAGGTGGGGTGAGGGAGGTGTAGGACCAGGTACTGTACACACCAGGTGGGTGAGGGAGGTGTAGGGGTGAGGGGAGTGTAGGACCAGGTACTGTACACACCAGGTGGGGTGAGGGAGGTGTAGGACCAGGTACTGTACACACCAGGTGGGGTGAGGGAGGTGTAGGACCAGGTACTGTACACACCAGGTGGGTGAGGGAGGTGTAGGACCAGGTACTGTACACACCAGGTGGGGTGAGGAGTTGTAAGGGTGAAGTAAGTGTAGGACCAGGTACTGTACACACCAGGTGGGTGGGGGAGGTGTAGGGGTGAGGGAGGTGTAGGACCAGGTACTGTACACACCAGGTGGGGTGAGGGAGGTGTAGGACCAGGTACTGTACACACCAGGTGGGTGAGGGAGGTGTAGGACCAGGTACTGTACACACCAGGTGGGGTGAGGGAGGTGTAGGACCAGGTACTGTACACACCAGGGGGTGGGAGGTGTAGGGTGAGGGAGTGTAGGACCAGGTACTGTACACACCAGGTGGGGTGAGGGAGGTGTAGGACCAGGTACTGTACACACCAGGTGTGGTGAGGAGGTGTAGGACCAGGTACTGTACACACCAGGTGGGTGAGGGAGGTGTAGGACCAGGTACTGTACACACCAGGTGGGGTGAGGGAGGTGTAGGACAGGTACTGTAAACACCAGGTGGGTGAGGGAGGTGTATGACCAGGTACTGTACACAACAGGTGGGGTGAATGAATTGTAGGGGTGAGGGAGGTGTAGGACCAGGTACTGTACACACCAGGTGGGGTGAGGGAGGTGTAGGACCAGGTACTGTACACACCAGGTGGGTGAGGGAGGTGTAGGGTGAGGGAGGTGTAGGACCAGGTACTGTACACACCAGGTGGGTGAGGGAGGTGTAGGACCAGGTACTGTACACACCAGGTGGGGTGAGGGAGGTGTAGGACCAGGTACTGTACACACCAGGTGGGTGAGGGAGGTGTAGGACCAGGTACTGTACACACCAGGTGGGTGAGGGAGGTGTAGGACCAGGTACTGTACACACCAGGTGGGGTGAGGGAGGTGTAGGACCAGGTACTGTACACACCAGGTGGGTGAGGGAGGTGTAGGACCAGGTACTGTACACACCAGGTGGGTGAGGGAGGTGTAGGACCAGGTACTGTACACACCAGGTGGGTGAGGGAGGTGTAGGACCAGGTACTGTACACACCAGGTGGGGTGAGGGAGGTGTAGGACCAGGTACTGTACACACCAGGTGGGGTGAGGGAGGTGTAGGACCAGGTACTGTACACACCAGGGGTGTGAGGGTGTAGGGTGAGGGAGGTGTAGGACCAGGTACTGTACACACCAGGTGGGGTGAGGGAGGTGTAGGACCAGGTACTGTACACACCAGGTGGGTGAGGGAGGTGTAGGACCAGGTACTGTACACACCAGGTGGGGTGAGGGAGGTGTAGGACCAGGTACTGTACACACCAGGTGGGGTGAGGGAGGTGTAGGACCAGGTACTGTACACACCAGGTGGGGTGAGGGAGGTGTAGGACCAGGTACTGTACACACCAGGTGGGTGAGGGAGGTGTAGGACAGGTACTGTACACACCAGGTGGGTGAGGGAGGTGTAGGACCAGGTACTGTACACACCAGGTGGGGTGAGGGAGGTGTAGGACCAGGTACTGTACACACCAGGTGGGGTGAGGGAGGTGTAGGACCAGGTACTGTACACACCAGGTGGGGCGAGGGAGGTGTAGGACCAGGTACTGTACACACTAGTCAGGTGAGGGAGGTGTAGGACCAGGTACTGTACACACCAGGTGGGGTGAGGGAGGTGTAGGACCAGGTACTGTACACACCAGGTGGGTGAGGAGGTGTAGGTGAGGGAGGTGTAGGACCAGGTACTGTACACACCAGGTGGGGTGAGGGAGGTGTAGGGTGAGGTGTAGGACCAGGTACTGTACACACCAGGTGGGGTGAGGGAGGTGTAGGACCAGGTACTGTACACACCAGGTGGGGTGAGGGAGGTGTAGGACCAGGTACTGTACACACCAGGTGGGGTGAGGGAGGTGTAGGACCAGGTACTGTACACACCAGGTGGGGTGAGGGAGGTGTAGGCTCAGGTACTGTACACACCAGGTGGGGTGAGGGAGGTGTAGGACCAGGTACTGTACACACCAGGTGGGGTGAGGGAGGTGTAGGACCAGGTACTGTACACACCAGGTGGGGTGAGGGAGGTGTAGGACCAGGTACTGTACACACCAGGTGGGGTGAGGGAGGTGTAGGACCAGGTACTGTACACACCAGGTGGGGTGAGGGAGGTGTAGGACCAGGTACTGTACACACCAGGTGGGGTGAGGGAGGTGTAGGACCAGGTACTGTACACACCAGGTGGGGTGAGGGAGGTGTAGGACCAGGTACTGTACACACCAGGTGGGTGAGGGAGGTGTAGGACCAGGTACTGTACACACCAGGTGGGTGAGGGAGGTGTAGGACCAGGTACTGTACACACCAGGTGGGGTGAGGGAGGTGTAGGACCAGGTACTGTACACACCAGGTGGGGTGAGGGAGGTGTAGGACCAGGTACTGTACACACCAGTGGGTGAGGGTGTAGTGAGGGAGGTGTAGGACCAGGTACTGTACACACCAGGTGGGGTGAGGGAGGTGTAGGACCAGGTACTGTACACACCAGGTGGGGTGAGGGAGGTGTAGGACCAGGTACTGTACACACCAGGTGGGGTGAGGGAGGTGTAGGGTGAGGGATGTGTAGGACCAGGTACTGTACACACCAGGTGGGGTGAGGGAGGTGTAGGACCAGGTACTGTACACACCAGGTGGGGTGAGGGAGGTGTAGGACCAGGTACTGTACACACCAGGTGGGGTGAGGGAGGTGTAGGACCAGGTACTGTACACACCAGGTGGGGTGAGGGAGGTGTAGGACCAGGTACTGTACACACCAGGTGGGGTGAGGGAGGTGTAGGACCAGGTACTGTACACACCAGGTGGGGTGAGGGAGGTGTAGGACCAGGTACTGTACACACCAGGTGGGGTGAGGGAGTGTAGGGGTGAGGGAGATGTAGGACCAGGTACTGTACACACGAGGTGGGGTGAGGGAGGTGTAGGGTGAGGGAGGTGAGACCAGGTACTGTACACACCAGGTGGGGTGAGGGAGGTGTAGGACCAGGTACTGTACACACCAGGTGGGGTGAGGGAGGTGTGACGGTGACACAGGTGGGGTGAGGGAGGTGTAGGACCAGGTACTGTACACACCAGGTGGGGTGAGGGAGGTGTAGGACCAGGTACTGTACACACCAGGTGGGGTGAGGGAGGTGTAGGACCAGGTACTGTACACACCAGGTGGAGTGAGGGAGGTGTAGGAGGTGGACCAGGTACTGTACACACCAGGTGGGTGAGGGAGGTGTAGGACCAGGTACTGTACACACCAGGTGGGGTGAGGGAGGTGTGTAGGACCAGGTACTGTACACACCAGGTGGGGTGAGTGAGGTGTAGGACCAGGTACTGTACACACCAGGTGGGTGAGGGAGGTGTAGGACCAGGTACTGTACACACCAGGTGGGGTGAGGGAGGTGTAGGACCAGGTACTGTACACACCAGGTGGGTGAGGGAGGTGTAGGACCAGGTACTGTACACACCAGGTGGGGTGAGGGAGGTGTAGGACCAGGTACTGTACACACCAGGTGGGGTGAGGGAGGTGTAGGACCAGGTACTGTACACACCAGGTGGGGTGAGGGAGGTGTAGGACCAGGTACTGTACACACCAGGTGGGGTGAGGGAGGTGTAGGACCAGGTACTGTACACACCAGGTGGGGTGAGGGAGGTGTAGGACCAGGTACTGTACACACCAGGTGGGGTGAGGGAGGTGTAGGACCAGGTACTGTACACACCAGGTGGGTGAGGGAGGTGTAGGACCAGGTACTGTACACACCAGGTGGGGTGAGGGAGGTGTAGGACCAGGTACTGTACACACCAGGTGGGGTGAGGGAGGTGTAGGACCAGGTACTGTACACACCAGGTGGGTGAGGGAGGTGTAGGACCAGGTACTGTACACACCAGGTGGGGTGAGGGAGGTGTAGGACCAGGTACTGTACACACCAGGTGGGGTGAGGGAGGTGTAGGACCAGGTACTGTACACACCAGGTGGGGTGAGGGAGGTGTAGGTGAGGAGGTGTAGGACCAGGTACTGTACACACCAGGTGGGGTGAGGGAGGTGTAGGACCAGGTACTGTACACACCAGGTGGGTGGGTGAGGGAGGTGTAGGACCAGGTACTGTACACACCAGGTGGGGTGAGGGAGGTGTAGGACCAGGTACTGTACACACCAGGTGGGGTGAGGGAGGTGTAGGACCAGGTACTGTACACACCAGGTGGGGTGAGGGAGGTGTAGGACCAGGTACTGTACACACCAGGTGGGGTGAGGGAGGTGTAGGACCAGGTACTGTACACACCAGGTGGGGTGAGGGAGGTGTAGGACCAGGTACTGTACACACCAGGTGGGGTGAGGGAGGTGTAGGACCAGGTACTGTACACACCAGGTGGGGTGAGGGAGGTGTAGGACCAGGTACTGTACACACCAGGTGGGGTGAGGGAGGTGTAGGACCAGGTACTGTACACACCAGGTGGGTGAGGGAGGTGTAGGACCAGGTACTGTACACACCAGGTGGGGTGAGGGAGGTGTAGGACCAGGTACTGTACACACCAGGTGGGGTGAGGGAGGTGTAGGACCAGGTACTGTACACACCAGGTGGGGTGAGGGAGGTGTAGGACCAGGTACTGTACACACCAGGTGGGGTGAGGGAGGTGTAGGACCAGGTACTGTACACACCAGGTGGGGTGAGGGAGGTGTAGGACCAGGTACTGTACACACCAGGTGGGGTGAGGGAGGTGTAGGACCAGGTACTGTACACACCAGGTGGGTGAGGGAGGTGTAGGACCAGGTACTGTACACACCAGGTGGGGTGAGGGAGGTGTAGGACCAGGTACTGTACACACCAGGTGGGGTGAGGGAGGTGTAGGACCAGGTACTGTACACACCAGGTGGGTGAGGGAGGTGTAGGACCAGGTACTGTACACACCAGGTGGGTGAGGGAGGTGTAGGACCAGGTACTGTACACACCAGGTGGGGTGAGGGAGGTGTAGGACCAGGTACTGTACACACCAGGTGGGGTGAGGGAGGTGTAGGACCAGGTACTGTACACACCAGGTGGGGTGAGGGAGGTGTAGGACCAGGTACTGTACACACCAGGTGGGTGAGGGAGGTGTAGGACCAGGTACTGTACACACCAGGTGGGTGAGGGAGGTGTAGGACCAGGTACTGTACACACCAGGTGGGGTGAGGGAGGTGTAGGACCAGGTACTGTACACACCAGGTGGGGTGAGGGAGGTGTAGGACCAGGTACTGTACACACCAGGTGGGGTGAGGGAGGTGTAGGACCAGGTACTGTACACACCAGGTGGGGTGAGGGAGGTGTAGGACCAGGTACTGTACACACCAGGTGGGGTGAGGGAGGTGTAGGACCAGGTACTGTACACACCAGGTGGGGTGAGGGAGGTGTAGGACCAGGTACTGTACACACCAGGTGGGGTGAGGGAGGTGTAGGACCAGGTACTGTACACACCAGGTGGGTGAGGGAGGTGTAGGACCAGGTACTGTACACACCAGGTGGGTGAGGGAGGTGTAGGACCAGGTACTGTACACACCAGGTGGGGTGAGGGAGGTGTAGGACCAGGTACTGTACACACCAGGTGGGGTGAGGGAGGTGTAGGACCAGGTACTGTACACACCAGGTGGGGTGAGGGAGGTGTAGGACCAGGTACTGTACACACCAGGTGGGTGAGGGAGGTGTAGGACCAGGTACTGTACACACCAGGTGGGTGAGGGAGGTGTAGGACCAGGTACTGTACACACCAGGTGGGGTGAGGGAGGTGTAGGACCAGGTACTGTACACACCAGGTGGGGTGAGGGAGGTGTAGGACCAGGTACTGTACACACCAGGTGGGGTGAGGGAGGTGTAGGACCAGGTACTGTACACACCAGGTGGGGTGAGGGAGGTGTAGGACCAGGTACTGTACACACCAGGTGGGGTGAGGGAGGTGTAGGACCAGGTACTGTACACACCAGGTGGGGTGAGGGAGGTGTAGGACCAGGTACTGTACACACCAGGTGGGGTGAGGGAGGTGTAGGACCAGGTACTGTACACACCAGGTGGGGTGAGGGAGGTGTAGGACCAGGTACTGTACACACCAGGTGGGTGAGGGAGGTGTAGGACCAGGTACTGTACACACCAGGTGGGGTGAGGGAGGTGTAGGACCAGGTACTGTACACACCAGGTGGGGTGAGGGAGGTGTAGGACCAGGTACTGTACACACCAGGTGGGGTGAGGGAGGTGTAGGACCAGGTACTGTACACACCAGGTGGGTGAGGGAGGTGTAGGACCAGGTACTGTACACACCAGGTGGGTGAGGGAGGTGTAGGACCAGGTACTGTACACACCAGGTGGGGTGAGGGAGGTGTAGGACCAGGTACTGTACACACCAGGTGGGGTGAGGGAGGTGTAGGACCAGGTACTGTACACACCAGGTGGGGTGAGGGAGGTGTAGGACCAGGTACTGTACACACCAGGTGGGGTGAGGGAGGTGTAGGACCAGGTACTGTACACACCAGGTGGGTGAGGGAGGTGTAGGACCAGGTACTGTACACACCAGGTGGGGTGAGGGAGGTGTAGGACCAGGTACTGTACACACCAGGTGGGTGAGGGAGGTGTAGGACCAGGTACTGTACACACCAGTGGTGAGGGTGTAGGGTGAGGGAGGTGTAGGACCAGGTACTGTACACACCAGGTGGGGTGAGGGAGGTGTAGGACCAGGTACTGTACACACCAGGTGGGGTGAGGGAGGTGTAGGACCAGGTACTGTACACACCAGGTGGGGTGAGGGAGGTGTAGGACCAGGTACTGTACACACCAGGTGGGGTGAGGGAGGTGTAGGACCAGGTACTGTACACACCAGGTGGGGTGAGGGAGGTGTAGGACCAGGTACTGTACACACCAGGTGGGGTGAGGGAGGTGTAGGACCAGGTACTGTACACACCAGGTGGGGTGAGGGAGGTGTAGGACCAGGTACTGTACACACCAGGTGGGTGAGGGAGGTGTAGGACCAGGTACTGTACACACCAGGTGGGGTGAGGGAGGTGTAGGACCAGGTACTGTACACACCAGGTGGGGTGAGGGAGGTGTAGGACCAGGTACTGTACACACCAGGTGGGGTGAGGGAGGTGTAGGACCAGGTACTGTACACACCAGGTGGGGTGAGGGAGGTGTAGGACCAGGTACTGTACACACCAGGTGGGGTGAGGGAGGTGTAGGACCAGGTACTGTACACACCAGGTGGGGTGAGGGAGGTGTAGGACCAGGTACTGTACACACCAGGTGGGTGAGTGAGGTGTTGTCACAGGTACTGTACACACCAGGTGGGGTGAGGGAGGTGTAGGACCAGGTACTGTACACACCAGGTGGGGTGAGGGAGGTGTAGGACCAGGTACTGTACACACCAGGTGGGGTGAGGGAGGTGTAGGACCAGGTACTGTACACACCAGGTGGGGTGAGGGAGGTGTAGGACCAGGTACTGTACACACCAGGTGGGGTGAGGGAGGTGTAGGACCAGGTACTGTACACACCAGGTGGGTGAGGGAGGTGTAGGACCAGGTACTGTACACACCAGGTGGGGTGAGGGAGGTGTAGGACCAGGTACTGTACACACCAGGTGGGGTGAGGGAGGTGTAGGACCAGGTACTGTACACACCAGGTGGGGTGAGGGAGGTGTAGGACCAGGTACTGTACACACCAGGTGGGGTGAGGGAGGTGTAGGACCAGGTACTGTACACACCAGGTGGGGGTGAGGGAGGTGTAGGACCAGGTACTGTACACACCAGGTGGGGTGAGGGAGGTGTAGGACCAGGTACTGTACACACCAGGTGGGGTGAGGGAGGTGTAGGACCAGGTACTGTACACACCTGGTGAGGGGTGTAGGTGAGGAGGTGTAGGACCAGGTACTGTACACACCAGGTGGGGTGAGGGAGGTGTAGGACCAGGTACTGTACACACCAGGTGGGGTGAGGGAGGTGTAGGACCAGGTACTGTACACACCAGGTGGGGTGAGGGAGGTGTAGGACCAGGTACTGTACACACCAGGTGGGTGAGGGAGGTGTAGGACCAGGTACTGTACACACCAGGTGGGTGAGGGAGGTGTAGGACCAGGTACTGTACACACCAGGTGGGGTGAGGGAGGTGTAGGACCAGGTACTGTACACACCAGGTGGGGTGAGGGAGGTGTAGGACCAGGTACTGTACACACCAGGTGGGTGAGGGAGGTGTAGGACCAGGTACTGTACACACCAGGTGGGGTGAGGGAGGTGTAGGACCAGGTACTGTACACACCAGGTGGGGTGAGGGAGGTGTAGGACCAGGTACTGTACACACCAGGTGGGGTGAGGGAGGTGTGTAGGACCAGGTACTGTACACACCAGGTGGGGTGAGGGAGGTGTAGGACCAGGTACTGTACACACCAGGTGGGGTGAGGGAGGTGTAGGACCAGGTACTGTACACACCAGGTGGGGTGAGGGAGGTGTAGGACCAGGTACTGTACACACCAGGTGGGTGAGGGAGGTGTAGGACCAGGTACTGTACACACCAGGTGGGGTGAGGGAGGTGTAGGACCAGGTACTGTACACACCAGGTGGGGTGAGGGAGGTGTAGGACCAGGTACTGTACACACCAGGTGGGGTGAGGGAGGTGTAGGACCAGGTACTGTACACACCAGGTGGGGTGAGGGAGGTGTAGGACCAGGTACTGTACACACCAGGTGGGGTGAGGGAGGTGTAGGACCAGGTACTGTACACACCAGGTGGGTGAGGGAGGTGTAGGACCAGGTACTGTACACACCAGGTGGGGTGAGGGAGGTGTAGGACCAGGTACTGTACACACCAGGTGGGGTGAGGGAGGTGTAGGACCAGGTACTGTACACACCAGGTGGGGTGAGGGAGGTGTAGGACCAGGTACTGTACACACCAGGTGGGGTGAGGGAGGTGTAGGACCAGGTACTGTACACACCAGGTGGGGTGAGGGAGGTGTAGGACCAGGTACTGTACACACCAGGTGGGGTGAGGGAGGTGTAGGACCAGGTACTGTACACACCAGGTGGGGTGAGGGAGGTGTAGGACCAGGTACTGTACACACCAGGTGGGGTGAGGGAGGTGTAGGACCAGGTACTGTACACACCAGGTGGGGTGAGGGAGGTGTAGGACCAGGTACTGTACACACCAGGTGGGGTGAGGGAGGTGTAGGACCAGGTACTGTACACACCAGGTGGGGTGAGGGAGGTGTAGGACCAGGTACTGTACACACCAGGTGGGGTGAGGGAGGTGTAGGACCAGGTACTGTACACACCAGTGGTGGGAGTGTAGGGTGAGGGAGGTGTAGGACCAGGTACTGTACACACCAGGTGGGGTGAGGGAGGTGTAGGACCAGGTACTGTACACACCAGGTGGGGTGAGGGAGGTGTAGGACCAGGTACTGTACACACCAGGTGGGGTGAGGTGAGGGAGGTGTAGGACCAGGTACTGTACACACCAGGTGGGTGAGGGAGGTGTAGGACCAGGTACTGTACACACCAGGTGGGTGAGGGAGGTGTAGGACCAGGTACTGTACACACCAGGTGGGGTGAGGGAGGTGTAGGACCAGGTACTGTACACACCAGGTGGGGTGAGGGAGGTGTAGGACCAGGTACTGTACACACCAGGTGGGGTGAGGGAGGTGTAGGACCAGGTACTGTACACACCAGGTGGGGTGAGGGAGGTGTAGGACCAGGTACTGTACACACCAGGTGGGGTGAGGGAGGTGTAGGACCAGGTACTGTACACACCAGGTGGGGTGAGGGAGGTGTAGGACCAGGTACTGTACACACCAGGTGGGGTGAGGGAGGTGTAGGACCAGGTACTGTACACACCAGGTGGGGTGAGGGAGGTGTAGGACCAGGTACTGTACACACCAGGTGGGGTGAGGGGTGTAGGTGAGGGTGTAGGACCAGGTACTGTACACACCAGGTGGGGTGAGGGAGGTGTAGGACCAGGTACTGTACACACCAGGTGGGGTGAGGGAGGTGTAGGACCAGGTACTGTACACACCAGGTGGGGTGAGGGAGGTGTAGGACCAGGTACTGTACACACCAGGTGGGGTGAGGGAGGTGTAGGACCAGGTACTGTACACACCAGGTGGGGTGAGGGAGGTGTAGGACCAGGTACTGTACACACCAGGTGGGGTGAGGGAGGTGTAGGACCAGGTACTGTACACACCAGGTGGGGTGAGGGAGGTGTAGGACCAGGTACTGTACACACCAGGTGGGGTGAGGGAGGTGTAGGACCAGGTACTGTACACACCAGGTGGGGTGAGGGAGGTGTAGGACCAGGTACTGTACACACCAGGTGGGTGAGGGAGGTGTAGGACCAGGTACTGTACACACCAGGTGGGTGAGGGAGGTGTAGGCCCAGGTACTGTACACACCAGGTGGGGTGAGGGAGGTGTAGGACCAGGTACTGTACACACCAGGTGGGTGAGGGAGGTGTAGGACCAGGTACTGTACACACCAGGTGGGGTGAGGGAGGTGTAGGACCAGGTACTGTACACACCAGGTGGGGTGAGGGAGGTGTAGGACCAGGTACTGTACACACCAGGTGGGGTGAGGGAGGTGTAGGACCAGGTACTGTACACACCAGGTGGGGTGAGGGAGGTGTAGGACCAGGTACTGTACACACCAGGTGGGGTGAGGGAGGTGTAGGACCAGGTACTGTACACACCAGGTGGGGTGAGGGAGGTGTAGGACCAGGTACTGTACACACCAGGTGGGGTGAGGGAGGTGTAGGACCAGGTACTGTACACACCAGGTGGGGTGAGGGAGGTGTAGGACCAGGTACTGTACACACCAGGTGGGGTGAGGGAGGTGTAGGACCAGGTACTGTACACACCAGGTGGGGTGAGGGAGGTGTAGGACCAGGTACTGTACACACCAGGTGGGGTGAGGGAGGTGTAGGACCAGGTACTGTACACACCAGGTGGGGTGAGGGAGGTGTAGGACCAGGTACTGTACACACCAGGTGGGGTGAGGGAGGTGTAGGACCAGGTACTGTACACACCAGGTGGGGTGAGGGAGGTGTAGGACCAGGTACTGTACACACCAGGTGGGTGAGGGGTGTAGGGGTGAGGGAGGTGTAGGACCAGGTACTGTACACACCAGGTGGGGTGAGGGAGGTGTAGGACCAGGTACTGTACACACCAGGTGGGGTGAGGGAGGTGTAGGACCAGGTACTGTACACACCAGGTGGGTGAGGGAGGTGTAGGACCAGGTACTGTACACACCAGGTGGGGTGAGGGAGGTGTAGGACCAGGTACTGTACACACCAGGTGGGGTGAGGGAGGTGTAGGACCAGGTACTGTACACACCAGGTGGGGTGAGGGAGGTGTAGGACCAGGTACTGTACACACCAGGTGGGGTGAGGGAGGTGTAGGGGTGAGGGAGGTGTAGGACCAGGTACTGTACACACCAGGTGGGGTGAGGGAGGTGTAGGACCAGGTACTGTACACACCAGGTGGGGTGAGGGAGGTGTAGGACCAGGTACTGTACACACCAGGTGGGGTGAGGGAGGTGTAGGACCAGGTACTGTACACACCAGTGGGTGAGGAGTGTGGGTGAGGGAGGTGTAGGACCAGGTACTGTACACACCAGGTGGGGTGAGGGAGGTGTAGGACCAGGTACTGTACACACCAGGTGGGTGAGGGAGGTGTAGGACCAGGTACTGTACACACCAGGTGGGGTGAGGGAGGTGTAGGACCAGGTACTGTACACACCAGGTGGGTGAGGGAGGTGTAGGGGTGAGGGAGGTGTAGGACCAGGTACTGTACACACCAGGTGGGGTGAGGGAGGTGTAGGACCAGGTACTGTACACACCAGGTGGGGTGAGGTGAGGTGTAGGACCAGGTACTGTACACACCAGGTGGGGTGAGGGAGGTGTAGGACCAGGTACTGTACACACCAGGTGGGGTGAGGGAGGTGTAGGACCAGGTACTGTACACACCAGGTGGGGTGAGGGAGGTAGGTGTAGGACCAGGTACTGTACACACCAGGTGGGGTGAGGGAGGTGTAGGGGTGAGGAGTGTAGGACCAGGTACTGTACACACCAGGTGGGGTGAGGGAGGTGTAGGACCAGGTACTGTACACACCAGGTGGGGTGAGGGAGGTGTAGGACCAGGTACTGTACACACCAGGTGGGGTGAGGGAGGTGTAGGACCAGGTACTGTACACACCAGGTGGGGTGAGGGAGGTGTAGGACCAGGTACTGTACACACCAGGTGGGTGAGGGAGGTGTAGGGGTGAGGGAGGTGAGCCAGGTACTGTACACACCAGGTGGGTGAGGGAGGTGTAGGACCAGGTACTGTACACACCAGGTGGGGTGAGGGAGGTGTAGGGGTGACGGAGGTGCAGGACCAGGTACTGTAGACACCAGGTGGGGTGAAGTGAGGGTGTAGGACAAGGTACTGTACACACCAGGTGGTGTGAGGGAGGTGTAGGACCAGGTACTGTACACACCAGTTGGGGTGAGGGAGGTGTAATACCAGGTATTGTACACACCAGGTGGGATGAGGGAGGTGTAGGACCAGGTGCTGTAGACACCAGGTGGGGTGAGGGAGGTGTATGTAATGAGACAAATCTCACAAGAAGAAGAATAACATAAATAAGTAGGAAGTATAGAGAGTAGGAATGTAAAGATAGGAAACTTGGTAGCGTGGCCTGGATGTTATTTACTCAGCGTCACTACGCTTATCTTATCTCGTATGTCAATACACATACATCACTTCTTAAAGGGACAACTTGTTAAACACCTCTTTGATACAACTATTTATTACTTCACTCAATGACATGAACACATTAATATCACTATTATATCGGGGTACTAACACATTATGCTTTACGTTACTTGACACTGACTCTCGGACACACCTGAATGAATACACTTCCCACAGTAGGTAACTCACCCTAGGACGTTCTGACAAGACTCACGTGTACCCTGACGTAGGCCCAGTGAGTGCTGGCTGGGCTGCCTCCTATGGGAGAATCTGCTTAGCTGGCGATGCCGTGGTCTGGTCGGGAGGTCTCCCTCCCGACCTGGGGAGGGGACGTGCGTGACTCTCGCTAGTGAACCGAGTGACGACCCGAACGGGAGAGAGGTGACAGCAACCAGAGTGAGAATCAGTATGACCAGAATCAGGATGATAATGGTACTGCCATGCCCGTCCTAATCGTAGTCGCCGTGGACGGGACTGTAGGGCCTTTATATGGGGTCGGCCCAGCCGGCTTCTGACCTCTAACAATTAACACTAAACTGGTTTGATCTGGATAGCTGTGTGCAGGTGTGGTCCCGGCCAGGTGTCTTGGCTAGGTGCGGTTGTAGGTCACCGGCTCACGTCATTAGCGGGCGAGGTCAAGTCCCATGGGTCGACCTGAGGTGTGTCAACCCGGAATGTGGTGGTACCACGAGGTCTGTGATGTACTTGCTGCTATATACGGCATAATTCTGGGCTGTAAGGTTTGGTCTGACAATCAATCATTACATGTACGAATAGGTACTGTACACACCAGGAGGGGTGAGGGAGGTGTAGGACCAGGTACTGTACACACCAGGTGGGGTGAGGGAGGTGTAGGACCAGGTACTGTACACACCAGGTGGGGTGGGGAGGTGTAGGGGTGAGCGATGTGAGGACCAGGTACTGTACACACCAGGTGGGGTGAGGGAGGTGTAGGACCAGGTACTGTACACACCAGGTGGGTGAGGGGTGAGGTGAGGGAGGTGTAGGACCAGGTACTGTACACACCAGGTGGTGTGAGGGAGGTGTAGGACCAGGTACTGTACACACCAGGTGGGGTGAGGGAGGTGTAGGACCAGGTACTGTACACACCAGGTGGGGTGAGGGAGGTGTAGGGGTGAGGGAGGTGCAGAACGAGGTACTGTACACACCAGGTGGGGTGAGGGAGATGTTGGGGTGAGGAGGTGTAGGACCAGGTACTGTACACACCAGGTGGGGTGAGGGAGGTGTAGGACCAGGTACTGTACACACCAGGTGGGGTGAGGGAGGTGTAGGACCAGGTACTGTACACACCAGGTGGGTGAGGGAGGTGTAGGACCAGGTACTGTACACACCAGGTGGGGTGAGGGAGGTGTAGGACCAGGTACTGTACACACCAGGTGGGGTGAGGAGGTGTAGGACCAGGTACTGTACACACCAGGTGGGGTGAGGGAGGTGTAGGACCAGGTACTGTACACACCAGGTGGGGTGAGGGAGGTGTAGGACCAGGTACTGTACACACCAGGTGGGGTGAGGGAGGTGTAGGACCAGGTACTGTACACACCAGGTGGGTGAGGGAGGTGTAGGAGTGGGTGAGGAGTGTAGGACCAGGTACTGTACACACCAGGTGGGGTGAGGGAGGTGTAGGACCAGGTACTGTACACACCAGGTGGGGTGAGGGAGGTGTAGGACCAGGTACTGTACACACCAGGTGGGGTGAGGGAGGTGTAGGACCAGGTACTGTACACACCAGGTGGGTGAGGGAGGTGTATCGGTGAGGGAGGTGTAGGACCAGGTTCTGTACACTCCACGGGGGTGAGGGAGGTGTAGGACCAGGTACTGTACACACCAGGTGGGGTGAGGGAGGTGTAGGACCAGGTACTGTACACACCAGGTGGGTGAGGGAGGTGTAGGACCAGGTACTGTACACACCAGGTGGGGTGAGGGAGGTGTAGGACCAGGTACTGTACACACCAGGTGGGGTGAGGGAGGTGTAGGACCATGTACTGTACACACCAGGTGGGGTGAGGGAGGTGTAGGACCAGGTACTGTACACACCAGGTGGGGTGAGGGAGGTGTAGGACCAGGTACTGTACACACCAGGTGGGTGAGGGAGGTGTAGGACCAGGTACTGTACACACCAGGTGGGTGAGGGAGGTGTAGGACCAGGTACTGTACACACCAGGTGGGTGAGGGAGGTGTAGGACCAGGTACTGTACACACCAGGTGGGGTGAGGGAGGTGTAGGACCAGGTACTGTACACACCAGGTGGGGTGAGGGAGGTGTAGGACCAGGTACTGTACACACCAGGTGGGTGAGGGAGGTGTAGGACCAGGTACTGTACACACCAGGTGGGGTGAGGGAGGTGTAGGACCAGGTACTGTACACACCAGGTGGGGTGAGGGAGGTGTAGGTGAGGGAGGTGTAGGACCAGGTACTGTACACACCAGGTGGGTGAGGGAGGTGTAGGACCAGGTACTGTACACACCAGGTGGGGTGAGGGAGGTGTAGGGTGAGGAGTGTAGGACCAGGTACTGTACACACCAGGTGGGGTGAGGGAGGTGTAGGACCAGGTACTGTACACACCAGGTGGGGTGAGGGAGGTGTAGGACCAGGTACTGTACACACCAGGTGGGGTGAGGGAGGTGTAGGACCAGGTACTGTACACACCAGGTGGGGTGAGGGAGGTGTAGGACCAGGTACTGTACACACCAGGTGGGGTGAGGGAGGTGTAGGACCAGGTACTGTACACACCAGGTGGGGTGAGGGAGGTGTAGGACCGGTACTGTACACACCAGGTGGGGTGAGGGAGGTGTAGGACCAGGTACTGTACACACCAGGTGGGTGAGGGAGGTGTAGGACCAGGTACTGTACACACCAGGTGGGGTGAGGGAGGTGTAGGACCAGGTACTGTACACACCAGGTGGGGTGAGGGAGGTGTAGGACCAGGTACTGTACACACCAGGTGGGGTGAGGGAGGTGTAGGACCAGGTACTGTACACACCAGGTGGGTGAGGGAGGTGTAGGACCAGGTACTGTACACACCAGGTGGTGTGAGGGAGGTGTAGGACCATGTACTGTACACACCAGGTGGGGTGAGGGAGGTGTAGGACCAGGTACTGTACACACCAGGTGGGGTGAGGGAGGTTGTAGGACCATGTACTGTACACACCAGGTGGGTGAGGGAGGTGTAGGACCAGGTACTGTACACACCAGGTGGGGTGAGGGAGGTGTAGGACCAGGTACTGTACACACCAGGTGGGTGAGGGAGGTGTAGGACCAGGTACTGTACACACCAGGTGGGGTGAGGGAGGTGTAGGACCAGGTACTGTACACACCAGGTGGGTGAGGGAGGTGTAGGACCATGTACTGTACACACCAGGTGGTGAGGGAGGTGTAGGACCAGGTACTGTACACACCAGGTGGGGTGAGGGAGGTGTAGGACCAGGTACTGTACACACCAGGTGGGTGAGGGAGGTGTAGACCAGGTACTGTACACACCAGGTGGGGTGAGGGAGGTGTAGGACCAGGTACTGTACACACCAGGTGGGGTGAGGGAGGTGTAGGACCATGTACTGTACACACCAGGTGGGGTGAGGGAGGTGTAGGACCAGGTACTGTACACACCAGGTGGGGTGAGGGAGATGTAGGGGTGAGGGAGGTGTAGGACCAGGTACTGTACACACGAGGTGGGGTGAGGGAGGTGTAGGACCAGGTACTGTACACACCAGGTGGGGTGAGGGAGGTGTAGGACCAGGTACTGTACACACCAGGTGGGGTGAGGGAGGTGTATCGGTGAGGGAGGTGGAGGACCAGGTACTGTACACACCAGGTGGGGTGAGGGAGGTGTAGGACCAGGTACTGTACACACCAGGTGGGTGAGGGAGGTGTAGGACCAGGTACTGTACACACAGGTGGGGTGAGGGAGGTGTAGGACCAGGTACTGTACACACCAGGTGGGGTGAGGGAGGTGTAGGACCAGGTACTGTACACACCAGGTGGGTGAGGGAGGTGTAGGACCAGGTACTGTACACACCAGGTGGGGTGAGGGAGGTGTAGGACCAGGTACTGTACACACCAGGTGAGGTGAGGGAGGTGTAGGACCAGGTACTGTACACACCAGGTGGGGTGAGGGAGGTGTAGGACCAGGTACTGTACACACCAGGTGGGGTGAGGGAGGTGTAGGACCAGGTACTGTACACACCAGGTGAGGCGAGGGATGTGTAGGCCTAGGTACTGTACACACAAGGTGATGAGAGGGAGGTGTAGGACCAGGTACTGTACACACCAGGTGGGTGTGAGGGAGGTGTAGGACCAGGTACTGTACACACCAGGTGGGGTGAGGGAGGTGTAGGACCAGGTACTGTACACACCAGGTGAGGTGAGGGAGGTGTAGGACCATGTACTGTACACACCAGGTGGGTGAGGGAGGTGTAGGACCAGGTACTGTACACACCAGGTGGGTGAGGGAGGTGTAGGACCAGGTACTGTACACACCAGGTGGGTGAGGGAGGTGTAGGACCAGGTACTGTACACACCAGGTGGGGTGAGGGAGGTGTAGGACCAGGTACTGTACACACCAGGCGGGGTGAGGGAGGTGTAGGAGCAGGTACTCTACACACAAAGTGCGGTGAGGGAGGTTTAGGACCAGGTATTGTACACACCAGGTGGGGTGAGGGAGGTGTAGGACCAGGTACTGTACACACCAGGTGGGTGAGGGGGGTGTAGCGGTGAGGGAGGTGTAGGACCAGGTACTGTACACACCAGGTGGGATGAGGGAGGTGTAGGACCAGGTACTGTACACACCAGGTGGGGTGAGGGAGGTGTAGGTGAGAGTGTAGGACCAGGTACTGTACACACCAGGTGGGGTGAGGGAGGTGTAATGACCAGGTACTGTACACACCAGGTGGGTGAGGGAGGTGTAGGACCAGGTACTGTACACACCAGGTGGGGTGAGGGAGGTGTAGGACCAGGTACTGTACACACCAGGTGGGGTGACGGAGGTGTAGGCTAAGGTACTGTACACACCAGGTGGGTGAGGGAGGTGTAGGACCAGGTACTGTACACACCAGGTGGGGTGAGGGAGGTGTAGGACCAGGTACTGTACACACCAGGTGGGGTGAGGGAGGTGTAGGACCAGGTACTGTACACACCAGGTGGGGTGAGGGAGGTGTAGGACCAGGTACTGTACACACCAGGTGGGGTGAGGGAGGTGTAGGACCAGGTACTGTACACACCAGGTGGGGTGAGGGAGGTGTAGGACCAGGTACTGTACACACCAGGTGGGGTGAGGGAGGTGTAGGACCAGGTACTGTACACACCAGGTGGGGTGAGGGAGGTGTAGGACCAGGTACTGTACACACCAGGTGGGGTGAGGGAGGTGTAGGACCAGGTACTGTACACACCAGGTGGGTGAGGGAGGTGTAGGACCAGGTACTGTACACACCAGGTGGGGTGAGGGAGGTGTAGGACCAGGTACTGTACACACCAGGTGGGTGAGGGAGGTGTAGGACCAGGTACTGTACACACCAGGTGGGTGAGGGAGGTGTAGGGGTGAGGGAGTGTAGGACCAGGTACTGTACACACCAGGTGGGTGAGGGAGGTGTAGGACCAGGTACTGTACACACCAGGTGGGGTGAGGGAGGTGTAGGACCAGGTACTGTACACACCAGGTGGGGTGAGGGAGGTGTAGGACCAGGAACTGTACACACCAGGTGGGGTGAGGGAGGTGTAGGACCAGGTACTGTACACACCAGGTGGGTGAGGGAGGTGTAGGACCAGGTACTGTACACACCAGGTGGGGTGAGGGAGGTGTAGGACCAGGTACTGTACACACCAGGTGGGGTGAGGGAGGTGTAGGACCAGGTACTGTACACACCAGGTGGGGTGAGGGAGGTGTAGGACCAGGTACTGTACACACCACGTGGGGTGAGGGGTGTAGCGTGAGGGAGGTGTAGGACCAGGTACTGTACACACCAGGTGGGGTGAGGGAGGTGTAGGACCAGGTACTGTACACACCAGGTGGGGTGAGGGAGGTGTAGGACCAGGTACTGTACACACCATGTGGGGTGAGGGAGGTGTAGGACCAGGTACTGTACACACCAGGTGGGGTGAGGGAGGTGTAGGACCAGGTACTGTACACACCAGGTGGGTGAGGGAGGTGTAGGACCAGGTACTGTACACACCAGGTGGGGTGAGGGAGGTGTAGGACCAGGTACTGTACACACCAGGTGGGGTGAGGGAGGTGTAGGACCAGGTACTGTACACACCAGGTGGGGTGAGGGAGGTGTAGGACCAGGTACTGTACACACCAGGTGGGGTGAGGGAGGTGTAGGACCAGGTACTGTACACACCAGGTGGGGTGAGGGAGGTGTAGGACCAGGTACTGTACACACCAGGTGGGGTGAGGGAGGTGTAGGACCAGGTACTGTACACCATGTGTGGTTAGTGAGGAGGTGGGGTGAGGGAGGTGTAGGACCAGGTACTGTACACACCAGGTGGGTGAGGGAGGTGTAGGACCAGGTACTGTACACACCAGGTGGGGTGAGGGAGGTGTAGGACCAGGTACTGTACACACCAGGTGGGTGAGGGAGGTGTAGGACCAGGTACTGTACACACCAGGTGGGTGAGGGAGGTGTAGGACCAGGTACTGTACACACCAGGTGGGGTGAGGGAGGTGTAGGACCAGGTACTGTACACACCAGGTGGGTGAGGGAATTGTAGGGGTGAGGGAGGTGTATGACCAGGTACTGTACACACCAGGTGGGGTGAGGGAGGTGTAGGACCAGGTACTGTACACACCAGGTGGGGTGAGGGAATTGTAGGGAGTGAGGGAGGTGTATGACCAGGTACTGTACACACCAGGTTGGGTGAGGGAGGTGTAGGACCAGGTACTGTACACACCAGGTGGGGTGAGGGAATTGTAGGGCTGAGGGAGGTGTATGACCAGGAACTGTACACACCAGTGGGGTGAGGGAGGTGTAGGACCAGGTACTGTACACACCAGGTGGGGTGAGGGAGGTGTAGGACCAGGTACTGTACACACCAGGTGGGTGAGGGAGGTGTAGGACCAGGTACTGTACACACCAGGTGGGGTGAGGGAGGTGTAGGACCAGGTACTGTACACACCAGGTGGGGTGAGGGAGGTGTATCGGTGAGGGAGGTGTAGGACCAGGTACTGTACACACCAGGTGGGGTGAGGGAGGTGTAGGACCAGGTACTGTACACAACAGGTGGGGTGAGGGAGGTGTAGGACCAGGTACTGTACACACCAGGTGGGTGAGGGATGTGTAGGACCAGGTACTGTACACACCAGGTGGGTGAGGGAGGTGTAGGACCAGGTACTGTACACACCAGGTGGTGTGAGGGAGGTGTAGGACCATGTACTGTACACACCAGGTGGGGTGAGGGAGGTGTAGGACCAGGTACTGTACACACCAGGTGGGTGAGGGAGGTGTAGGACCAGGTACTGTACACACCAGGTGAGGTGAGGGAGGTGTAGGACCAGGTACTGTACACACCAGGTGGGGTGAGGGAGGTGTAGGACCAGTACTGTACACACCAGGTGGGGTGAGGGAGGTGTAGGACCAGGTACTGTACACACCAGGCGGGGTGAGGGAGGTGTAGGAGCAGGTACTCTACACACAAAGTGCGGTGAGGGAGGTGTTGGACCAGGTATTGTACACACTAGGTGGGGTGAGGGAGGTGTAGGATCAGGTACTGTACACACCAGGTGGGGTGAGGGAGGTGTATCGGTGAGGGAGGTGTAGGACCAGGTACTGTACACACCAGGAGGGATGAGGAAGGTGTAGGACCAGGTATTGCACACATCAGGTGGGGTGAGGGATGTGTACGGGTGATGGAAGTGTAGGACCAGGTACTGTACACACCAGGTGGGGTGAGGGAGGTGTAGGACCAGGTACTGTACACACCAGGTGGGGTGAGGGAGGTGTAGGACCAGGTACTGTACACGCCAGGTGGGGTGAGGGAGGTGTAGGACCAGGTACTGTACACACCAGGTGGGGTGACGGAGGTGTAGGCTAAGGTACTGTACACGCCAGGTGGGATGAGGGAGATGTAGGATCAGGTACTGTATACACCAGGTGGGGTGAGGGAGGTGTAGAATCCGGTACTGTAGACACCAGGTGGGGTGAGGGAGGTGTAGGACAAGGTACTGTACACACCACGTGCGGTGAGGGAGGTGCAGGACCAGGTACTCTAGACACCAGGTGGGGTGAGGTGAGGGTGGAGGACAAGGTACTGTACACACCAGGTGGGGTGAGGGAGGTGTAGGACCAGGTACTGTACACACCAGGTGGGGTGAGGGAGGTGTAGAACCAGGTACTGTACACACCAGGTGATGAGAGGGAGGTGTAGGACCAGGTACTGTACACACCAGGTTGGGTGAGGGAGGTGTAGGACCATGTACTGTACACACCAGGTGGGGTGAGGGAGGTGTAGGACCAGGTACTGTACACACCAGGTGAGGTGAGGGAGGTGTAGGACCATGTACTGTACACACCAGGCATGGTGAGGGAGGTGTAGAACAAGGTACTGTACACACAAGGTGAGGTGAGGGAGGTGTAGGACCAGGTACTGTACACACCAGGTGAGGTGAGGGAGGTGTAGGACCAGGTACTGTACACACCAGGTGGGGTGAGGGAGGTGTAGGACCAGGTACTGTACACACCAGGTGGGGTGAGGGAGGTGTAGGAGCAGGTACTGTACACACCAGGTGGGTGAGGGAGGTGTTGGACCAGGTATTGTACACACTAGGTGGGGTGAGGGAGGTGTAGGACCAGGTACTGTACACACCAGGTGGGGTGAGGGAGGTGTATCGGTGAGGGAGGTGTAGGACCAGGTACTGTACACACCAGGAGGGATGAGGAAGGTGTAGGACCAGGTATTGTACACATCAGGTGGGGTGAGGGAGGTGTACGGGTGATGGAAGTGTAGGACCAGGTACTGTACACACCAGGTGGGGTGGGGGAGGTGTAGGACCAGGAACTGCACACAACAGGTGGGGTGAGGGAGGTGTAGGAACAAGTACTGTACATGCCAGGTGGGGTGAGGGAGGTGTAGGACCAGGTGCTGTAGACACCAGGTGGGGTGACGGAGGTGTAGGCTAAGGTACTCTACACGCCAGGTGGGATGAGGGAGATGTAGGATCAGGTACTGTATACACCAGGTGGGGTGAGGGAGGTGTAGAATCCGGTACTGTAGACACCAGGTGGGGTGAGGGAGGTGTAGGACCAGGTACTGTACACACCAGGTGGGTGAGGGAGGTGTAGGACCAGGTACTGTACACACCAGGTGGGGTGAGGGAGGTGTAGGACCAGGAACTGCACACACCAGGTGGGGTGAGGGAGGTGTAGGACCAGGTACTGTACACACCAGGTGGGGTGAGGGAGGTGTAGGACCAGGTGCTGTAGACACCAGGTGGGGTGACGGAGGTGTAGGACCAGGTACTGTACACACCAGGTGGGGTGAGGGAGGTGTAGGACCAGGTACTGTACACACCAGGTGCGGTGAGGGAGGTGTAGAATCCGGTACTGTTTACACCAGGTGGGGTGAGGGAGGTGTAGGACCAGGTACTGTACACACCAGGTGGGGTGAGGGAGGTGTAGGACCAGGTACTGTACACACCAGGTGGAGTGAGGGAGGTGTAGGACCAGGTACTGTACACATCAGGTGGGGTGAGGGAGGTGTAGGACCAGGTACTCTACACACCAGGTGGGGTGAGGGAGGTGTAGGACCAGGTACTGTACACACCAAGTGGGGTGAGGGTGGTGTATCTGTGAGGGAGGTGTAGGACCAGGTACTGTACACACCAGGTGGGGTGAGGGAGGTGTAGGACCATGTTCTGTACACACCAGGTGGGGTGAGGGAGGTGTAGTACCAGGTACTGTACACACCAGGTGGGGTGAGGGAGGTGTAGGGGTGAGCGATGTGTCAGTCCAGGCACTTTACACACCAGGTGGGGTGAGGGAGGTGTAAGACCAGGTACTTTACACACCAGATGGGGTGAGGGAGGTGTAGGAAAAGGTAATGTACACACCAGGTGGGGTAAGGGTGGTGTAGGGGTGAGGAAGGTGTATGACCAGGTACTGTTCACACCAGGTGGGGTGAGGGAGGTGTAGGACCAGGAACTGTACACACCAGGTGGGGTGAGGGAGGTGTAGGACCAGGTACTGTAGACACCAGGTAGGGTGAGGAAGGTGAAGGACCAGGCACTGTACACATCAGATAGGGTGAGGGAGGTGTAGGAACCAGGTATTATACACACCAGGTGGGGTGAGGGAGGTGTAGGAAAAGGTAATGTACACACCAGGTGGGGTAAGGGTGGTGTAGGGGTGAGGAGGTGTATGACCAGGTACTGTTCACACCAGGTGGGGTGAGGGAGGTGTAGGACCAGGAACTGTACACACGAAGGTGGGGTGAGGGAGGTGTAGGACCAGGTACTGTAGACACCAGGTAGGGTGAGGGTGGTGTAGAAACCAGGCACTGTACACATCAGGTAGGGTGAGGGAGGTGTAGAAACCAGGTAGTGTACACATCACGTGGGGTGAGGGAGGTGTAGGACCAGGTACTGAACACACCATGTGGAGTGAGGGAGGTGTAGGGGTGAAGGAAGTGTAGAACCAGGTATTATACACACCAGGTGGGGTGAGGGAGGTGTAGGGGTGAAGGAGGTGCATGACCAGGTACTGTACACACCAGGTGGGGTGAGGGAGGTGTAGGACCAGGCAATGTACACACCAGGTGGGGTTGGGTGGTGTAGGACCAGGTATTGTACACATCAGGTTGGGTGAGGGAGGTGTAGGGTGAGGGAGGTGTAGGACCAGGTTCTGTACACAGCAGGTGGTGTTAGGGAGGTGTAGGACCAGGTACTGTACACACCAGGTGGGGTGAGGGAGGTGTAGGACCAGGTACTGTACACACCAGGTGGAGTGAGGGAGGTGTAGGGGTGAGGGAGGTGCAGGACGAGCTACTGTAGACACCAGGTGGGTGAGAGAGGTGTAGGATCCGGTACTGTACACACCAGGTGGGGTGAGGGAGGTGTAGGACCAGGTACTGCACACACCAGGTGGAGTGAGGGAGGTGTAGGGGTGAGGGAGGTGCAGGACGAGCTACTGTAGACACCAGGTGGGTGAGAGTGGTGTAGGATCAGGTACTGTACACACCAGGTGGGGTGAGGGAGGTGTAGGACCAGGTACTGCACACACCAGGTGGAGTGAGGGAGGTGTAGGGGTGAGGGAGGTGCAGGACCAGGTACTGTAGACACCAGGTGAGGTGAGGGTGTAGGGCCAGGTACTGTACACACCAGGTGGGGTGAGGGAGGTGTAGGACCAGGTACTGTACACACCAGGTGGGATGAGGGAGGTGTAGGACCAGGTATTGTACACACCAGGTGGGATAAGGGAGGTGTAGGACCAGGTACTGTAGACACCAGATGGAGTGAGGGAGGTGTACGACCAGGTACTGTACACACCAGTTGGGGTGAGGGAGGTGTAGGACCAGGTTACTGTACACACCAGGTAGGGAGAGGGAGATGTAGGACCAGGCACTGTAGACACAAGGTGGGGTGAGGGAGGTGTAGGACCAGGTACTGTGCACACCAGGTGGGGTGTGGGAGTTGTAGGACCAGGTACTGTACACACCAGGTGGAGTGAGGGAGGTGTAGGACCAGGTACTGTACAAAACAGGTGGGCTGAGGGAGGTGTAGGACCAGGTACTGTACACACCAGGTGGGGTGAGGGATGTGTAGGACCAGGTACTGTACACACCAGATGAGGTGAGGGAGGTGTAGGACCAGGTACTGTACACACCAGGTAAGGTGAGGGAGGTGTAGGACCAGGTAATGTGCACACCAGGTGAGGTGAGGGAGGTGTAGGGGTGAGGGAGATGTAGGACCAGGTACTGTACTCACTAGGTGAGGTGAGGGAGGTGTAGAATCCGGTACTGTTTATCACCAGGTGGGATGAGGGAGGTGTAGAACAAGGTACTGTGCACACCAGGTGGGGTGAGGGAGGTGTAGGACCAGGAACTGTACACACCAGGTGCAGTGAGGGAGGTGTAGAACCAGGCACTGTAGACACCAGGTGGGGTGAGGGAGGTGAAGGACCAGGTACTGTACACATCAGGTGGGGTGAGGGAGGTGTAGGAACCAGGTACTGTACACACCAGGTGGTGTGAGGGAGGTGTAGGACCAGGTACTGTACACACCACGTGGGGTGAGGGTGGTGTAGCTGTGAGGGAGGTGTAGGACCAGGTACTGTAGACACCAGGTGGGGTGAGGGAGGTGCAGGACCATGTTCTGTACACACCAGGTGGGGTGAGGGAGGTGTAGTACCAGGCACTGTACACACCAGGTCGGGTGAGGGAGGTGTAGGGGTGAGCGATGTGTCAGACAAGGCACTGTACACACCAGGTGGGGTGAGGGAGGTGTAAGACCAGGTACTTTACACACCAGATGGGGTGAGGGAGGTGTAGGAAAAGGTAATGTACACACCAGGTGGGGTAAGGGAGGTGTAGGGGTGAGGAATGTGTATGACCAGGTACTCTTCACACCAGGTGGGGTGAGGGAGGTGTAGGACCAGGAACTGTACATACCAGGTGGAGTGAGGGAGGTGTAGGACCAGGTACTGTAGACACCAGGTAGGGTGAGGAAGGTGAAGGACCAGGCACTGTAAACATCAGGCAGGGTGAGGGAGGTGTAGGAACCAGGTACTGAACACACCAGGTGGAGTGAGGGATGTGTAGGGGTGAAGGAAGTGTAGGACCAGGTATTATACACACCAGGTGGGGTGAGGGAGGTGTAGGGGTGAGGGAGGTGCATGACCAGGTACTGTACACACCAGGTGGGGTTGGGTGGTGTAGGACCAGGTATTGTACACATCAGGTGGGGTGAGGGAGGTGTAGGGTGAGGGAGGTGTAGGACCAGGTACTGTACACAGCAGGTGGTGTTAGGGAGGTGTAGGACCAGGTACTGTACACAGCAGGTGGGGTGAGGGAGGTGTAGGACCAGGTACTGTACACACCAGGTGGAGTGAGGGAGGTGTAGGGGTGAGGGAGGTGCAGGACGAGGTACTGTAGACACCAGGTGGGTGAGAGAGGTGTAGGATCAGGTACTGTACACACCAGGTGGGGTGAGGGAGGTGTAGGGGTGACGGAGGTGCAGGACCAGGTACTGTAGACACCAGGTGAGGTGAGGGCGTCGGACAAGACACTGTACACACCAGGTGGGGTGAGGGAGGTGTAGGGCCATGTACTGTACACACCAGGTGGGGTGAGGGAGGTGTAGGATCAGGTGTTGTACACACCAGGTGGGATGAGGGAGGTGTAGGACCAGGTACTGTAGACACCAGATGGGGTGAGGGAGGTGTACGACCAGGTACTGTACACACTAGTTGGGGTGAGGGAGGTGTAGGACCAGGTTACTGTACACACCAGGTAGGGGGAGGGAGATGTAGGACCAGGCACTGTAGACACCAGGTGGGGTGAGGGAGGTGTAGGACCAGGTACTGTACACACCAGGTGGGGTGAGGGAGGTGTAGTACCAGGTACTGTACACACCAGGTGGGGTGAGGGAGGTGTAGGGGTGAGCGATGTGTCAGACCAGGCACTTTACACACCAGGTGGGGTGAGGGAGGTGTAAGACCAAGTACTTTACACACCAGATGGGGTGAGGGAGGTGTAGGAAAAGGTAATGTACACACCAGGTGGGGTAAGGGAGGTGTAGGACCAGGAACTGTACACACCGGGTGGGGTGAGGGAGGTGTAGGACCAGGTACTGTAGACACCAGGTAGGGTGAGGAAGGTGAAGGACCAGGCACTGTACACATCAGGTAGGGTGAGGGAGGTGTAGGAACCAGGTACTGTACACATCAGGTGGGGTGAGGGAGGTGTAGGACCAGGTACTGAACACACCAGGTGGAGTGAGGGAGGTGTAGGGGTGAAGGAAGTGTAGGACCAGGTATTATACACACCAGGTGGGGTGAGGGAGGTGTAGGGGTGAGGGAGGTGCATGACCAGGTACTGTACACACCAGGTGGGGTGAGGGAGGTGTAGGACCAGGTACTGTACACACCAGGTGGGGTTGGGTGGTGTAGGACCAGGTATTGTACACATCAGGTGGGGTGAGGGAGGTGTAGGGTGAAGGAAGTGTAGGACCAGGTACTGTACAATTCAGGTGGGGTGAGGGAGGTGTAGGAACCAGGTACTGTACACACCAAGTGGGGTGAGGGAGGTGAAGGACCAGGTACTGTACACACCAGATGAGGTGAGGGAGGTGTAGGACCAGGTACTGTACACACCAGGTAAGGTGAGGGAGGTGTAGGACCAGGTAATGTGCACACCAGGTGAGGTGAGGGATGTGTAGGGGTGAGGGAGGTGTAGGACCAAGTACTGTACACACCAGGTGAGGTGAGGGAGGTGTAGGGGTGAGGGAGATGTAGGACCAGGTACTGTACACACCAGGTGGGGTGAGGGAGGTGTAGGACCAGGTACTGTACACACCAGGTGGGGTGAGGGAGGTGTAGGGGTGAGGGAGGTGTAGGGGTGAGGGAGGTGTAGGACCAGGTACTGTACACACCAGGTGGGGTGAGGGAGGTGTAGGACCGGTGTTCATTCTGCTTCAGCCCTGGGGGGGGGGGGGGGGAGTGGGATTACAATAAATAAATCCTTCGTGATTAATATAAATTCCTTTCAATCCCTCCTCCTCCCTCCCGTTCCTCTCTTCCCTCCTCTCCTCCCTTCCCTTCCCTCCTCCCTTCCCTTCTTTTCCCCCTCCCCCTCCACTCCGTCTTCCCCCTTTTTCCCCCCAGCGCCAGAACCTGTGTGTTGAGTGGTGGTGGTGGTTGGTATGGTAGTAGTTGTGGTAGTGGTGGTTGTAGTGATTGTGGTAGTTGCAGGGGATCGGGTTGGTGGTGATTGTAATGACAGTTGTGGTGGGTGGTAGAAATGTTTGTGGTGGTGATGTTAATAGTGATTGTTGTAGTAATAATAGTGATGATAGTGGTTGTGGTCGTAAGAGTAATGGTTGTAACAGTGGTTGTGAATGTTACCGAGAGAGAGAGAGAGAGAGAGAGAGAGAGAGAGAGAGAGAGAGAGAGAGAGAGATTAACTTCGACTGTTGGGGATGGATTTGAGGATTTAACACTAACGCAACAGAGAGAGAAGGGAGAGGAGATTACAGAGAGGGGGGGAGGTGTCGGAGATTACAGAGAGAGAGGGAAGGGGGGAATGAGGGATTAACCTTAGCTATTGATGGTGGATTTATCAACTAAACGTAGAGGAATTGTGTTAGGGGATTACGGGAAGCATATAGGAAGGGATTTATCTTAACAAATTGCGGTGGATTAATGAACTAACGAAGGGAGAGAGGGAGAGAGAGAGAGAGGATTAATATCAACTATTTGCGGTGGATTAACCAACTAGCACTGTGGCCTGGGGAAAAGAGGGGGGGAGAGGGAGGGGTGAGGTAGAGGTAAAGGAGGGTGTGGGAAGGAGGTAGGGAGAGAAAGATGACAAAGGAGGTAGGGAGGAGAGAGAGAAGGGAAGAGGTAGGAAGGTGAGGGAGGGAACGAGTAATGAAGCGAGGAGATAGAGAGAGTGCGTGAGTCAGAGAGGGAGAGGGTCAGAGAGGTAAGGGAGAGAGTCAGAGACACAGGGAGGTGTAAGGGAGAGAGAGAGAGAGAGAGAGACAAGGAGAGATAAGAGAGAGAGAGAGAGAGAGAGAGAGAGAGAGAGAGAGAGAGACAATGGGGGAGGGGTAAGGGAGGTGATTTGACGTCAACAAGAACGACAGTAGTACATGCAACACCCCGGCCTCTTAATTGCAAACCTCGCTGCAACATTATTAATACACTCTTGCACGATCGTTGGGGGAAGTAAATCTGGGCGTAATTGCTGCGTTTTACGACCATATATGCTTGTATGGCTGATTTATGGTAGGATTATCGCCCTTATAAACGCTTAGAGTCCCCCCCCCACTCCCCCTTCCCCCTCCCATCCCCTGTTGCTACTGTCTGTGGTGGTGGTGGTTGTTGTTGTTGTTATGTCTTCCGTTCGTGCATTGAAGAGAGATTTGGTGGCCCTATCGTTCTTGGATGAGAGACGGATTCATGTGTGTGTTGATTTTTAGCGGGTGAATTCTTGCGTTTTTCGATGATGGGCGGAATCATTCATGCTGTTCGCGGGTGTAAATGGATTAGTTCGTGTTGTTTCGTGGATGAGAGGCGGATTCTTGCCTACCGTTCTTAGATGCAAATGGATTATATATTCTTGTTATTCTTTTGTTTATCGACGTTATGGTACCTATAGTTTCTTTCATTTATTGTTTTTACGTATTGAGTTTTGGCGGGAAAGAAGAGGAAGACATTTTAGCATTATACGGAATTTTTCTCTTTTATATAACCCGGGTATAATAATAATGTAATAAGGTTTTATTTTTTATATAAACCGGATATAATAGGCCTAGTAATGGTAATAATGATGCCGGATATTACGGACATGGTTAATAATGGATATCCGGTTAATAGAGATGATATTTGTATTAATGTGATTTTTTTTTGTACGGTTTTAATAATAATAATAATAATAATAATAATAATAATAATAATAATAATAATAATAATAATAATAATAATAATAATAATAATCGTTAACATCATAATAATTACCTTAAAATTGATTGATCAACACTGCCTCAAAACATCGCTTTATTCTGCCTCAAAACAGAGAGAGAGAGAGAGAGAGAGAGAGAGAGAGAGAGAGAGAGAGTATAACTAGAAAGCCTGGGTTTTAACAGAGAGAGAGAGAGAGAGAGAGAGAGAGAGAGAGAGAGAGAGAGAGTATAACTAGAAAGCCTGGGTTTTAACAGAGAGAGAGAGAGAGAGAGACAGAGAGAGAGAGAGAGAGAGAGTATAACTAGAAAGCGTGGGTTTTAACAGAGAGAGAGAGAGAGAGAGAGAGAGAGAGAGAGAGAGAGAGAGAGAGAGAGTTAGGTGGTCGGTTTCACTTATCTTCTTCATTCCCTCTTTGGTTCTATTCACTTTTTCTCTTTCCCTCTGTAATTCTCGTATTCACGTTTTCTCTCTTTCTCTGGTTCTTTTTTTCACCTCTCTCTCTCTCTCTCTCTCTCTCTCTCTCTCTCTCTCTCTCTCTCTCTCTCTCAAGTTCTCTTCATTCTCTCTCTGGTTCTATTTATCACTTTCTCTTTCTCTACATTCTACTTGCTCTTCACTCTCTCTCTCTCTCTCTCTCTCTCTCTCTCTCTCTCTCTCTCGATTCGGTTCACTGATTCACTTGCGGTTCAGCTGCTTCAGTTCATTTGCGGTTCAGTTGGTTGAGTTCACTCGTTTACATGCGGTTCAGTTTTTTTAGTTCACTGGTTCAATTCTCACTCACTCAACTCACGAGTTAAAGAGATATCGTAGAGAGATTGGGCATTGGGGAGACATATGAGAGATATTGTAAAGAAAGGCAAAGAGCTATCGTAGTGAGAAGAATTTACAGGAGATATCGTAGAAAGTTAAGTGGAAAAACCTGATATCGCTGATTGGTAGATTGGGGCAGTGAAGAAACTATCGTGGGATATCGTAACAAAAAATCATATTAGTGGAAGAGATTGTAAATTTAACCCAAAATTAGAGTTGATATTTTTACAGACAGAGGGGGTTAGTTTATTGGGAAGAGGGAGAGAGAAGAATGAAGGAAGGGAAGAGGAGGAAAGATGGAAAAATGAAGGAAGAAGATGAAAGAATAAAGGAATGGACGAGAATGAGATGGATGGAAGAATGAAGGAAGAACAAGATGAAAGAATGAAAGAAAAATGAGCCTGAAACAAGGGAGGAAAAGGAGAAGAAAGAATGAAGAAAGAACTATATACAATATATAAATTAATATATAAATAGTTCCAACTTAACATATATGACTTATTTAGATAATTGTTAAGTTGTATTCGTGTATATAAGACATACATACATACATACATACAGGTACATACATACATACATACAGACATCATACATACATACATACATACATATACACCTGGTGATTTAGGTACACATAGATCAGACAAAGACCAGCCGTGTGATGTGACCTGATCAGTGCCACCACCTGTAATGACGTCAGATGACAGGTGAAGCCACACGTCTCTAGGTGAGGGAAGTGGAGGGAAGGTAGGGAGGGAGTATCTACCTTAAGCTTATTTTCCTCCTTTAAGCTTATTAACCTATTCTGTTTATGTAGAGTAAGCTTATTATGTGGCTTTAACTCTTGTTGCAGGTAAGTGTCTGTCTGTCTGTCTGTCATGCCGGGCCAGGTGGGGCTACAGTGAGTACCTGTGTGTTGTTGTTGCTGTTATTATTGTTGTTCCAGTTATTATTGTTGTTTTTGTTATTATTGTTGTTGTTGTTTGTTTCCTAAGTGGATAATCCTTTTCTTCTGTTAATCGTATCATCTCTCACTAATCCTTACCTGTCTCCTTAACCCCCACACTGACCTTCCTTTTAAACCATTATCCTTCCTTCCCATCCCCCCCCCCCCTTTCTCTCTCTCTCTCTCTCTCTCTCTCTCGGAAGGAGGAAGGAGGAAAGAAGAAAAGACAAGGAGAAATCAAAGAAAGAAAACCAGAGAAAGAAGAAGAAAGAAAGAATAAGAAGAAAACGGAGAAAAGTAGCAGCCCTAACTCAGCCAGATTTGCAAGTGAATGGAAACTCGAGATATTTTTGTTCCCTACACTAACGCGAACAGAGCTTAACCAACCAACCAACCAAACCCACCCACCCACCCCCATCACCCCCACCCATCCCACTCACCCCTCACCAACCCACCAACGCCACCCCCACCCACCTTCACCTCTCACCCCCACCCACCCTCACCTCTCACCCCCACCCACCTTCACCTCTCACCTCTTTTATCACATCTCCCAATCCCACCTTTTGCCATTGGAGGAAAAATGGGCGATTTCATTAGCGATTGTGTTGTCCTTTAACGTAAGTAAAAGACGCGTGAGGAGAATGGAGGGGGAAAAAGTGTGTGTGTGTGAGTAAGAAAAAGAGTGTGTGTAAGTGAGTGTGTGTGTGTGGGGTGGGGGGTGTGAGAGAGAGAGAGAGAGAGAGAGAGAGAGAGAGAGAGAGAGAGAGAGAGAGAGAGAGAGAGAGAGAGAGTCTGTAAGTGAGTGAGAGTTTGTGTGTGTGTGGGAGAGAGAAAGAAGATGGAGGTGTATGTATGTATGTATGTCTGCATGTATGTTATCGGCTACACCAGCTGGTAGTCTCACTGAAGTGCATCTTTTGTCGAGATATCGGGAGGTAGCACTCCATAATCTGCGCCCCTCGAGTACTGTTATCGGCAACTGGGGTCTCTTATCGGCGCGTGCTTGTGGCTACCGATAAGGGAGTGAGTTATCGTTAGCGCCACCTGAGAGATAGAGGAGAGACAAGCCTATGTTGTCTCTTCAGAAGCCTTATAAAGGATAATAGTCTCTATGGTTACTGGAGATATGGGTCATTATAGCAGTGTTGTGTGTTAAGGTGAGCTGAACACCTGCCTTAAGTGGATGAAGCAGCTGTAAGGGGCACCTGTTTCCTTTCCCAGAGAGAGAGAGAGAGAGAGAGAGAGAGAGAGAGAGAGAGAGTCACTGGTAGGATATGCCGGTTCTAATCCTTAAGGACATGTCAGTATCCTTCAGCTATATCCTGTAGGAGTCTCACTCATTAGATTTAGGGCGGTCCTCCTCTTCTTCTTCCTCCTCTTTCCTTCTTCCTTCCTACTCCTCTCTCCTCACTTTCTAACTCCCTTCTTCTATCCTTTCCTCTCTCTCTCTCCATCCTCCTTCCTTCTCCTCCTCCCTTTCCTCCTCCTCTTCACTCCCTCATTCTTCCTCCCCTTCTCTCCCTCTTCCCTCCTCCTTCCCTCTTCTTTCCAACCCCTATTTTCCTTCCCTCTCCCTCCTCCCCCCTCCTTCCCCCCTCCAATGGGCGTTATTCCAACCTTTCCTTCAGTGGGCGTCACTCCCTCCCTCCCTCCCTCCCTCCACCACAATTATAGGTAAACATGTGAAGCAATGTTAATAATTCGATGGATTATAGAGAATTATAGGAGATGGGAGGTATAATGTAGGTGCCATTACGGTGTGTGGGTGTGTGGTCAGGCTTGGGGAGGGAGGGAGGGAGGGAGGGAGGGAGGGAGGGAGGGAAGAAAGAAGGAGGGAGGGAGGGAAGGATGGGTGGAGGGAGGGAAGGATGGGTGGAGGGAGGAAAGGATGGGTGGAGGGAGGGAGGGAGGGAGGGAGGGAGGGAGGGAGGGAGGGAGAAGGAAGAGAAAAAAAGGAGAAAACGAACATTAAAAGAACATAAGAACATAAGAACATAAGAATGGAGGAAACTGCAGCGGGCCTATTGGCCCATACTGGGCAGTCCCGTTTACACCCAACCCCTATTGCTCATATGAGCATCCAACCTATGTTTGAAGCAATTCAGCGTATTCGAGTTAATGATGATATTTGGTAACTTGTTCTATTCATCCACTACTCTGTTTCCAAACCAGTGTTTACCTATTTCACGCCTAAATCTAAATTTGTCCAATTTAAAACCATTGTTACGAGTTCGCTCCTGGTTGGATAATTTGAGTACCTTTGTAATGTCCCCTTTGTTTAGCCCTGCCTTCCATTTATACACCTCTATCAGGTCGCCCCTCGCTCTACGTCTCTCAAGGGAGTGCAAATTAAGATGCTTTAACCTGTCTCTATACTCAAGGTTCCTGATACCCGGGATTAGTCTTGTCATTCTCCTCTGGATTCTTTCCAAGGATTCTATATCCATTCTGTAATACGGTGACCAGAACTGGACTGCGTAATCCAGGTGTGGTCTCACAAGAGCAAGATACAGTTTTAGGATGACCTCGCTAGTCTTGTAACTAACACTCCTTTGTATGAACCCAAGTACTTTATTAGCCTTGTTACGAGCAAAAACACATTGTTTACTTGGCTTAAGGTTCCTACTTATCATTACTCCTAAATCTCTCTCGCAGTCGGATTTCTCTATGGCATCGTTGTTCATCTGGTATCTGGTTTCCCTGTTTACATTCCCTATACTGAGTACTTTACATTTGTCAATGTTGAATTTCATCTGCCATTTTTCAGACCATTCGAAAAATTTGTTTAGATCCTCCTGTAGTTTTGCCGAGTCCTCGTCAGATTTGATAACACGTCCTATTTTAGTATCATCAGCAAATTTACTTATGTTGCTGTCTATGCCGATATCTATGTCGTTTATGTATATAATAAACAATAATGGTCCAAGTACTGAGCCTTGGGGAACTCCACTTGTGACGTTGCTCCAATGGGACTTAGTGCCGTTAATGCTCACTCGCTGTTTCCTGTCCTGTAACCACGCCCTAATCCATTTAAGGATGTCACCTTTGATGCCATGAGCTTCTACCTTTCTAATTAGTCTTTCGTGGGGTACTCTGTCGAAGGCTTTGCTAAAGTCGAGATATACCACATCATAATTGTGCCCCTCGTCCACTGATTCGAAAACTGATGAAAAGAATGTTAATAGATTAGTTAGGCAAGAACGTCCGCTTGTGAAGCCATGCTGGGAATCATTGATCAATCTGTGCTTCTCCAGGTGATTTCGAATAGAGTTTGAAATGATTGCTTCCAGTAATTTGCCTACTATTGATGTTAGACTGATTGGGCGGTAGTTAGAGGATAGTGATCTATCCCCCTTCTTGAAGATCGGTATTACATTCGCTATCCTCCAGGATTCTGGTACTACACCTGTTTTTAAGGACATGTTAAACAACTTTGCTAAGGGCATACTAAGCTCTTCCTTACATTCCTTTAATACTCTGGCAAATATCTCATCGGGACCAGGTGACTTATTAGGCTTTAGTTTGTCTATTTGCTTACTAACATCGTTACTAGTCACTACTATCTCACTTAATTTGTTTTCTTCACTATCTCTGAATAGAGTCGGTGCCTCGGGTATCATGTTTAAATTTTCGCTGGTGAAAACTGTTGAAAAATATTTATTCAAATTATTGCTCATTTCTCCGTCGTTATCAGTGAGCTCGCCGGAGTCTGACCGTATTGGTCCAATCTTTTCTCGTGTTTTAGTTTGGTACATTTGGTAGAATCCTTTGGGGTTTGTCTTTGCCTCCCTTGCTATCCTTACCTCATTATTCCTCTTTGCTTTCCTTATCTCGGTTTTAACCCTACTCGCCAATACCCTATAATAGTCCCGGAGGTGAATTTCGCCACGATTTATCCTTCTACCTATAGCCTTCCTTTGGCCAATGATGTTCTTTAAATAATTATTTATCCATTTAGGGTCATTGTTGTTTGATCTGAGTTTTTTGTATGGTATGTTCTGCCTTTGTGCATTAAGTAACTCACTATTTAAATTGTCGTGGAACTCGGCAATCTCAGATCTCGTTATCAGGTCGGTGTCATCTGTCAGGTTCACGGCCAAGCGCGACACCCCCTCTCTTAGCTGCCTCTTTAAACTGTCAAAGTTTGCCCTTCTGAAATCTGGTACTTTAGTGGAATTTTCCTTACGTCTGCCCTGAAAATCTAACTGGAATCGAATTTCTTTGTGATCGCTGTTTGCAAGTTCGTTCCCTACCTCGACATTGCTAATGAGGTTTTCTCTGTTTGACAAAACTAAATCCAATATATTATTACCCCGTGTGGGTTCGGTTATATGTTGACTTAGGAAACAGTCCTGGATCGTCTCGAGAAAATCCTCTGATTCTGAGTTTCCCGTAAGGTCGGTCCAATCTATTTGGCCAAGGTTAAAGTCGCCTACTATACAGACTTTGTTGTGTATGGAAGCCCTGCGCATTTCATCCCAGATAAGTCGCTCATTGACTCTGTCAAGATTGGGGGGTCTATATATTACTCCTGTGATTAATTTTTCCCGACCGTCGCTTAATTCTATCCAAATTGTTTCTGTATTCCTCTCAGTTTTTATTTCCTTATTTATTTCACACTTCAGATTATCCCTAACATAGATTGCTACTCCGCCTCCTTTCCTGGTCTGCCTATCGGTATGGAACAGTTTGTAACCCGCAATTTGGTATTCGACTGGTAATTCACGTGTGTCTAGGTTGATCCATGTTTCAGTGAATGCAATTATATCGATTTCTTCTGTACATACCAAGGCCCTAATATCATCCATTTTGTTTCTCATACTTCTACTGTTCGCGTAATATACATTTAAGTTAGTCGTGTTCTGAGTCCTTCCCTTACCGCGTTTAGTTTTAAACTCCCTGTCTAATTTAGTTATGTCATCATTCCTAACACTATTTCCCTGTAATCTTTCGCCTTGTTTACCCGCTCCCACTGCAGTCTCCTCCACCCCCGTGCCCCTATGTTCTCTTAGCAGTTTAAAGACTTCGATATCTTTTGAACTGCCCCCTCTAGAGCCCCAGCCAGGGTTGCTACTCCATCCCTAGACAGGTGCACCCCATCCCTAGCATAAAGGTCCCTTCTGCCATAGAAGTTGTCCCAGTTGTCAATGAATGGGACTGATATTGACTTGCAATATCTGTCAAGACGGTCGTTAACACCAACCGCCCTTGACAACCATTCACTGCCAACTCTCCTTCTAGGCAGGACACCGCATATGATAGGGATCGCCTTCCTTAGTCCTAATACGATCTATGGCTGCCTTGAACTTATCAAGAAGCTCCTCGCTCCTACACCGGCCAATATCATTGCCTCCTGCACTGAGGCAGATAATGGGTTTGTTCCCATTACCAGACAAGATATTGTCCATCCTGTCAATTATATAGGAGAAAGAGTTGGAAGGGCGAAGGAAGAGGAGAGAAAGAGGGAGGAGAGGAACAAGAGGAGGAAGAGGGAGGAGAGGAACAAGAGGAGGAAGAGGGAGGAGAGGAAAAAGAAGAGGAGGAAGAAGAAGAGGAGGAAGAAGATGAAGAGGAAGAAGAAGAAGAAGAGGGAGGGGGTGTTATCGCGTGTTGCTCATCATAGTTGTTATTACTGTAATATTTTAGGTTTATCCCGGTTTATTATTATCAATTTTCCTTTGATTTATTTTTATGTTTTGTAATTAGTCTTATTGTTGTTGTTATGTACTGTTGTTGTTGTTATTGTTATTAATGTAGTCATTGTATTCTTGTTCTTTTGTTGTTATTATTATTGTTATTATTATTATTATGATTGTTGTTGTTGTTATTATTGTTGTTGTTATTATTGTTGTTGTTGCTATTGTTGTTGTTGTTGTAGGTCTTAAAATAGTCCAATGGAATGTTTTTGTAATTTATGTATTACTTTGGCGAGTGAGGGGAAGGAGGGGGAGGTGAGGGTAAACAAAGGGGAAGGGGTGAGGCAGAGAATAAGGGGGGAGGGGGTAGGGGAGAGAGGGGGGAGGGGGGAGGGAATGTTTTGGATATTCTATTTTTATCTCTCATTTCTTCTCTTTCCTCCTACCCTTTCTTGGTGAGAGAGAGTTAGAGAGAGTCATAATTCATAAATCTCTTCCTCTCTCTTCATTCCCTTCCTTCTTTCCTTCCCTTCTTTCACCATCACTCCCTCCTCTCCCTTCGTGATTCTCTCTTATTAATCAACATCAAATCTAACTCTCTCTCTCTCTGTGTTTACATTCTCATACGACCGACTCAAAATGGCCGTCGACAGGGGTGTGGGGGTGGGGAATGGGCCGAACATTGGCCAAGGGGGAGAGCTGCTCAGCGTCTTTACATACAAGATGGCGGATCGCGCAAAGGATTATGGGAGATGTGACGGCAATGCAAACTGAGCATACAGAGGTCAAGCAAGTGGCACATGCTGACGACCTTACAGGAGCAGGAAAAATGGAGGACATTAAAAAGTGGTTGGACCTAATTACATCAAATGGTCCACAAATAGGGTACCACCCAAATGCCAGCAAGTCCTTCCTCATTGTGAAGCCAGAACATTATGAACGAGCAATGGAAGTGTTCGGTGGAAGTAATGTCAAAATAACAAAGGATGACCAAAGACACCTAGGCGCAATAATCGGGACGACGGACTTCAAGACCGAGTACGTAACGGGAAAGGTGAATGAGTGGGTCAGGGAAATCCAAGCTCTGTCTGATATTGCTAACAGAGAGCCACATGCAGCTTTTGCGGCATTCACACATGTAGTCAAGCATCGCTGGAACTACCTGATGCGCACTATCCCTGATATCGGTCCGCTCCTCCACCCTCTGGAAGAAGCTATCAGCGTCAATTTCATTCCCAAATAAGAGAAACATCTTCACTTAACCCCAGCAGAAAGATCACTCCTTGCACTACCACCGAGACTGGGAGGAATGGGATTGACCAATCCAGTGGAGATTGCTGCCACCGAATTGACCACATAATAGCTCATAACGCAACAGGTGAGGTGGATACCAGCGAAGTAAACAAGATTCGACGGTCCATTACGACAGAACGACAGCACGGCCAAAGTGATAAGTCGCAGCAACTGATGCTGCAAGTACCAGAGAAGTGAAAAGAAAAGTAGCTATAGAACAGGAGGTAGGCGCCTCGAAGAGGTTAATTTCGTTACCCATAAGGGCAAATAGTTTCAGTCTCAATAAACAAGAATTTACAGATGCCATTGCTCTAAAGTATGGTAGGCCAGTAGAAGATTTGCACCTCCCAATGCGTGTGTGGCTCTTCTTATGACGTCAATCACGCCATGGTGTGTAAGAAAGGGAGCTTCATATGCATGAGGCATGATGAATATGTTGAAGGAAATCTGTCGTGATGTCAGGGTAGAACCGACCCTCCTTCCATTGGACAGTGAGAATTTCCAACATAGGACTTCAAACACATCCAATGAAGCCCGTGTTGATGTCAGTGCTCGCGGATTCTGGACGCGGGGACAGCGAGCCTTCTTCGACGTGAAGATATTTTATCCCATTCCTGCATGTCACCGTAACTTAGCTCTCGATTCTACACACAGGAGGAACGAGAATGACAAGATAAGGGCATACGGGGAGAGAATTCAGAACGTTAATCAAGGCAGTTTCACTCCTCTGGTGTTCACAACCTTTGGTGGGATGGGGCCAAGTGCAAGATGTTTCTATGCCAGACTCGCGGAGGTGCTATCTGCACAGCAGCAGCCCAGAAGTTATGTTACAGCCTGGATGAGATGTCGACTGTCCTTCTCTCTCCTTAGGTCTGCTTTACTCTGCCTAAGGGGAAAGAGAGCATCGGCCCAAAGCCGACAACAGTTGCAGATATTGACTATGAGGCATCAGTCACTGAATGCCGCATAGATCTGTGGCTAAACTAACTCAACACAGCTAGGATAGCTACTTATGTATTAGGATATTTAATTTGAAGGTAATAAAATGACGGCGAAGGTGTGGCTATTGGGGGAGGATGGAGGCCACGTTTAAAAAAATAAAAATAAATAAATAGTAGTAGTAGTAGTGACAAGAGAACTTGGAAACAAAATGCGTGTGGGAAAAGTGTTTCTTGCGGTAAGATCTCTCACAGAGGAATCCTCCGGTGGGGTGATGCCAATAAACAGAGAGACATTAAAACTATTGAAAGAGAAACATCCCCCTGCAAGCGAAGATGAAGGCATCAGGTTCCAGGGTGACTATATCCCTCCAAATGCTGTCCTGTTCGAGAAAATAACAGGAGAGATGGTGTGGAAAAAGGCACTGAAGACTGGAGGAAGAGCCGGCCCTTCAGGTCTGGATACAAACGGTTGGAGAGTCATCCTCAGCACAAACAAGTTTGGCCCTGTAGCAAGCGATCTCTGCACTGCCATTGCCGCCCTTGCAAGAAAGCTTGCATTCTCTTGCTGCCATCACCTCCAGGCCCTGACGACCTGCCGCCTTATTCCTCTGGAAAAGAAACCAGGATGTAGACCTATAGGGGTGGGGGAAGTGCTGAGGCGGATCATCGGAAAGTGCATAATGGAGGTGGTAAAGGATGATGTCAGGGCAGCAGCAGGGAACCTACAAGTGTGTGCTGGTCACCAGGCTGGTGGGGAGACGGCCATTCACGCCATGAGATTGATATTTGAGCAGCATGATTGTGAGGCCATTCTCCTGGTGGATGCTTCAAACGCATTCAACATACTTAACCGCAAGGCTGCACTGCACAACATCAAGATCAAGTGTCCAAGCTTTGCGATGTATGTTGAAAATTCGTATAGGAATCCTTCAGACCTCTACATAGTAAACAACAAGGCTCTACGAGGTGATACCATCCTACAGTCGACCGAGGGAACAACACAGGGGGACCGTGTTGCAAAGGCAATGTAGGCAATTGGCCTATCAGTGCTCCAACAAGAAATAAAATTTGAAACAACTGGGGTCAAACAAGTGGCATATGCTGATGACCTTACAGGAGCAGGAAAAGTGGAGTGCATCAAAAAGTGGTGGGACTTGGTAACATCGCGAGGTCCACAAATAGGGTACCACCCAAACGCCAGCAAGTCCTTCCTCACAGTGAAGCCAGAACATTATGAACGGGCATTGGAGGTTTTTGGCGGAAGTGAGATCAAAATAACTAATGACGGCCAAAGACACCTAGGCGCAGTAATTGGGACTACGTACTTCAAGACCGAGTATGTAGCGGGAAAGGTGAATGAGTGGGTTTGTGAAATCCAAGCTTTGCCTGAAATTGCTAACACAGAGCCACATGCGGCCTTTGCAGCATTCACCCATGGAGTCAAGCATCGCTGGAACTACCTGATGCGTACCATCCCTGAGATCGGACCCCTCCTCCACCCTCTGGAAGAAGCTATCAGTGTCAAGTTCATTCCCAAACCAGTGAAACACCCTGACTTAACCCCAGCAGAAAGAGCACTTCTTGCACTTCCACCAAGACTGGGAGGGATGGGACTAACTAATCCAGAGGAGATTGCTGCCATTGAACACCAAAATTCACTTAAGCTCACGGCAGCCCTCACGGACCACAAAATAGCCCAGAATGCAACAGGGGAAGTGGATACCAGCGAAGTAAATAAGATTCATAGGTCCATTACGACAGATCGACAACACTGCCGAAATGATAAGTTGCAGCAACTAGTGCTGCAGGTTCCAGAAATTTGAAAAAAAAAGTAGCTATAGCGCAGGAGGTGGGCGCCTCGAACTGGTTAACTACGTTACGGATAAGGGCAAATGGTTTCAGTCTTAATAAACAGGAATTTACAGATGCCATTGCTCTAAGGTACGGTCGGCCAGTAGAAGGTTTGCCCTCCCAATGCATGTGTAGCTCTTCCTATGATTGCGATCACGCCATGGTGTGCAAGAAGTGGGGCTTCATATGCATGAGGCATGACGAGGTAAGGGAACTCACAGCAAATATGTTGAACGAAATCTGCCGGGACGTCATGGTAGAACCGACCCTCCTTCCATTGGATGGTGAGATCTTCCAACACAGGACTTCAAACACATCTAACGAAGCCCGTGTGGACGTCAGTGCTCGAGGATTCTGGATGCGGGGGCAGCGAGCTTTCTTCGACATCAGGATTTTTGTTCCCATGGCCGCATGTCACCGTAACCTAGCTCTCGATGCTGCACATAGGAGGAACGAGAACGACAAGATAAGGGCATATGGGGAGAGAATCCAAAACGTTGATCAAGGCAGCTTCACTCCTCTAGTTTTCACAACTTCTGGTGGGATGGGACCAAGTGCAAGATGTTTCTACGCCAGACTCGCGGAGGTGATCTCCGAACAGAAGCAGCAGCCCAGAAGTTTCGTTGCAGCCTGGATGAGATGTCGACTGTCTTTCTCTCTCCTTCGGTCGGCTTTGCTCTGCCTAAGGGGAACGAGAGCTTCTGCCCCAATTCCGACAACTGCTGCAGATATCGACTATGAGGCTACTGTCACTGAATGCCGCATAGATCTGCGGCTCAACTAATTTAACACAGATAGGATAGCTTCTTATGTATTAGGATATATAATATTAGGGTAATTAAATGGTGGCGAAGGTGTGGCTATTGGGGGAGACTGGAGGCCACGCTTAAAAAAAAAAAAAAAAAAAAAAAATAGTATTAGTAGTAGTAGCTGGCGAGTGCTCATACCGGCGCCACACAACCACAAGTCGAACAAACACGTATCAACAATACGAGAGAAGTGTTCAGGTTTCAGGGTGTGACAGCAGCTGATGCTTAGACAGGTAATGGTCTTACAGCTGTTTTTAGATAAGTGTTAGTGGTATATGAGATTCATAAACTACAACAACTGCTTTTTCTTGGTGTTGAAACCTGTACAGTCACTCAAAAACTATATACACAAAATTGTGTTGAAAAAATATGACCACGGACGAAGGATTTTGACAACCCTACCGAGGCAACAGGAGTCGCAGTGTTCATTCTAAAATTCATCGCCCCCCCCCCCCCCCAAGTAGAGATAGATTTTTTGAGTGACTGTACATTTGTCCAGTTGAGGTTCATTTGTAATTGAACTGACTTTAGAGCAAGAGTGGCCAACCTGTCGATCGCGAAGTTTAGATATTTTTCTGGGAATAGATTATCATTATGGACACATCAGGGTGATACATACAAAAAAAACTTCGACTGTGCCATGCTGTGTGTGGCGGAATCTGATAGGAAGTGTTCGCGTTCATACGGGCCGGTGCTGGCAGGTTCCTGGTGAGGAAACTGATCAGCAAGTTGTCATCAGTTGTAGGCTAAAACTAGGCAGGTATTTGCTTTTATAAGTTTACAAATACACGTTAAACCTTGCATTGATGAATTTGGTAATGAAAAAGTCGACTCGATATTGACGAGTCTTGTCAAAAGTAAAGACAGAAAATCATATTTGGCAACCTTGCCCAGCGAGCCTACACACTTGTCACCAACAATGCAGTGATTTTCAGTCTTCTGCAATACTTGGAAGTGTGAGGTGCTGCCTCTTGTTGTGGAAAAGTTTTGGATGATTACGAGAATTACTGACTTTTTAGCTTAGCAACAGTTCTCGCTGCAACCCTAGAGTAGACAGAAGTGTCCACACTAGCCGATGACAATTGCTTATAAAAAAAAAAGTTAAGAACGCTACGCTGTTACGTTATTAATTCTCATATTCATGTAGGAAAAGTCACGGAAAAAAGTAATTCTCGTATTGACGTACGACTTTTTCTTTTCCAAATATAGGTTATTGGCCAACAACTGAACCAAAAATGAGTTCTGGACCAATTACTAAAAATACCCAAATTTACCGTTTTCACAATGAATGGGAAGAAGACTATTTTTTTACCATGAATAATTTGAAGTGTCTGTGCTTGATCTGCCATGCGTCTCCAGCTCTAGCTAAGAAAGAAAATCCTGAAAGGCATTTCAAAAGTTTTCACAAGAAGTATGATAATGATTTCCCGCCCAAAAGTGAGCTACGAAAAAGGAAAGTTCATGAACTGAAATCATAGCTTACTGCACAACAAACTCTTCTTACAGACGCGAGCTCAAAATCAAGGGTAGCAATCATTGCAACATTCAGGGTGAGTCGAGTACTTACAAAGCATAAAAAAAAAATAATTTAAAGATGGAGAACTATTCAAATAGGCCTTTTTAGAAGCAGCCGATTCGTTGTTTGAAATTTTCAAAAATATGTCTGAAATACTGTCTTCTATTAAGGATGTTCAGTTATGAAGAAACACTGTCTTGAGGCGCTGTGAATTCATGGCTGAGGATTTGGGTGAACAACTGAATAAAGACATACGTGAGTTTGTGTTCTTTTCATTACAATTTGATGAGTCTACTGATGTGGTCGATACATCACAATTATGTATTTTCATGAGAATGGCGTTTAAAGACATGAGTACCAAAGAGGAACTGCCGAAAATTCTACCATCAAAAGGAAAAACTCGTGATGAAGACTTATTTCAGACTTTCAGTGATTTTGTTAATAGTACACAGTTGCCAGTAAGTAGGCTCGTATTTAAAAATACTGATGGGGCACCTGCATTGGCTGGCCGAATCAGTGGGTTCATTGCCCTGTGCAGAAGTGATGATAGGTTTCCTAACTTCTTTTTTGGCCTCAAAAGATTGGCCTTTTGATCACAACGAAGTGTGGCTGTTAGATTTAGCTTTTTTAGATGACATGACGCTATGCTGAATAAACTAAACTTAGATCTGCAAGGGAAAGATAAAACTAAAGTTGGCATGATTAGTCCTGTGGCTGCTTTCAAGCAGAAACTAAAACTAGTGTCTTCGCAGCTGCAGCAACATCAACTACGAAACTTCAGAAATATGATGTCTGAACTAGAAAACCAAGGAAAAGACTGTGACCAGTTTGACAGTGCTCGATATATTGAACAGGTACAAAACCTTGCCTCATATTTTGACAGACGGTTTCAAGATATAGCAACAATTGAACCTGTTCCAACATATATGTGTTTTCCATTTGGTAAAATCACAAATGTTGAAGATATTGCATCTATAATGGCATCAATATTTAACATGGACATATCTGAAGTCGGAAATAAGCTTCTGAAGCTTAAAAATGATATTCAGATCAAATCCAGGGCAATAGGAGGAAGTTTCTGGAACCTTCTCAGTGAAGAAAAATATCCCAATGTCAGAAAATGTGCCATGTACCTCACAGCATTTTTTGGATCAACCTACCTTTGTGAATCAACATTTTCACGCATGAAACACATCAAATCCAAATACCGATCAACAATGTCAGATGAACACCTGGATGCTTGCTTGAGGCTAGCAGTCACCGCCTACAGTCCTAATTACACAAAGCTGGCAGACAACATGCAGTGCTAACCATCTCATTAGTAAAGTAAGTTTATGATTTTGTCTTGTTGACAATATATCATAACAATTATTGAAAAATATTATTTGTTTACTCTCTCTCTCTCCGAATCTGCGTATTTTATGGCAATGGAAGGGGGAGGTGGTGTTATGGGTGAATATTAGGCTGGTAGATCGCGTCAGGGTAACTGAGGAAAAAGTAGATCACATCACACAACCGTTGGCCACCCCTGTTTTAGAGTGTAAGTAGATGCGTTTGGTTTATGTCAGGTAAAAGGACTCACTTTTTTCATACAGATTAACACAGTTCTGAATCATCGGGATTTGCACTAAAGCGAAATTCCATCATTGCTTAGTACTGAAAATACAAAACTGACAATACTAAAATAATTAACATTTACCTTGTAATGAATTGATATCTGAACAGCTGATGGTCAATAGTCACTCATTGATCTTATATAATATTAATAATAAGTTTACTAGCGTCTTCAAGGTGCTACTACACACATTTAAGTTGATGTTTAATATTTTGAGGTAATTGTAAGCGATGGTCCCGTCGTTGATCTATGTGTGACTCCCATCCTAATATATTGTTGCTATCGTGGCCAGAATAATTCGGAATTTTTAATGCTATGTTGAAGGGACTTATTTTCCAAGATCAAAGATTTCTTAAGGTGTTCTCATAAGCCATGTCATGCATTTCACCATTTCTTACGAAAAAAGTTTATTATATTTTGTGTTAAGTAATGGTAAACAAGTGAAAAACTTTGTGTATTTGGGATGTAAAATTAGCCGTGATCGTAGATGTACGGAAGAAATTAAGACAAAAATACGGCAAGCAAAAATAGCATTTAATATTCTAAAAGAAGAAGGGACATTAACTTCTATTTGAGAAAAGGGCCGCCGAAAGGCTTTATATGGCAAGGACTGATGTATGGGTCAGAAATGTGGACACTTTCAGCAGACACCAGGAAGAGGTTGGAGATCTAAGGTTAGCAAAAACTTGAAGACAAATACTTGAACTGTACAAAAAACAAAAAAGAGATACTTTGGCCATATAATTGGGGATGAAGGGATAATAACATAAATATTAATGGGCAAATTGAGGGTAGGAGGGCCAGCGCAAGGCTGAGACTTGGATGGATGAATGAAAGTCAAAACTGGGTTCCCAGAGAGGTACAAAACCTAGGCCTGCTCACACGAGCGTGTTTGTCCCGTACGGGAAATTTCATGCTCTGGAATTTTTCGGAGTGGCATGTGTTCACTAAGGCGTGTTTTAGACGATACACTAGGGATCACAGGATTTGAATATTATGACTTAGGAGCACTGCAGGGTGGACGGTATGCTACCGCATGTGGGATACATTCAATATTTACGGACAAACATAATGATGAGCATGTATGGGTAATTGAGATTTGGAAGATATTGTGTAGTAAGACTTTTTTTTGCCATGCTTTTCTATTCATCTACTTCAATAAGTGAGCGGCAAACCTCAACACAGTCCTGTAACTCTTCTATCCTAGTATATAATAATATACCGTTAAGTCAGTTTTGTACTTCCACTATAAGAAATTCAGTATCAATATGGTCTGCCATGACGTTGTTCTGTAATATTTTATTATTATAATAGTATATGGTTTAATACACTATATACTATTTCTAAATATGACAAAATACATATTCATAATACAGTATACAAATAATTAAAAATATGTAGCTGGCAAAAATAATCACAGGTACTTTCAGCCCCTACCGGAGATGCACCACAACTCTCGCGCGAGAAAATACGCTCACCTGAAGTACCCCATTGCCATACTAAACGCTCGGCATGTTTTCTCTCAACGTGGTTTGGAAGTACTGTACAGGCGTTTCCTGCGCGTGAATTTTCCACCTCAAGCTCCGTGTGAATAATCCCATTGAACTTCATTAATTTCTAAACCGCCCGGGTTCTCCCGCGAGGGAAAAAACACTCTTGTGTGAAGCAGACCTTAGACTTTTGCAATGGTTCTCAACCTGGGGGCCATGGCAAGATTTAAGGGGGGGGGGGACCATGGTGGGCTGTTTTAAGTTGTAATGTCTGAAGAAAATGTGGGGAATTACTTAAGCGTCATGAACGGAGTTTGGGAAAACAGAAACTGGATGAGAGTGGTGCTTTCCAACAATAGTCCTTGACTGTAGTTGAGGCATCTTATGAGGTTTTCCTCGAAATAGCAAAGCAGAAGAAGGCCCACATAATTGGTAAAACTTTAATTAATCTGTGTACTTTAAAGACGGTCAAGCCGGTTCTTGGAGAGGCAAGTGAACAGAAGATGCAGCAGATTTCCTTGTCAAACGACACGGTGTATCGGCGAATGAGTGAAATGTTGGATGACATAAAGGAACAAGTGATACAGGAGATCACATCGTCTCTAAACTGGTATGTTTACAATACAGCTGGATGAGTCAAAGGACGTTAGCTCTTGTACACAGCTGCTCCACTCGTGTTTGTTAGGTATGTTTTCTCGTGCGGCATCAAGGATGAATATGTTTTGTACTTAGCTTGAGACCATCACAACAGCTGTAGGTGTGATAAAAAAGCTGTCTTCTTTCTTCCCAGCTAGCGGGATCACCTAGGAAAATTGTTGCGGAGTCTGTACGAATGCCCTGGCGAAGATGGGATCGAAATCAGGGTTCCAGAAGCGTGTCAAGGAAGTAGCTCCGAATGTCAAGGGGGTTCATTGTATGATCCATCGTTTTTCACTGGTGTCGAAAACCCTCCCTGATGCCCTTTGCAAGATTCTGGAGGCAGTGGTCAAATGTGTAAAAGTAGGAGATCTGAACTCTCGCCTTTTGCAGAACCTTTGTAGAGACATGAATTCAGAGCATGAAGCCCTCCTCTTTTACTCCAAAGTGCACTGGCTTTCCAAGGGTAATGTTGTGAATTGAGTGTTTGAACTTCGGGGAGAGCTGAAGTCGTTCCTGGAAGTGCAAGGGAAAGATGATCTCTTAAGTCACTTCGATGAGGTTATTGTGGGAGCCACGTCTTGCATACCTAACAGATATTTGAGCAGCTAAACAGCCTGAATCTCAACCTACAAGGCAAGGGAAGAAGGTGTTTCACCTCATGGATTGTCTTCGTGCATTTCTTGCTAAGCTCCAGAATTGGCAAAGGAAAGTCAATGCAAGAAATGCTGCCATGTTTGAGAATCTTTCAACTGTTCTTGATGAGATTGAAGAGGATCATCTGCTTGACCCATCACTCAGCATTTGAAATCCTTAGAAAGTGAGCTCAAAAGGCACTTCTCAGAATTCGAGGAGGAAGGGAAATTGGTGAGGAATCCTTTCTCTGGCACTATTGATATTACTACCAGTTTCCAAAGATGTTCAAGGCGAATTTCTGAATGTCAAAAATGTTTGGTTTTTTTGTTTTTGTTTTTTTTTTTGTTTTTTTTTTACGGGGAATAGCCCACCCGGGCACTTGTCATCGACCCACAGCGGGGCCTGAGGGGGCGAAAAAATAAGAGTAAAAAGAAATTAAAAATAGAAGAGAAAAAGACTTAATCTACACCACGAAGATGCCGGAAAACCAGCTTTTTGAAGTGAGAAAGATTGTAAGAGTATGGAAACACAGAAGAAGAAGGCAGAGCATTCCACAGTTTGGCTGTGTGACCAACATCCACACACAAGTGGTGGGGACCACGGGCAAGACGAGTGTTACGAGCCCACGGCCTTGCTGGCGGTACACAGGATGCCAAATCCACCTAACATTGAGCGTTAAAGTACCTGTAAAAGAGAGAGAGTGAAGCAACATTGAGGCGCAGAGAACGGGAAGAGAGATTATCAACTAAAGGAGGGGACTTAATAAGAGGAAATACCTTTGAGTCCACCCTATCTAACAGTTGGACAGAAGAAGCGCCACCCCAGATATGAGAGCAGCACTCCGAGTTAGGAGGAATGAATCTCTTATAAACTTGATGTAACTGCTCAGGAGTGAAGTAGCTAGGGCATCTGTACAGCATTCCCAGCTTTCGGGAGGAAGCTTTAGCAATGTTGTGGGTGTGTGGCTTCCATGACATATTAAGAGGAAATGGTGAGACCTAGCATATCTATTCTAGATTTTAGCAGAATGATTGCGTCCTGAAATGTGATTGGTGGGAGATCTTTTATTCTGCAAAGTATAATTGGTAAATACTGTATTTTTTTACTTTTGAATTTAAACAAGTTTCTACCTCCCCATTCGGAGATGCAGCACAAATCCGTATTGATAGATGAAATGATATCAGCTCTAGAAACAGATCAAGTTTGAGAATTAGGGGAAAGGGAAAAATATTAAGATGAGTGAAGAGTAGAATCATCAGCGTAAGAATGGATAGAATTAGTCGTAGTGTAAAGTAAATCATTGATAAAAAGAAGGAAGAGGGTAGGTGAAAGAACAGAACCCTGTGGGACACCACTATTGGTAGAGAAAGAGCGAGATATCGATCCCTCGACAACAACTGCCATGGATCGGTTCTCAAGGAATTTAGAAATTAGAGAACAAAGTGGGGGAGAAAACCATAAGAGGGAAGTTTAGAAAGCAAAGACTTGTGCCATACCCTGTCAAATGCTTTGGAGATTTCGAGGGCCACCGTATTCTGGTGCTCAATCTATCATTCGTATCCAAAGGTTAGTGAGATCATACTTTGAGTCCTTTTGCCATTTTCTGTTACCTATTTATGCGAGTTTGGTTTCTCCACCCTCCTACATATAGAGTAAACACCGGACTCGGACATAAGATGTGCTTTGTCAGTGAAGCAACGTCGAATCAATCGCCTGACTGAAAGGAAACATTTTCAGCCTTCCCATTGAGCTGTGACAAAATATACTTAAGGTCAGAAGAACTTTTTCCCAAACAAATTCAAGTTTGCTGTGAGGCTAATCTAGTCACTCGGGTCTAGTGACAAGTCAGTGAGGTAAATTTTGTAGGTTTGTCAAAATATATAATAATGATGACTGTCAACAATGAAAAATAAGAGAAGGGTATTCTCTTCATGTGATCAGAACAGTTTATTTTTCATCATTATTTGTTGGGGGTTTGGGAGAAAACTGAAGAGGGGCCATGAGGAGTGTAAAAGGTCGAGAACCATTGCCTTAGAAAATTGGTAAAAACAGCCCGAGAATGTTTCGAGCGGAGGACTGTGGTCACCACCCTCATATATGAAGATAGTACTTTGATTGATTGAATGGTAAAACAAACCCGGAGACGCGTTGATTATGATAAAATGTGTGGATTAAGGTACAGTACAGTAATTGATACTATTGAAGTTCTTTATTGTGGCTTAATAATTCATCAATTTGTTAAGGAGTTTCCTACAATAAGCGATATAGATGTGTTCATCAGCAAGTTTCGACTGAGGTAAATTATTATATATACGCCGGAGGAGGCTGGCAGAGTGTGTGATGCAGCAGCTGCGGGTTCACTAGGCTACCGAATGTCAACATTGCTATATTTTTCCTTAATGGTAAATTCGTTTTACTTCAGGATGCAGAGTTATAGAAAACTTTTGATACAGGTAAACATATACGGTATATTTTCCATAATAAAACTATAACAAATTTGTGCAAATATAAAGGTAAAACTACTTCCAATATGCTAAGCTTTCACTGGTTGCGACAACTTATCTTGGTTTACAGAGAACAGTTGAAATTTGGGCGGCAGTCAATCAGAATTCCACGTCATTTAATTCCAATGAGAACATGTCAACGTGTAGGAGATATGTCAAGGTGGTGTTGCCTGGCAATGAGGGCAGATGTGGTGGAGAAGTTCACCAACAAAGAGACATTGTCGTCCAACTGCTAACTAGAGCTGCTTCGGGAAACAAAATGGGCAGAGATACAGCGAGTGTGTGAAGGAAACTCATAACACTATTTTCTGTTTTGATTACAGAAGATCCATAGACAAGCGTAAATAATACTCTTAATGCGTTTTGGTCAAGCTTACTATTAAAAAGAACAAACCTAAGACCATATGACCAGAGAATGAATCTTTAGTTGCCTTACGTCACACAACAGAAAGAAAGGAATGCCACCAAGTATATACAGGGATTTCATTCAGCATTTTCTCAAATGTATCGCATCAATCTTATAAAGTGAGTGAAACACCAGACAGGTAACACCAATAATCTTAACTGCTTCTTTTCGTAAATTACCAAAAGTAATATACTCACACGGTTACTAAAAGTAGCATTAATCAGCAATGAAGCAAATATAGTCGCTCATTTTTTCTATTTAATGACTTCTGATCTCAAAGTAAACGTCTTTATGTTAATATTGTAATGTACAGTGTCTCAAAAAAGTTTCTGCCTAAATGCTACCTGCAACTCGTGATGTCATGGGGGGGTTGGTATGTGTGGCTCTGTGGTAAACTGATCCTACTACATTTGGTAACCGAACATCATATTAATTACGCCCAAATAAATACACATTGCATTACTTACGTTAAACTACGTACCCAAGTAAATGCATGTCCCAATATCTATCATCCATGGTCTCATGTTTCACACTGTGTGTTGACAAATACACTTTTGAGATACTGTACATCAATAAAGGTGTACTGTATAATTCCTGAAGACTTGGCGTTAAACCTCTACCTGTGAAAAATGGCCGCCATCGTGGCTGGAAATTGTGGAAAAATTCGCATTCGAATTTAATGGAACATCAATCAGTATGAAATGGTCGCCAACTATTAATATTGGAGTTTTTATCAATAATGGTTCAATTGTCGCTCTAATATATCTTGTGTTGACTCAGCGTTACAATTTACAAACTCGAAAATTACACAAACAGCGGACGTAACTGTCTGTACCATATACAGAACCAGCTGTTGGAGGAGGTGACGTAGGTCGTAGGCGTACACACTCGACAACAGGCTGATTGTATTTACTAAGAATAGTGACGATAAACATCAATAAGTGAACTATTACTGGTCCCAGCATGAGAGAGATGTCGATGATACAAATTCTTCACCAAGTTTGAGCTTCTCGCAATGTCTATAAACCCAACAAAAGCTGTCATCAGGACTGTACAGTTCATGTGCTCACAAATATTTACATACCAGCTCACATCCGACTTGAAATTGAGTTAAATGACACCGACCAACATGTCGGTGTGCGGGCAGGTGTGAGATATTCACTAATAAGCAGAGGCAGTACTCCACTCACCTGTTTTATACCGCGAATAGAATCGAATTCTAGGGAAAGAACTGCCTGGTGGGCAACATTATTTATGGTGCATTAGAAGATTTGGGAAGCAAACGATAATACTACTAATAATAGTAATAATGATAAGTTAACTGTACAGTACACCCGCCTGTACTTTGCACAACACCTGGTGATGGACTGAGGAAGGGAGACAGTGTACAACATTTTTACCAGAGCACTTGGTCACTATTATGTCCAAATTTTAGTTTCCTCCCTCAAAAAATGCCGGAGACACCGTCCGGACAACTACTGTAACCAATCACACAACATGACAAACAAACGAATAATCAATGAATACATCCCGTGAGCTCGTGAAATTTACCGCCACCAACCCACCAGCCTCACCCATTTCCCCGCATTTACTTTCTTTTCTTGAATATATAAAACGTATTACCATCCAAGTTAAAGATCAGAATACGTGAAGTGTGTAGGAGCAGCCACGAGAGTAGGTGGGGGAGAGAGACGTATGGGGGTGGGAGAGAGTTATGTGGGAGTGGGGTGAGAGTTATGTGGCAAAGGGAAAATGGGTATGTGGGAGTAGGAGTGTGGGGAGAAGGCTGTGAGTGTGAGGAGAAGACTGTGAGCGTGAGGAGAAGGCTGTAAGTGTGGGGAGAGAGGTGTGTGTATGTGTGAATAATAATAATAATAATAATAATAATAATAATAATAATAATAATAATAATAATAATAATTAACGGTTTATTGAAAAAGTTCTGCAGCACGAAGGCTGAAAATATACATTGGACATAAATGACTTATTACATACATTGGTGGTTTAACAAAAGCCTTCACTAGAGAAAGATAAAGGAACATAGTGAACATACAGATTAATATAGGTGTTGAACAGCAAACACGTAGTGTAGTAACTCCCTCCCAGATGGTGTTAGGAGGGACCTCAAGTGGTGTAGTAGTTTCCTCACAGATGGTGCTGGGAGGGACCTGACGTGGTGTAGTAATTCCCTCACAGATGGTTTTATGAGGGGCCTCAGTGGTGTAGTAACTCTCACAGATGGTGTTATGAGGGGCCTCAGTGGTGTAGTAACTCTCTCACAGATGGTGTTATGAGGGGCATCACGTGGTGTACGAATTCCCTCACAAATGGTGTTTTGAGGGGCCTGGCGTGGTGTAGTAATTCCCTCGCAGATGGTGTTATGAGGGACTTCACGTGGTGTAGTAATTCCCTCACAGAGGGTATTATATGAGTGAGGTGTGGTCCCAGGCCCTCCTATCGTAGACGGATTAACACATCGCTGTGTGTGTGTGGGGGGGGGGGGGGGGAGAGGGATGTGTGTGAGTGTGGGGAGAGGGATGTGTGTGAGTGTGGGAAGAGGGATGTGTGTGAGTGTGGGAAGAGGGATGTGTGTGAGTGTGGGAAGAGGAATGTGTGAGTGTGGGAAGAGGGATGTATGTGAGTGTGGGAAGAGGAATGTGTGAGTGTGGGAAGAGGAATGTGTGAGTGTGGGAAGAGGGATGTGTGAGTGTGGGAAGAGGAATGTGTGAGTGTGGGAAGAGGAATGTGTGAGTGTGGGAAGAGGGATGAGTGAGTGTGGGAAGAGGGATGTGTGAGTGTGGTGAGTGGAATGTGAGTGTGGGGAGAGGAGTGTGAGTGGGGAGAAGAATGTGTGAGTAGGAAGAGGAATGTGTGAGTAGGGAGAGGAATGTGTGAGTAGGGAGAGGGTTGTGTGAGTAGGGAGAGGGATGTGTGAGTGGGGAGAGGGATGTGTGAGTGGGGAGAGGGATGTGTGAGTGGGGAGAGGGATGTGTGAGTGGGGAGAGGGATGTGTGAGTGGGGAGAAGTATGTGTGAGTGGGGAGAGGGATGTGTGAGTGGGGAGAAGTATGTGTGAGTGGGGAGAGGGATATGTGAGAGATGGTAAGGGGTATCCGGGATGTGAAGGCGACATTATTTGCTTCAATAACAACCTAATGCTTGTTAGTCCTACACGATTACTTACGACATTTTCCCCAGAATATTCAGTGAGGAAAATTTCCCCCAGCCCCTTTGTGGACCCATTTAATGACCTTCGTTGACCTCTCTCTCTCTCTCTCTCTCTCTCTCTTACGTAAGAAAAGTCAATATTGTCCTGAGCCCATTACCGTCCCACATCCCACAACAGTTAGTTCCTCACCCACCACGTACCCACACGACACTGAGTTCAGTTCATTTTCTCAGAGGAAGCCTACTGGCAGTTCAGAGGGCCAGCCTAATACCAAATCGCCTTAACACTGGAATTGGTTGGGTACTTAACTACCAGCTTGGTATGTACCTGTAAACACACACACATGGTCACTAGATATTGTGGGAACATGGGCATGCGTGTGGTTATATGTGGGCGACCATGGGCGAAATGGGCGGCTATGGGCGTGGCGGTTATATATGGGTGGTCATGGGTGTAGTGGGGGGGTGTGGGGGGGGGGGCTATGAGCTTGGGCTGATATATATGGGTGCCCATGGGCGTAGTTGGCGTGCGGGTAGCTGTGGGCGTGGGCGGTTATATGTGAGCGGCCATGGGCGTGGCCCATATTACAAACACAACAGTAAGTTAGTCAACACACACCTGAGCACACGGTCAGCACACACCTGAGCACACGAGTTCAATACACACCTGAGCAACCAAGTCAACACACACCTGAGCAAACGAGTCAACACACACCTGAGCACACATGTCAACACACACACCTGAGCACACGAGTCAACACACCTGAGCCCACGAATCAACACACATCTGAGCACACAAGTCAACCCACACCTGAGCACGACAGTCAATATACACCTGAGCACACGAGTCAACACACATCTGAGCACACGAGTCAACACACACCTGAGCACACGAGTCAATATACACCTGAGCACACGCGTCAACACACAGAATAATAAACGAGAACAACAGCGACATTATCATTTCCCGTTAGAAGGAAATAGACTGAATACTGAGTGGGGCGAGGCTGTACACGGCTGGTCACGTCTCGCTATTTCTGTACACAATGTTATATTTACTTCTTTCTTTTTAAACGTAGATGCATGAGAGATATTTGTAGCTTCTAGTGGAGGAACGTCTATATACACTGTTATGGTTTGTTCTATTTATTTTTTTCACGATTCAAAAACTAAGATAGATTTGCGTAGAAATGCACACTTCACACAACAGCCGCGTGTTGTTGTTCTTGTTGGTTATAACACTACCATCAAACATCCAGCTACATTCACAGTTAGGTAAACTGTGTGTGTATATATATACACACTAGCGGAATCGCTAGGCCACGGTAGGACTCCACCCTCAAGGAGGCTCCACATTGTCTCACTGTAGTGCATTAAGGTGTCTGCTTTGATCTTGACTTTGTACTCGTCAGAAGGCATGTTTTCCAGGGCATTTTTAAATGACTAAACATACGTGTTGCGCTCATGCAGCATTTCTTGGATAGATAGGACAATGTCATGTCTGACACCTTGAATGTTGCCACACCTGATAGTAGTCTGCTTTTCATGATATCCCATGAAGTAGATTTCGAGGAACTTTGCCTGCTCATCTTCCAGTGGTAAGAGTGATCCTGCTTTGTGATAGACTTGACCCTGGACTTTGAATGTGGGCATGTATCCGTGCTCACGAACTACTCTGGTAGCTCCAAAGGATGTCATCTGGAAGCATGAATTATACTTCTGTATATTTTCCAAGAAGTGTTTTGACTCTGGTGTTGTTCCCAGCATGAGAGTCTTCAATGGTTGTGGTGGTTTTTCCAAATTTGGCAGTCGTACTTTCCCATGAGAGCAGCACAGTCCAGCAGATTCTCCTTTGTAATTCTTTGCACCGCAGTATTCACATTTCTTAAACATGTTGCCAATGACAACAGAGGGATACTTTACATATTCTATATATAACATCATCCATTATCACCACTACATATAACACCACCCATCATCACTACATATAACATCCATCATCACTACATATAACATCATCCATCATCACTCCATATAACACCATCCATCATCACTACATATATCACCATCCATCATCACTACAGATCGGCAAAGTAGTTTCCGAGATTCTCGTGCGGACGCACACACACACAAACACACACGGTAGGACGCCACCCTCCGGGAGGCTCCACATTGTCTCACTGTAGTGCATTAGGGTAGACCACATTTTCGGTTTTGCCATTAGCAGCAAGTAAGTAAAGATTTTTTTAGCATTAAACTGTTATTATTTTTTGTCTAATCATCACTACATATAACACCACCCAACATCACTACATATAACATCATCCATCATCACTACATATAACACCACCCAACATCACTACATATAACATCATCCATCATCACTACATATAACACCACCCATCATCACTACAAATAACAACATCCATCATCACTACATATAACACCATCCATCATCACTACATATAACACCATCCATCATCACTACAGATCGGTAAAGTAGTTTCCGAGATTCTCGTGCGAACACACATACACACAAACACACACACAGACATACTTCTTTGTTTTATATATATATATATATATATATATATATATATATATATATATATATATATATATATATATATATATATATATATATAATAAGAAAAATATTAAATAAAAATATAATCTAATATATAATATAATATAATATAATAAAATAAAATATAATATGATATAGTATAATATAATATACTGTACATTAAAAGACCACAAATGAAAAAAAGATCAGTAGTTAGAAACGATATATGTACATATGTTGTGTTGTCAAAGTAAGAAAAGCAATTGAGACCCTGCAATTGGGTGTAAATGAGGCAGAAAGTCTGATCAGCAACCTGGGACTTGGCCACAATTTTTTTATGCCAAATGGCAGCAGAGTCTACCTTTAGACAACACATTACGCTTCCAATATCTTCCCAGGCGGGAGTACCTCCCTGTCTACCACCTACTACCTGTTGGAAAGAAATTGTATTTAATTGTGAAATAGAGGCTAAGGTCATTGCAACTAAGATACTGAGAACTAATCCAACCTCCAGAAATCTGTCCATTTAATTCCACAAATAATTGAGAGGCAGGAGTTAAGGATCCTGGAGGCGTTGTTACAGAGAGAAATGACGCTTTTAGCTGAGACCAAGAGGGAAAAAAGAACAGCAAAAATTACATTCTTGCTAATACACTCTTGGAGGCTGGCCAGGACGGGACCGCTAAATCTCAAGTAAAGACAAATGTATGAATTCAAACTACAGTGTAGATGTGTTTTGTTGGGCTGATGATTCACTTTTGGATTCATTATTATGTTCATTATTCACCTGGAAGATTTATTTTTGATTATGTCTGAGTGAGTAAGGATTTGTAAGACCAATTTCGTAAAGACAAGTCAGATGTTACTCCGGTGCATTAGTACTGATGTCGTTTAGTGTGAAGTTTAAAAACACTAATTAATTGGAGGTTGAGCCAAAAATTGCATATATGGGTAAAAATTAATTTTGTTTATTATGCACAGGAGGGAAGTGATCATCTCTGTTCGTTATCAATTAAGAGATTACTTCTACTCTCCTGCAGCAGTAAGTAAGGTGCTTAAGAGATAATGTGAAGATAAAGTTAAGGAAAATTACTACACGTTGTGTCAGTTTTTGTAATACGTCACATCTTACTTCTCTTATTTGTTGCTTGTGGGAGGGGGGGGGGAGGAACAGGGGTGTGGGAGAGTCATGGAGGTGTGGGAGAGGCATGGAGGTGAGGGAGAGGCACAGGGTTATGGGAGAGGCACAGGGGTGTGAGAGAGGCACAGGGGTGTGAGAGAGGCACAGGGGTGTGGGAGAGGCACAGGGGTGTGGGAGAGGCACGGAGGTGTGGGAGAGGCACGGAGGTGTGGGAGAGTCATGGAGGTGTGGGAGAGGCATGGAGGTGTGGGAGAGGCACAGGGTTATGGGAGAGGCACAGGGGTATGAGAGAGGCACAGGGGTGTGGGAGAGGCACAGGGGTGTGGGAGAGGCACAGGGATGTGGGAGAGGCACGGAGGTGTGGGAGAGGCACGGAGGTGTGGGAGAGGCACAGGGGTGTGGGAGAGGCACGGGGGTGTTGGATAGACACAGGGGTGTGGGAGAGACACAGGGGTGTGGGAGAGGCACAGGGGTGTGGGAGAGGCACAGGGGTGTGGGAGGGGCACAGGGGTGTGGGAGAGGGACGGAGGTGTGGGAGAGGGACGGAGGTGTGGGAGAGGCACAGGGGTGTGGGAGAGGCACGGGGATGTGGAAGAGGCACAGGGGTGTGGGAGAGGCACAGGGGTGTGGGAGAGGCACAGGGGTGTGGGAGAGGCACAGGGGTGTGGGAGAGGCACAGGGGTGTGGGAGAGGCACGGAGGTGTGGGAGAGACACAGGGGTGTGGAAGAGGCACAGGGGTGTGGGAGAGGCACAGGGGTGTGGGAGAGGCACAGGGGTGTGGGAGAGGCACAGAGGTGTGGGAGAGGCACAGGGGTTTGGGAAAGGCACGGGGGTGTGGGAGATTTGATTTTTTGATTTTGCCGCTTGCAGCGGCTACTTTATTGTGCACCCCACACTCATCCTGTGAGCGGTAGCGCAAAAGGATTACAGAGTAGGGTTTACAAAGGGTCATAATAATTAACCCCCGTTGTCAGGATATTATGGCACTGAAAGTTACACAGTATTTCATTTACATTATTTGTTTAGTTCTATACATAAAGGGTAACTTATTCACAAATGCGTGAGAACAGGCGTGTGAGGCAGTATGTCTGGCCTCACACTTTGTTATTCACATTTACGTGGGAGGTATTCAAGCACATTGCGTATTTGGTTCTGTACATGAGAACTGACATAGATACTAAGTGCAAAAAAGTGGATACAATCTTAATATGTCGGCTATCTTGCCATTAGAGATGAAGTGTTGTGCCATTTCACACACAGTGTGCTTGGACCTGTCCCTAAAAGGTTCTATCTTCACACAGTCGAGGACGTAGTGTTCAAGTGTGTGGCCATATGTATGGCCACACACTTTACATTTAGTTTTGTTTACATCTGCTTGAGGAACATACTGCCAAAGGTACTTATATCCTAACCTTAATCTAGCTGTTACAACATCTTGTAATCTAGTGATCTTGTTACTTGCTCCATAAACGTGTTTCACTTGATACATCTCATCATGGTAAACTATGGATTGACTAGTGCCTGTTTGCACTTGTCTACTTGCGTCAAACTCATCAATAAGTTCTTTCCTAATTACAGTTTTAAGGGTTCTTTTTGACAGACCCAAATTGTATTCAACGGTGTCTTTGTTAGACGCGAGTTTGGCGAGGGCATCAACTCTGTCATGTTTTATGAGGCCTATGTGAGAGGGGATCCACAACAGTTTGACCCTGACACCCCGGTCAACAAGGCACGCATATTTGTGTCTGGCTTCAGAGACAAGAGCGTGACAACCTGAGTCGAGGGTACCAAGGGCAAGTAGTGAGGATAGAGAGTCAGTGATGATGAGACTGTCAGTAAAAGTGGTTTCAATGAATTTAATAGCTGTGAGTATGGCAACTAATTCAGTTTGTAGAGTGGATGCCCAGTTGTTAATTCTAACTCCTTTCTCAATTATATTACCGTCAGGTTGAGTCACAACAATAGCACTTCCAGCCCTCCCACAGGCGGTGTTTAGAGACCCATCAGTGTAGATGGTCTGTGTGATATTATCATCAGTCTGTAGAGTGTGTATGTGTTCAAGAGCTCTCAATTTGGCAGTGTGTTGGAGATAAATGCTTTGTATAATTAATTTTTTAGGCGGATACGTCGGTATTGTGATATCGAAGGGAACTGTCCGCCAGGGTGGCAGGAAGCGCTGTTGTGTCTCAACTTTGTACAGGTGGTCTAGTCCAAATATCTTCATATGTGTAGCTGTAGTTTGGATCCATTTAGACTCAGTAGTCCCATGGTTCATACATTCTAGCAATTTTAAGGAAACAATGTTATCAGGATCACCACGCAGAAGCCTCAGGGCTATCATGAGGTTGACTTCAATTATTCTATCTTTAACACTGGGTATACCTAGTTCTTTCCTCATATTAAGTACTTTAGTGCTCATGGGACATCCTAGGATAATTCTGAGGGCTTTATTTTGCATTTTCTCGAGCTTGTCAACGCCTTTCCCGTCACGAATGACCAGGGCTGGTGCGTGGTAATCTATCAGAGATCTTATATAGCCTAGGTACATTGTTTTAACAATTCTAATATTAGCACCATAGTGCGGGCTGTACCCCGCTACACTTCTAAGAGGTCTCAGTCTGTCAGTACATTGGCGGGTTAGCTGTTGTATGGCAGGTAGGGTACAAGGGACGGAAACACCAAGATATTTAAAAGAAGAAACATAGTCAATAGTGTTGTTACCTATCTTGAACTTGGCGGGGCCGCGTTTGCGGTTCCCAGCTTGTTTGTTGAACACCTTAGTTTTGTCAGTGGAGATAATAAGACCGAGGTGTTCACAGGCTGCGTATACATGGTTCAGGGTGGTTTGCATTTCACGATGAGTTTTAGTATGTATAAGAATATCGTCAGCATAGCTGATTGAGATATTGCTGGGGTTGTCTGGTATTAAATTTAATAATGCATTCATAAGAACATTGAACAAAGTGGGGCTAAGTACTCCACCTTGAGGGGTACCAAGTTGCATATCTTTAACTTCACTTTTGTATCCCTGAAACAGTGCAGCAGCCCTTCTGTTGGTTAGGTAACCACTTATCCAGTGTAACAGCCTACCTCCTATATCCATTTTGGCTAGTTCGTACAATATCAGTTGCCTATTGGCAATATCAAATGCAGCTTTTAGGTCAAGAAATGTGGTGTATCTGTGCCTTTCATCACCATGCACAGTTAGGAATGTGGTGATGCAATTATGTACACCTTTACCATGGGTGAAGCCATTTATGTTAGGAGACATGTGTTCTCTGATTCTATATAAGAGTCTGCCAAGAACCATCCTCTCAAAGGTTTTACACAGGCAGCTGGTTAGTGATATGGGACGAAAGGCATCAGGCTGTCCTGGTTTCGGTATTGGTACAACAATACTGCTGGTCCATGATGTGGGTAGTTGGCCCTCGGCATGACTCATATTGTACAATACCAACAATGGATTGCCTGGCACGCGCCTTAGTAGTCTAATGATGTTGTAGGTGACCCCGTCCTCTCCAGGGGAAGTAGACCTACCCCTGGCGAGGGCGGCGTCAAGCTCCCACTCAGTATATGGAACATCACACTCATCGTGCTGTTTGCCCAGCATAAAGCTAATAAGATTACTTCTCTCTACAGACTTCGCATCAAGGAGTCCCCGAGTCCTAGCTGGTAACATGTCATAGCTCGACACATGAGCCCACTTTGTTATTAGCTCATTCGACTTTTGCAGAGGGTTTGGATGGGAGACGTGTCTTCTGTTTTTACCTCTGATTATGTTTATGTCTTTCCAGGCTTTGCTGAGGGATGTGTGTTGGTTCAGGCTGTTGACATATGTCTCCCATGCATTTTGTCTGAGTTCGTTTACACGTTCCCTGACAGCAGCAAGGGAAGCTTGATACAATTGTAACATTTGAGGTGTTCTAAATTGTCTGTAACCCTTACCCACCCTCCTGACCCTAGCCCTGTGTTTTTTCAGCTCAGGGTCATTATAGCACTGCTGTTGCCTGTTCCCATTATGCTGACCACGTTTTCTCCTTTTTTTGGTGGAGGCATTGTTGGTGAAGTATACATAAGTCCTATCTATCAGATCGTCATGGAAACTTTGGTAATTGTCAGGCTTGTAGTCCTTGTACCAGTCATGGATGAAGTCTATGAACTGGCTTTCATGTTCTTGCTTGACTGTGATTCTACGTCTGTTGAGTTTACCACCAGTGGGGGTGCCATTGGCTACATGTATACTAGCTTGGATTGGGCTGTGGTCAGACATAAGATCAGTGACAACATCAGAGCTATGAGTTGTGTATGATAGATTAAAGCCAATACATTTGTCTAGACCCCCGCCATAGATGTGTGTTGGTTCATTATTACCTATAATTTGAACATCTTCATATGCGCTGAGAAGTGAGATAAGTCTCCTACCATTGGTGTTAGTGGTGGAGTCACCTAATTTCTTGTGTCTAGTATTCAGGTCACCCATTAGGACAGTGGGCTCAGTGTGTAAAAAGTCTGGGAGATCTGTGTATTGAAGCTGATCTGAGGGAGCATAGGCGTTTAGCACGTTGAGTGTGGAGTTGCCCAGGTGGATAGTGATCCCATGGTACTGAAGGTTGGTAGTCTTTTTGGATACAAGAGGTACATGCGGGAGTGACTTCTTAACATACATCAAACATGTGTGAGTAGAACTAGGATCATAATACACATAATTGGGCAGACTGGGTGGGGGCTTACCATTAGGTGTGAGACACTCCTGCAGACACACAATATCGATGTCCTCAGTCACAACTTTGTGGTGTAGGTCAGGGTATCGTTTTCTAAGGGATGAGATGTTCCAACTCATCACCTTCACCGCTCTGTATCTTTGTCTGGTATTAACATTGGCCATTATGAAATGTATTTGGAATTTTGTCTGGTATTAACACTGGCCATTATGAAATGTATTTGGAAAGAAGCAAAAGGCACTGTATGATACTGTTCTTTTCTGCGCTGCCTGTCCCTTCGGCAGGCAGTAGGCCAGTTAACCTTTTGGAAACATTTCTGGAGCATGTACGGCTCAACAATTGTTGTATTTCAGTGGCAGACAACAACTCACTTTGGTTACACTCGACATCACCACCATTTTCTGTTTGTGCTTGTTCATCTTCACTGACCATGTCCACAGAGGCATCAGTAGAACTGTTACCAGTATCACTATTTTCCTCTGCGTGGACACTAGTTCCTGGTGGGTCTTGAGTTTCCACATCTGGTACTGACATCTGAATGTCTTCAGTTTGACTGCAATTTTTCCGAAGTTGCTGCACTGTGTTGGTGGTGTTTTTTTCCTTTAGTGTATCACAGAGGCTCTTAAACATTTCAGTTTGAGCTTGAGCTTGAGCTGTAACCTGAGCTTTGAGTTCTTTAATTTCATTTTTCACATCATTGATCTCTTCACGATATGCATGGAGTGTGTTGGCAGCTACCTGTTGTGTCGGTACGTCTGTGTTGCCCCATGCTGATCTTTCGATGACTGCTGGTGATGATCCTGGAGCTTTGGTGGGGAGGGCAGGCCAGGGGTTGGCCGTAGGGAGTACCCTAGCAGCATTAGTGTTTCTTGAGACCTGCCTGGGTGGCGGGCCTGGGCGCTGAAGGGGTGTAGGAGCTCTAGAACAGTTAGGGTGCCATACAGGAACTCCAACTGTTTTGCAGTTAATACACTTCTGTTGGATGACACCCCCTTGAGCAACTGTATCTCTGCAAACCTGTGTTGCATGTTGCCTTGAGCAGAGACCACACCACGGCTTAGTCGAGGGGCATAACCGGGACACATGGCCCCAGTGCTGACAGTTGTAACACCTCCGGTTAGGGGGCTGATAGAGAGTTACCTTCAGAGTCCGATAGGCACCACGGACTCGAATGGTCCTGGGTGGGTCTTCCGAGCCAACCCAGTCTGCAATGACTGCATTCTTGCCCCTGAGTCGCTTCGTCCTTCTGATGTAGGGATGGGCTTCTAGTAGTGTAGGGGTCTGGTACTGGTCGAGCCCAATGATTATTATGGTCTTCTTGCTCGATGGTTGGGATGATTGTTCCATGGTTATTCCCCTTATGCTATTGGTGAGGAGATCCTGTATGACTGCTGGTTCGTTTCTAATCAGAACATGATCTTGTGTACCGACTCTGAACTGAAACTCAGCCTCAGGATATTTGTCTTCCGCATCGTTCAGCCAGAGATACTTGTCTTCAGGTGATGTGCCTCCAGGGAAGTACAATCTTACTCTCTTGGGGGGTTGTGGTTGTAGTTGATTGTCTCTGAGTCTTTCTGCCTTTTCGGCCTTCCGCTTGTTCCTGGACTGAACTAGGTGAAAGCCATCTTCTCCGTTGGTGTCAAGGTCAACACCACAGTCGCCTGGCTCACTCAGTGCATCAGGAGAGTTAAAGCGAGCAGCTGTGTCTCCAGTCAACTCAGACATGGTGGAGTTACAGGGCTCGACTTATATGCCTACGTCAGAGGGCCGAGGACTGCTTGGCACTCCTAGGAAGTCAGCGGTGGTTGGGAGGTGCGAGGGTAGGAGGGCCTCCTGGGAGCGGAGGGAGTGTGGTGTAAGGTAACAGGTGTATTCTCAGTTTATAAGCACTTTTATTACACTTCACTTGTTCTTAATAGTAACTCTGTTTTTCTGACGGCACAACACCTCAGACCATCCTCACTTGGTTCGTCGAGACCCTACATTAAGTGTCCGTTACTATGGTGGAGGTGGGGGTGGGGGCGACCGCATGGGCAGCACTCTCAGCCCCATAGGGGCGATAGTCTCGGGACCACCCCTGTCAAAGCAGGCCTAACGACACTGACCTCAGCGCCGAGCCCCCTCATTATTCCACCACTAACTCAGCAATGGGTCACCACTCACTTGGAGAACGCCGGTGAACACACGGAATATTTACAATTTATGCCGTCGGGGATGAGAAGAAACCTTGGGTGGCAATGTTTAAGGTGACATCCGATATTCACTGACACATTGTCAAATTCCCGCTCCCACACAGCGAGTATGTCCCCACCAATAACACTTTAGATCGGAGAATATGTCTGGCCAGCCGTGTTGACCTGACCTGACCTGACGCGCGACTGGGTGTGGGAGAGGCACAGGGGTGTGGGAGAGGGATGGAAGGTGTGGGAAAGGCAGAGGGGTGTGGGAGAGGGACGGAGGTGTGGGAGAGGGACGGAGGTGTGGGAGAGGCACAGGAGTGTGGGAGAGGGACGGAGGTGTGGGAGAGGCACAGGGGTGTGGGAGAGGTCTAATAGGCCCCTGTCCCATCAACAGAACGTATTATATAAATGGGTCAATAAATCTGATATTATATTCAGATTCACCACCCTGCAACTTTCCACTGTCTATGAGTAAGACATGATATAGACACGTGAGCGGGCAACTCACCCAAGAGGGCGAGACCCATAGCTCAGCATTTCTGTAAGCACGCACTGCGATGCCCTTAAGCTTCAGTAGCTCACCTGAACTCATATCGTAAGGACGTGACCTAACGTTTATTATACATAAACGCCGTCCCTTTCTCATTCACTCCTAGACAGTGAAACTTACGGTTGATATACACTCAGGAATTATATATACAACCTTTTATAATAAAACAAGGGACTACCGTTTGGGTTTCGTTACTTAAAACCCAAATATAAATATATGTGAACTTACTGGTTAATTGGACAAGCAGCAGATTCATATAGGTGGCAAGCGGTGTGTATGGATTCTTCAAACTGGTAGTCGTATCATCCGTCTGTGTTTTGTGAAAAACAAGAAAACACACAGCAGTGACGCGTTACATAATCCGAGTGTTTAAAACTATATCCGGTATTGAGACGATATTTAGTGAGCGCTCCTTATCTCTGTCACATACAAATACGTGCAGAATTCGTAATATACATATATAACAGCCTGTTGGTACATATCCAGATTGAGCCGGTTGAAATAGACCCCATTCAGCATTTCCTAGACATTACAGTGCTGCAGTGTTGAAGAAAGGTTTAATAACCTGGACTAACAATTGGTATTTCACTCGCGGCTGAACAGTATGGTTGTGTCATCAGCGTGAATTACGAAGTTCCGGTGTCATCATACAGATCTCCATATACATGTGGACTGTGAAGACTTGGCACACTGCAGTTTCGCCAGCGACCCAGCAACGAGCAGTGTGATAACCAATCATCAGCAGTTTTCTGATCGCGGGAGGAGGAACTCCCCTAGTTCAAGTGGACTCGTCTCTCACCAAAGCAGAAGCGTCTTCTCGTTGGCAAGGAAACCAGCAGCAGCGCACGCATCCTAGGAAGAGGCCCCGCCCACACTCCACCCACTCGACACAGACCTCTTCAAGGAACACATTTCTATACAGAGGTACTAATCTGTATAAATAGGTATTTAAATTACATAATTCTACACATAATGAACACGTTCGAGAGATATCTTCACACCAATAGGTTCGTCGGATAGGATTATTTCAATGATAAAGTGTCGAATGTAAGATTAATGTATTGAAATCCTATAATTTACAGTGGTTTGTAAGTGTCTGTCTTCTTATTGATAGTTTAATAATTAACTACAATTCATATTCATTTGTCTTGTAAATGAGAGGCAAGTGATCTACTTACTGTTAAGTATTGATTGACCCAAGGGGGCTAAAAGATAATTTCTAAGTACCCATGTCTAATGTAGATGAAATCGAACGCTTAGCGCAACTGTTTGCTTATTACCAACTCGTCGATGATCAAGCCCAGACTGACATAGATTTTGAGTATGGAACACAGTTAAATGAGTCGGTAGGAAGTAGTGAGAAAGTTATAGACGAATCATTTGACGACTTAAACCGTCGTACCCTACGGTCTGGTAATCACTATAGTACCTCACCTAAGTATACTAAAGCAGTTACCCGTTACAGGTGATAGTGCGTCTGTTGCTAAATCGGTAACAACCTTATTAACCCAGCCTTCTGTTAGGAGTAAGAATACTAACTTGCTTAATACTAACACTACAATGGCGTCCTCTAACCCTCACACCAGTACTACTACCACACCTAAAGCTGATAATGTTATTAATATCATGCAGCACGGCGACTATGTTCGAAATTTCACGGGACAAGACGATTATAGGGTCGCACATTTTATTCGTGCATGTGAAGATAGCATGCACAATAGTCACATAACGACTGAGGAAGAAAAGAAAGCATATGTACGTTCCCATATAACGCAGGGTTCCTATGCAGGCAGTCGTTTAAATGAGTTTGGTTTGCAAAGCCCTGACTATGAAAAGTTCAAGTGAACGCTAATTGGGATTTTTGGGGGTAGGTCACAGCTGGGCCAACTGCAATGGATCTTCAGAAGGTTGGATCGCTGTATTCCAGGTATACGAAACGAAACGCCTGTTGACGCTGTTGAAATTGCAGGCGAGGTTCGCCAGGACATGCAAGAGACCTTCCTGTCCTCAGGCTGGTACAACTCACGGGGTGATATGCCACCGGACAATGTGGAAACATTGATAGAACTAATAAGTTTTCTTCTTTCCGTCCGTGGTCCCTTATATAGCCGGGCACAGGAAGTACAGTATGAACCACCCTTGGATATGGTGGAATACGCAAACAAGCCGTCCCCAGGCTAAGGGCCCCTTAGTTGCGCAGCCCTCAGTGACGTCACCACAACCCCAGCCGTCTCAGATGCCGCAGATGCCTCACTCCCAGACTCCTTATGCGCCACACTTAGCTCCGATTACTCCTCCCCGCCTAACATACAAAGAGAAAACATCGCTACGAAACGCACATTGTAATAAACGTGGCCACGTAATGGAAGATTGTTTTCAGCTCTGAGGCACTAGTGCAAATAAAGCCACACCCGGTGCAAAGCCATTCTCAAGGTCAAACAGTGAGGGAGCCAAAGCAGCACCTCCTCCTACCCAGAAAGTACGCAAATGGTGCGCTCTTCACAAATCGACATCTCATAGTTCACATGAGTGCGATGTGCTAATAAGGGCAAGGGGAGTGGACCTAAGTGAAACGGAGGTGTCGTATAGGCGCAAGCAGAAACGTCCCCTGGACAAGTCATCGGGGGAAGACCAGCGCACACCACAGCACGGAGAGGGATAGATAGGGTAGTTCCCACCCCTCCTCACAGCACTTCTATAGCGGCCTCATTAGTAGCGGCGCTTAGCAAAGTGGAAGTGTTGTCAGTGCCGGTGAGAGTGGATAATACCAGATTGGCTCTTGATATAGACACAGGTGCTTGCGCTAATGTATTGGCCTTGACATCATATCACGAGTTACATCGTAAATTCCCTCACCGCAAATTCAAATGGAGGCCTAGTAACGCTGAGCTCGAAGGAGTTTCAGGTACTCAGCTGAGCATCAAAGGAATGGTGACGTTACCACTCAGATTCTCAAGACGTGGTACGCCCTTCTACGCGGACTTTTATATAGTTCAGCAGTCCAATTTGCCAGCTGACGGGTTACTTGGTCTACCAACTCTTCGAAAGAACATGATAGATGTTCATCCACGTAATAATAGTGTTACGTTTAAAGGTGTTTCCTACACAGCAATGAGTCATTCTGAACCTATGCTCACCGCTAGGACGAAAGTGTTGTCTACCAATCCTATTAAGAGGAAGGCGGATCATGCGTCAGAGATACCTCTCGACCTCAACCACACACCTTCCCAGCGTGATTACAGCAGCAAGAGTTGGACGATCGTACCCCAGTGTTGAAGAGTACTCTCCATTACCAAAATGAGGAAATCACCAAAGCAACTGTCGAACTACCCAACGTGTACACGGGCACAGATGTTGTGTGTCTCCCGGAAACATGCAAGGTAAAAGGGCTGTCATGTGAATTTACCCTGAGCACTATACGCCCTGGTGGTTTGACCGACGTACTGATTCTAAATCGAACAGGTGTTCAACGAATCTTAAAGAAAGGATGTTATTTGTGTGATTTTTTAGTATATCACAACAATGTCGAAGTGCAACATACTAAATTCCCAATTCGAGGTATTGTTGCGAAATGCCAACAGACTCGACTGGCCAGGATAGATCAAATAGCGCCACCTGTTACGGTGATCGATCATCCTCAGGGCAAGACACGCCTGTTAGAGCTGCTTGCCGACTATAGACATATAGTAGCCTTGCCAAGGGGAAACGCTAGGTCAGACAGATTTAACATCCCATCATATAGCGTTAAAGGAAAGAACCAACCCTATTTACGTACCAGCTTATAGACTACCTCATAGCCAGCGCGCTGTAGTGCAAGATATGGTACAGGGTATGTTAGATGAGAATGTCATTAGACACTCAAAATCCCCCTTTAATAGCCCAATATTTCTCGTCCCGAAAAAGGATGGTGGATGGCGCCGTCATAGATTTCAGGCGCGTAAATGATCAAACAATCCCTGATAGGTACCCAATGCCTATCTTGAGTGACATATTGCAATCCTTCGGCAAGGATAATGCGGTATTTAGCAACTTAGATTTGCTTAGTGGGTATTGACAAATACCACTCGATGAAAAATCACAAGAAATCACTGCATTTAGCACGCCTCTAGGCCATTTTGAGTTTCTACGAATGCCATTTGGTCTCAGAAATGCCCCACTAACATTTCAAAGAATGATCAACACCCTGTTTGCCTGACTAATTGGTAACACAGTCTGCGCTTATTTGGATGATCTAATATTAGTCAGTAAGGACGTCGATTCCCATCTGATTAAACTGCGTGTGGGAGAGGCACGGAGGTGTGGGGGAGGCACGGAGGTGTGGGGGAGGCACGGAGGTGTGGGAGAGGCACGAAGGTGTGGGAGAGGCACGGAGGTGTGGGAGAGGCACGGAGGTGTGGGAGAGGAACGGGGGTGTGGGAGAGGAACGGGGGTGTGGGAGAGGCACGGAGGTGTAGGAGAGGAACGGGGGTGTGGGAGAGGCACGGGGGTGTGGGAGAGGCACGGGGGTGTGGAAGAGGCACGGAGGTGTGGGAGAAGCACGGAGGTGTGGGAGAGGCACGGAGGTGTGAGAGAGAAGCACGGGGGTGTGGGAGAGGAACGGAGGTGTGGGAGAGGCACGGGGGTGTGGGAGAGGCACGGGGGTGTGGGAGAGGCACAGGGTTTTGGGAGAGGCACAGGGATGTGGGAGAGGCACGGAGGTGTGGGTGAGGCACGGGGGAGTGGGAGAGGCACGGGGGTGTGGGAGAGGTACAGGGGTGTGGGAGAGGCACAGGGGTGTGGGAGAGGCACAGGGGTCTGGGAGAGGCACGGAGGTGTGGGAGAGGCACGGAGGTGTGGGAGAGGCACAGGGGTGTGGGAGAGGCACAGGAGTGTGGGAGAGGCACAGGAGTGTGGGAGAGGCACGGGGGTGTAGGAGAGGAACGGGGGTGTGGGAGAGGAACGGAGGTGTGGGAGAGGAACGGGGGTGTGGGAGAGGAACGGAGGTGTGGGAGAGGCACGGGGGTGTGGGAGAGGCACGGGTGTGTGGGAGAGGCACAGGGGTGTGGGAGAGGCACAGGGGTGTGGGGGAGGCACGGAGGTGTGGGAGAGGCACAGGGGTGTGGGAGAGGCACAGGGGTGTGGGAGAGGGACGGAGGAGTGGGAGAGGCACAGGGGTGTGGGAGAGGCACAGGGGTGTGGGAGAGGCACAGGGGTGTGGGAGAGGCACGGAGGTGTGGGAGAGGCACGGAGGTGTGGGAGCGGAACGGGGGTGCAGGAGAGGAACGGGGGTGTGGGAGAGGAACGGGGGTGTGGGAGAGGTACGAGGCTGTGGGAGAGGCACGGGGCTGTGGGAGAGGCAATGGGCTGTGGGAAAGGCACGGGGCTGTGGGAGAGGCACGGGGCTGTGGGAGAGGCACGGGGCTGTGGGAGAGTCACGGGGCTGTGGGAGAGTCACGGGGCTGTGGGAGAGGCACGGGGGTGTGGGAGAGGCACGGGGGTGTGGGAGAAGCACGGGACTGTGGGAGAGGCACGGGGGTGTGGGAGAGGCACGGGGGTGTGGGAGAGGCACGGGGGTGTGGGAGAGGCACGGGGGTGTCGGAGAGGCACGGGGGTGTGGGAGAGATTAAGGGATGTGTGAGATAGGCACGGGGCTGTGGGAGAGGCACGGGGCTGTGGGAGAGGCACGGGGCTGTGGAAGAGGCACGGGGGTGTGGGTGAGGCACGGGTGTTTGGGAGAGGCACAGGGGTGTGGGAGAGGCACGGGGGTGTGGGAGAGGCACGGGGGTGTGGGAGAGGCACGGGGGTGTGGGAGATTTTTTTTTTTTTATTTTGCCGCTTGCAGCGGCTACTTTATTGTGCACCCCACACTCATCCTGTGAGCGGTAGCGCAAAAGGATTACAGAGTAGGGTTTACAAAGGGTCATAATAATTAACCCCCGTTGTCAGGATATTATGGCACTGAATGTTACACATTATTTCATTTACATTATTTGTTTAGTTCTATACATAAAGGGTAACTTATTCACAAATGCGTGAGTACAGGCGTGTGAGGCAGTATGTCTGGCCTAACACTTTGTTATTCACATTTACGTGGGAGGTATTCAAGCACATTGCGTATTTGGTTCTGTACATGAGAATTGATATAGTTACTAAGTGCAAAAAAGTGAATACAATCTTAATATGTCGGCTATCTTGCCATTAGAGATGAAGTGTTGTGCCATTTCACACACAGTGTGCTTGGACCTGTCCCTAAATCGTTCTATCTTCACACAGTCGAGGACGTAGTGTTCAAGTGTGTGGCCATACACACTTTACATTTAGTTTTGTTTACATCTGCTTGAGGAACATACTGCCAAAGGTACTTATATCCAAACCTTAATCTAGGGGTTACAACATCTTGTAATCTAGTGATCTTGTTACTTGCTCCATATACATGTTTCACTTGATACATCTCATCATGGTAACCTATGGATCGACTAGTGCCTGTTTGCACTTGTCTGGTGTGGGAGAGGCACGGGGGTGTGGGAGAGGCACGGGGCTTTGGGAGAGGCACGGGGCTGTGGGAGAGGCACGGAGCTGTGGGAGAGGCACGGGGCTGTGGGAGAGGCACGGGGCTTTGGGAGAGGCACGGGGGTGTGGGAGAGGCACCGGGCTGTGGGAGAGGCACGGGGCTGTGGGAGAGCGTAAAGGACTCCTGTATCTGCCGCTATTATACGGTAAAACAGCTTCCGTGTTCTTACAGCCAACATCACTACCACTGTCTCGCACCAACACAGGGACGTGATGTATCCGACACTTACACATCTGAAGACAACCAACAATGGACAAGGGCATCTGGCGCTCAGTCTATCCAGTACTAAAGTATCGTCTTCACAATAAATCAGGGAGACTCGTTAACATATCCACCACACAGTGAAGTTGGTAGACCTCCACACACTCCCCCAGTTTGAAACTCACCTCCCCACCCTAAGACATATTGCTTTTATCCTGCCGCGTTTTCTAACCATATTTGGGATATAAGAACCCATGGTTGTGTCACCTCAAAGATCATTCACTTTCCTCACTAATGTCTTCCTTATCCCACAATATTAAGCAATGTATTTCTTTTAAACAAGCTCCGGTATATGCTCAAGGAGGAGATATTCTACTAACTACGGTCTCCCCCCTGTGCTGAATAAAATCGTCTCGCGTTGGCCAAATAAAATATTAAAAGTGGCGTCCCGGAAGTGAAGGGGTAAGGGGAATATATCTACATCATAACAATTGTTTTTAGATACAATATATTTGATGGAGAACATTTTCATTAATGTTTTTAAAAGTAAAATGTGTCGCTGACGGCGGGCCGCTGAAGGAGGGACTGTAAAAGAAAAAGGTTGTTGCTGTAGGCAGAAAGGGACAACAAAAGGTCAAAGTGGCTGTCCTCCGTCTGTACAGTGTATAGTTTTTCTCAAGTTTTACACAGACCCATTATGAAACCAAAAAAGTTCTTTGTACGTTATTCGAGTCATAAAATAACTTTCTTAATCAAAATGTTGTCTTCGTCTGATAAAATGTTGTATTTGCTTTTTATTTCAGTAGTAGTATCACTATTTATGAATGAATGGGTATTGGTTGTGTAATGACGGACGTGATTGGTGGATAGGTTTGGTATAGATCATATAGGTTGGCCGTTTGGAATCACAGGTGACCACGTGGGGCGTAGGAACACATTTCCGCAACTGTACAGTATCTCAAAAAATAACTGCCAGGATGGGTCCGATGACTTCCAACATGAAACTCGTTATGTCCCGGGAGGGTTGGTACGCGTGGCTCAGTGGAATACTAATCCTACTACATTTGGTAGCCGAACATCATATTAATTACGCCGAAATAAATACACATGGCATTACTTATGTTAAACTATACAAGGCAAGAACGCTCATATCCCAATATCTATCATCCGTGGTCTCATAATGTTTCACACAGTGTGCGGACAGATACTTTTTTATATATTGTAAGAATATAAGAACATAAGAATGGAGAAAACTGGTAGAGTTCTTTCACCGGTAAGTTTACCTATGAAGGGTTGTGAGGAGCTACACAGAAACAATTCGCCTGTATGACTTCGTCTCTTGTGTTGGACCAAGAGGAAGTTAGCCACTCAGGAAAGGTTGGCTGAAGTTTGTGTTCAAGTCAGGTTTATTAACTAATTATGTCACGGATCATGTATCAACTTCCTTACTAAGAGACAAGACGTGGTCATGTCTTAAGGAGTTCTGAACAACTTGATGAGTTGGTGTTTGCTAAAAGATGGAGATCTGTAATGGTTGGACATGAAATCGAGATGAGATATTAATTAAGGAAACGGTCTCGGAGCACGGAAGAATATTGGCTTTTAATATTAACATTGAATCAGAGAAAAATATACTTGTTTGGTTCTTGCATCATCTATTGTTACCTCCCTCACTCACCCACTCACCTGCATCTACACACTCCTCAATATTTAAGCTTTATCTTATGTATTTATTCTGTACCGGTCCGGCACGATCTTCTTGGGTGGGAAGGAAGGAGGTATTGATCATGGTGTTGCCAGGTTTCCACGCCGCTATCACTTTTATCACCAACTGATCAGCCTCTTTTATATTCACCCCAGAATTCTCATAGAGGAGATGTCGTTTGGTGCCAGACGCCTGACACTATCATCAACGAGGTATTACACCTTATATATAAAACGACAAAGGTGATGGTTGGCGCTGTCTCCTGGCCGTCATCGTTTATTTACAAAAAACAATATTAGTTGACCTCGAGAAAGACGAAGTAGAGGAAAGACTTACACTCACTTCCAACACTGTGGAGATTTGTTAAAGAGATGATTGTAACAGTTAGTTATCTTTCACACTCTATAAATCATGGTATCCATTTTCCCCTAGTGAGTGATGAACCACAATAAGAGTTTTGTTAAGGTAAGGTACACTTTTACAGCAGTAGTCACAGAGATGATTTGAAAGACTAAATCTCTTCGACAACAGCATCTGACACATGGCTCCGGACCAGCCTGTGCTTCACCCCCAGTTACCTTGTGGTAACTTTACACAAGAGTCGAGTAAGGAGCGTGCTTGGACCAGTCTGTTAACTCTACACAAGCTTCCCTTACCAAGATTCGAAATCTGGAAACTTAAAAGCCCAGCCCCAACACTCAAACCAGTGTTCTTCGTGTTGTGTACTTCTGTTGTCTGTGTCCACTGTTAAATAATCTGCGTCAGGTTACTCGGTGGTCTTCACGAATTGTCGACTTTCACCATCAACTAGCGTGAACCTGACCTGCGTGAACCAAACCTGACGTGAGTATGTAGAGTTTAACAACTGACGTCTCCGTATACTTAGGTCTCCCTCAATCAGAACTATCTCATGTGCCCGTCCTGTGTAGTATGTGATATACAGATCCCACAATATCTACTGCTCAGTCATCACCATAAATATATAACACATAACTCCCACTGTAATGTATACATGAAAAGCACTCTTCCTTGCAGTTCAACTAACATCGTATATGCTTACCGTTGTTAACGACTGTGTAAGACAAACAACTAAAGACCTCAAGCAAGGTTGGACTTGTTATTATTCATTGAATTTTAAACCCCGGTGCCTTAGAGCCATTTAATAAAAAAACATTCCAACAACACGTTGTACCAGAGATTACACAACTAAAATTGTGCAATATTTGACTACGTTATATTTCCATTATGTAGCTGTCACACCAAGTGATAAAAATTTTTATGATGAAACGAGGGTTACGGCCTCCCATCGTGATAGAGCTATTAGCTTATAATACTTACAGTACGTTTCTTTTTAACCGGTGCGCGCGCGCACACACACACACGAATGCCATAATGAATAAACACAGATGAAAGTGCCGCTAACACATACTGTATTAATTTTTTTAAGTTTTCCTTATTTATATTATTAATCCGTTATTTAAATTGAAGCTCATAATAAGATGAACGACTGATGACGCTTAATAAGATGAATGACTGATGACGCTTAATAAGATGAATGACTGATGACGCTTAATAAGATGAATGACTGATGACGCTTAATAACATCAATGACTGATGACGCTTAATAAGATGAATGGCTGATGACGCTTAATAATATGAATGACTGATGACGCTTAATAAGATGAATGGCTGATGACGTTTAATAAGATGAATGACTGATGATGCTTAATAAGATGAATGGTTGATGACGCTTAATAATATGAATGACTGATGACGCTTAATAAGATGAATGACTGATGACGCTTAACAACATCAATGACTGATGATGCTTAATAAGATGAATGGCTGATGATGCTTAATAAGATGAATGACTGAAGACGCTTAATAAGATGAATGACTGATGACGCTTAATAAGATGAACGACTGATGACGCTTAATAACATCAATGACTGATGATGCTTAATAAGATGAATGGCTGATGATGCTTAATAAGATGAATGACTGATGACGCTTAATAAGATGAACGACTGATGACGCTTAATAACATCAATGACTGATGACGCTTAATAAGATGAATGGTTGATGACGCTTAATAAGATGAATGGTTGATGACGCTTAATAAGATGAATGACTGATGACGCTTAATAACATCAATGACTGACGATGCTTAATAACATCAATGACTGACGATGCTTAATAAGATGAATGGTTGATGACGCTTAATAAGATGAATGACTGATGACGCTTAATAACATCAATGACTGACGATGCTTAATAACATGAATGGTTGATGACACTTAATAAGATGAATGGTTGATGACGCTTAATAAGATGAATGACTGATGACGCTTAATAAGATGAATGACTGATGACGCTTAATAACATCAATGACTGATGACGCTTAATAAGATGAATGTCTGATGGCGCTTAATAAGATGAATGACTGATGACGCTTTATAAGATGAATGACTGATGATGCTTAATAAGATGAATGTCTGATGGCGCTTAATAAGATGAATGACTGATGACGCTTAATAAGATGAATGTCTGATGGCGCTTAATAAGATCAATGACTGATGACGCTTAATAACATCAATGACTGATGACGCTTAATAAGATGAATGTCTGATGGCGCTTAATAAGATGAATGACTGATGACGCTTTATAAGATGAATGACTGATGATGCTTAATAAGATGAATGTCTGATGGCGCTTAACAAGATGAATGACTGATGACGCTTAATAAGATAAATGACTGATAACGCTTAATAAGATGAATAACTGATGACGCTTAATAAGATCAATGACTGATGATGCTTCATAAGATGAATGACTGATGACGCTTAATAAGATGAATGACTGGTGATGCTTAATATGATGAATGACTGATGATGCTTAATAAGATGAATGACTGATGACGCTTAATAAGATGAATAACTGATAACGCTTAATAAGATGAATAACTGATGACGCTTAATAAGATCAATGACTGATGACGCTTAATAAGATGAATGACTGATGACGCTTAATAAGATGAATGACTGATGACGCTTAATAAGATGAACGACTGATAACGCTTAATAACATCAATGACTGATGATGCTTAATAAGATGAATGGCTGATGATGCTTAATAAGATGACTGAAGACGCTTAATAAGATGAATGACTGATGACGCTTAATAAGATGAATGACTGATGACGCTTAATAACATCAATGACTGATGATGCTTAATAAGATGAATGGCTGATGATGCTTAATAAGATGAATGACTGATGACGCTTAATAAGATGATCGACTGATGACGCTTAATAACATCAATGACTGATGACGCTTAATAAGATGAATGGTTGATGACGCTTAATAAGATGAATGGTTGATAACGCTTAATAAGATGAATGACTGCTGACGCTTAATAAGATGAATGACTGATGATGCTTAATAACATCAATGACGACGATGCTTAATAAAGTGAATGGTTGATGACGCTTAATAAGATGAATAGTTGATGACGCTTAATAAGATGAATGACTGATGACACTTAATAAGATGAATGACTGATGACGCTTAATAACATCAATGACTGATGACGCTTAATAAGATGAATGTCTGATGGCGCTTAATAAGATGAATGTCTGATGACGCTTTATAAGATGAGTGACTAATGATGCTTAATAAGATGAATGTCTGATGGCGCTTAATAAGATGAATGACTGATGACGCTTGATAAGATGAATGTCTGATGGCGCTTAATAAGATGAATGACTGATGACGCTTAATAAGATGAATGTCTGATGGCGCTTAATACGATGAATGACTGATGACGCTTTATAAGATGAATGACTGATGATGCTTAATAAGATGAATGACTGATGATGCTTAATAAGATGAATGGCTGATGATGCTTAATAAGATGAATGACTGATGACGCTTAATAACATCAATGGCTGATGACGCTTAATAAGATGAATGGTTGATGACGCTTAATAAGATGAATGGTTGATAACGCTTAATAAGATGAATGACTGATGACGCTTAATAAGATCAATGACTGATGATGCTTCATAAGATGAATGACTGATGACGCTTAATAAGATGAATGACTGATGAAGCTTAATAAGATGAATGACTGATGATGCTTAAAAAGATGAATGACTGATGCACTTAATAAGATGAATGACTGATGACGCTTAATAAGATCAATGACTGATGACGCTTAATAAGATCAATGACTGATGACGCTTAATAAGATGAATGGCTGATGACGCTTAATAATATGAATGACTGATGACGCTTAATAAGAAGAATGGCTGATGACGTTTAATAAGATGAATGACTGATGCACTTAATAAGATGAATGACTGATGCACTTAATAAGATCAATGACTGATGACGCTTAATAAGATGAATGACTGATGACGTTTAATAAGATGATTGACTGATGACGCTTAATAAGATCAATGACTGATGACGCTTAATAAGATGAATGACTGATGACGCTTAATAACATCAATGACTGATGACGCTTAAAAAGATGAACGACTGATGACGCTTAATAAGATGAATGACTGATGACGCTTAATAAGATGAATGACTGATAACGCTTAATAAGATGAATAACTGATGACGCTTAATAAGATCAATGACTGATGATGCATCATAAGATGAATGACTGATGACGCTTAATAAGATGAATGACTGATGATGCTTAATAAGATGAATGACTGATAACGCTTAATAAGATGAATGACCGATGACGCTTAATAACATCAATGACTGACGATGCTTAATAAGATGAATGGTTGATGACGCTTAATAAGATGAATGACTGATGACGCTTAATAAGATGAATGACTGATGACGCTTAATAACATCAATGACTGATGACGCTTAATAAGATGAATGTCTGATGGCGCTTAATAAGATGAATGACTGATGACGCTTTATAAGATGAATGACTGATGATGCTTAATAAGATGAATGTCTGATGGCGCTTAATAAGATGAATGACTGATGACGCTTAATAAGATGAATGTCTGATGGCGCTTAATACGATGAATGACTGATGACGCTTTATAAGATGAATGACTGATGATGCTTAATAAGATGAATGACTGATGATGCTTAATAAGATGAATGACTGATGATGCTTAATAAGATTAATGACTGATGACGCTTAATAATATGAATGACTGATAACGCTTAATAAGATGAATGGCTGATGACGCTTAATAAGATGAATGACTGATGACGCTTAATAAGATGAATGACTGATAACGCTTAATAAGATGAATGACTGATGAGGCTTAATAAGATCAATGACTGATGACGCTTAATAAGATCAATGACTGATGACGCTTAATAAGATCAATGACTGATGACGCTTAATAAGATCAATGACTGATGATGCTTCATAAGATGAATGACTGATGATGCTTAATAAGATGAATGACTGATGCACTTAATAAGATGAATGACTGATGACGCTTGTTACGAGTTGGGGATTTAGAATATAGTTATACGTCTACCCAGATCCCAACAGGTAACAACAAAAAAAAAACAAAGACAATCGGACATAAAAGGGTAGACAAAGGATGCGAGTTTTCGTTGTATATAATAAAGTACCATAAATTCCTTAACAAAATATTCAGCTTATACACTACCCTTAACCAAACTTAACCTAAACACGAACAGTATATACATAGTAATAAAACATAAAACACTAGTGAAGCAATGTGGAGGGGAGAGAGGCAATACAAGATTACAAATACTTAAGTGAGGAGCTGAGATGGCTGACGAGCAAGGCTGAGTATGGTAGAAGACGGTAAATAGTCACTGTGCCGTAGGTTTCCAGGATAGGTGATCCTGTGGTCGCTTCCCAGAGTGAAGTGTGTCCTCTCCTCGAATTGGAGCTGACAAAGTAGACTGAGGCGGAAGTGACGCAACAACCAGGATATGGAGAAGGGAAACCCGGGAGTGGTAACTAAGACGAGCCATACTCGTGTTTCGTCCCTAGATGGCGTTGCTCGTGGTGCTGGGTAGGTAGATGAAGACAATCGGTGGAGGGGTTCGTAACACACCCCCCCTCCAAAGACCTTCGTAGCGCGGGCGCGAAGGAGGTGATCACCTGGTGCGTCTGGAGAGTAGCTGCTACATTTCCACTGGAGCTCGGGATAAGGAGTCTGCAATCAGGTTTTCCACCCCCTTTATGTGCCGGACTTGTAGATTATACGGCTGGGTGAGGAGAGCCCAGCGGAGGATTCGCTGGTTGGAGGTCTTGTTGGTTTGGATGAACGTGAGTGGGTTATGGTCGGTGAAGACCAGGGTTGTTTGTGGGCAAGACTGGAGGTAACATTCAAACTTCTTTATTGCCAACACCAGAGCCAGGGCCTCCTTCTCTATGGTCGAGTAGTTGGTCTGATGTTTTTTCAACTTGGCAGAGTAATATGCCACAGGGTGAAGGACATCAGTGGTTGGGTCGGGTTGTAGGAGCACAGCCCCCACTCCGACACCACTAGCGTCGATTTGCAGATGGAAGGGCAAGGTGTAGTCAGGGGGGTGGACTACAGGCTTACAGGCAAGGAAGGCTTTGAGGCGGTGGAAAGACTGGTCGCACTTCTGGTTCCAGATGTAAGGGACCGCAGAACTGGTAAGGTCTGTGAGGGGTCCGGCCACGCTGGAGAAGTTACTGCAGAACCGACGGTAGTAGCCGCACATCCCCAGGAAGCGCATGAGTTCCTTCCTCGTCCTTGGAGTGGGGAAGGACAAGATGGCTTCAACGTTTGCGTCCTTGGGTCTCACCATACCATGCCCAACGATATGTCCCAGGTAAGTCACCGAGGCCCGGCCAAAAGCAGATTTAGCCAGGTTTATGGTGAATCCAGTCTCTTGCAGTCGTGCAAACAGTATCTCCAAACGCACCAGATGTTCGTCCCAGCTGTCCGACACCACCACCAGGTCATCCAGGTAGGCGAACGTCCCACCTAGGTCTTGAATTAGGAAGTTTATGGCCCTCTGGAATGTGGCCGGAGCATTAGAAAAGCCAAACGCCATAACCAAATATTGAAAAAGACCAAATGGAGTTATAAATGCCGAGATTATTTTTGCCCTATCCGTGAGTCCTACTTGATAATAGCCTTTCAACAGGTCTATGGTACTGATAAATTGGGCACAGCCTATGCTGTCTATTATATCTTCAATCAAAGGTAAAGGGTAGGAGTCAGAGACAGTGACCTGGTTCACTTTACGATAATCTGTACAGAAACGAAAGGTGCCATCGGGTTTTGGAATGAGAAGGCAAGGTGAAGCCCAGGGGGAGGTACTAGGCTCAGCTAAGTTATGCTTTAACAAAAAATCTACCTCCTTTTTCATGATCTCTTTTTTTTGTGGATTTAGTCGATATGCTGATTGCCTAATGGGTTGTACATCATCTGAGATTAGCTTAATATCATGTTTAAGTATATTGCAAAATCCTGGGAGGTCTGATGTGACTTTAGGAAATGTTGATAATAACTTAGTGAGATCTTTTGCTTGAGATGGATTCAGAACAGAAAAATACTCATCCAAATTGTTGAGTATGTGACTGTTAGCAGGGTTCTCTTTAGGTAGAGGGAAGTCTAAATTCTCCAATAGGTCCATGTCATCTGTCTCCGGCCCTGACAAAACCGTATGCAATACAGGTAGGCTTACAGCCTCGGGGATGTCTTCCTCTGACTGCCTGGAATGGTAAAGTTTCATGAGATTAATGTGAACAAGTTGTGAATCTTTTCTGCGATCAGGAGTATGGACTATATAGTTGAGAGGAGATAGTTTATTAGCAACTATATAGGGACCAGTAAACTTGCTTTTAAGGGGAGAGCCTGGAATGGGTAGAAAGAGTAACACTTTGTCACCTGGAGAAAATGATCTTTTAACTAATTTAGGTTGGGACTTCACCATTTTCTCTTGGACTTTTTTTAAGTTTGACTGAGCAATGGTTCGGACTTCAGTTAATTTGTCCCGTAAAGTGTCAATGTATTGGGAAACTGTTGCGGGCTTAATAGAGGGAGTGTCAAACCACTGCTCCTTTACTATTTTAAGGGGTCCCCTAATTTGTCTCCCATATAGTAACTCGAACGGGGAGAATCCCAATGACTCCTGGGGACATTCCCTGATGGCAAAGAGTAACAAGTCTATGCTTTCATCCCATTCCTTTTGGTGTTCTATACAGTATTTTTTGATCATTGATTTGAAAGTTTGATGGAACCGTTCCAAGCAACCTTGGGATTGTGGGTGGTAAGCCGAAGATGTACAATGGTCCACACTGAGGTCTTTCATCACCTGTTCGAAAAGATTGCTCGTAAAATTGGTGCCCTGATCAGATTGGATCTCTTTAGGAATGCCCACTGAAGTGAAAAGATGCAAAAGATGTTTGATTACGTTTTTTGAAGTGATGCTTTTAAGGGGAAAAGCCTCAGGATAACGTGTACTGGTATCCATAACTGTGAGCAGGAATTGATTTCCCTTCTTAGTCTTTGGTAATGGGCCCACACAATCCACAACAATCTTTTCAAATGGGGTAGAAAATACTGGGATGGGCTTAATGGGAGCTGCTGGTATACTTTCATTTGGTTTTCCTACCATTTGACAAATATGACAAGATTTTAGGTATTGTGACACATCCTTCCTAAGTCCAGGCCAGTAATAGTGTTGGAGGAGCTTTTTATATGTTTTCAGGATTCCCAAATGTCCTGAAATACCATCATGGGCAAGGGCAATTAATGCTGGTCTGACTGAAGCTGGAATTACCACTTGATGTATTTCAGACCACGTGTCTAGATGGGCAAGCTCAGGGGGCCTATAGGCCCTCATCAAAACCCCTTCATGATAATAAAAACACGGAAGGGTGTTAAAATCTTTACCCTCAACTGCTGCATGATGAAGTTTATTCAAAGATGGATCAGATTGTTGGGCTTTAATGAGCTCATCCTTACTTATCGTCTTATTGTACAGATCTTCTGTGGGTAGGAAGATATTGGAGGTGGTTTTAGATGAAGAGGGCCCATTCCGCACACTCTGTGACCGGGTGACAGCACAAGATGGGAAAAGATGAGGAATAGTTTCTTTAAGGTCAGTGGTGGAGTTGACAGGTAAGGGAGAGTCGACTGTCTTTATGTTAGGAACCACTAGATCTCCTACCAAGTCATTACCCAATAATAAATGAATGCCACACACAGGCATTGGGTCTTTCCTTATGGCTATTTGCACTTCCCCAGTAATCAAGGGACATTGGAGGTGCACTTTAGCTAAAGGATAGGAAGAATGGGACGAGAGATCTGAAATTAGAACACTCTCATTTGTAAATGCGGTAGATATATCAGGAATGACGTTAAACAGGAGGATAGATTGTGCTGCGCCCGTATCACGTAGTATACGAATAGGGAAAGAACGAGACCCTTCTATGATTGAAATTTTTCCCTCATAGGTGAATGAAGAGAAGAGATCCTGATGGGGCCTTGCCACATTGGCATTTGCTATTGGTTTGGATTTGGGATCCAGGAAACTACTTTTAGCAATTCGACACTTTGGGTGTTTACAATTCTGGATCGTATGGCCTGGGTTTTTACAGTAAGAACAAGTAAGCTTGGTTGCATCGGGGGGAGTAGGTGTGGGACCTTTCGACCTACCACTCACGTTCCCAAGGTTATCATCAGAGGAGGACCTAACATGTCGGGAAGTACCACGTTCTCTACTGCCCAGTGACTCCACCAACAAAGCATACGCATCAGCCAGCTCAGCAGCACGCCCTAAATTAACCTCTCCACGCTCCTCCACATGCTTCAAGATGTGAAATGGTATCTTGCTTTTCCACTCCTCCAGGACTACCAAATTTAACAAATCCTGAAATGTGGAGGTCTCTGTAGCCTCTAACCACTTCTTAAAAAACCTAAGCTTTTCTTGAGCAAACTCAACAAATGTGTGTGAAAATGGTTTGGTTAGTTTACGAAACTTCTGCCGGTATCCATCTGGCGTGATAGCATAAGAGGTGAGGATATTCTTTTTTACGTTATCATAGTCATCAGTCTGGTCTAAACAGTTATAAACTCTACGAGCCTTACCATATAATTTAGGAACTAACACTGACACCCACTGGTCCTTTGGCCACTCATTCTTCGCGGCTATTTTCTCAAAAGTCCTAAATGACCCGTCCATATCGGATTCATCAAACCCGGGAACAAGGGAAGAAGCAGTAGCAGGGTTAAAAGCAGCGAGTTTCTCTTTTAATGCCACTTCTTTTGATTTAAACTCCGATGTTAAGGTGACTTCTGTCTCTCTCACCTGTAGTTCTTTCAGTTTAACCGCCTGCACCAACTTGGCCTGTTCCATCCTTTCTTCATGGTCCAACTTGTACTCCAACTTGGCCTGTTCCAACTTGGCCTGTTCCATCCTTTCTTCAGGGTCCAACTTGGCCTCCTGCTCCAACTTGGCCTGTTCCAACTCGAGTTCTTTCATTTTGATTTGGAACTCGAACCTAGCTCGTTCTAGTTCTAAGGGGTCTATTCGTTGTGTTTCTTCTTGAGGGCTAGCCAGACCCGAGGCAACTTCTGAGTGAGGAGGGGTGGTGGATAGTGGTTGAAGTTTCTTGGACATGGGCGTTAATCTGTCAACAGCGGATTCTTTTAAAACTTCTTGTTGAACCAACACTTCAATCACATGATTTTTTAACATTTCCTTAGTCAGTTGCTGTGAAAATGGGATATTGTAATAGTTGGCTATTTCTTTCCATTCTTTCTTCAGGATATTAACACGTAATTTAGCTACGGAAGGATTTTCAATAAAATCCTGAAGATCAAAACCTGAGGTGGCCATTGTTAAGAAAAATAGGATAAATTAACTAATGGTCAAAAGATAAGATAAGTGGATAACCCTAGAAAATATCACGGCAGTGGATAACCAGAAAGTCCCGGAAACTAACCAAGTTATACCTAGGGAAATTACACTTATGATTATTGTTCTTCCGAGAAGATCCTTAGATAAGGACAAGAGACTTGAAAGAGGTAGGGCGTATTACGGCATTAATATAAAGATCCGGATTAACAACCCTGATATACTTGAAAGAGGTAGGGCGTATTACGGCATTTATATAAAGATCCGGATTAACAACCCTGATATACTTGAAAGAGGTAGGGCGTATTACGGCATTTATATAAAGATCCGGATTAACAACCCTGAATGAGATAATGAGAAGAACAATAATTGAGGCTTTATAATTATGGGGTCCTGGTAGAGAGGGGCGTCCCAAGATATCACTTCACTCTAAACTAGTAACTATGGAACAGCCTACTCTGGAGTGAGGGTACGGCATTAAACAGATCCGGATTCTTCCCTACACTCGATAAGACTTACCACACGACTGCCACGTGTAATAACAGGTAAGCCTTATGACACTTGGAACCTATTATCCTACGTCTGTCACTCTTACTATACGGTAATACCAATATATGCACACACATATGAAGGAAACTTTAAACCACCGTAAAGCAATTGTAAACAGAAGTGACTGGGAGGGGTAATTAACACTGAGTAACAAGGGAGGAAGGAATATGGTACTTAAGGTCGTGTCCTGTCACGGTCGCCATTTGTTACGAGTTGGGGATTTAGAATATAGTTATACGTCTACCCAGATCCCAACAGGTAACAACAAAAAAAAAACAAAGACAATCGGACATAAAAGGGTAGACAAAGGATGCGAGTTTTCGTTGTATATAATAAAGTACCATAAATTCCTTAACAAAATATTCAGCTTATACACTACCCTTAACCAAACTTAACCTAAACACGAACAGTATATACATAGTAATAAAACATAAAACAATAGTGAAGCAATGTGGAGGGGGGAGAGGCAATACAAGATTACAAATACTTAAGTGAGGAGCTGAGATGGCTGACGAGCAAGGCTGAGTATGGTAGAAGACGGTAAATAGTCACTGTGCCGTAGGTTTCCAGGATAGGTGATCCTGTGGTCGCTTCCCAGAGTGAAGTGTGTCCTCTCCTCGAATTGGAGCTGACAAAGTAGACTGAGGCGGAAGTGACGCAACAACCAGGATATGGAGAAGGGAAACCCGGGAGTGGTAACTAAGACGAGCCATACTCGTGTTTCGTCCCTAGATGGCGTTGCTCGTGGTGCTGGGTAGGTAGATGAAGACAATCGGTGGAGGGGTTCGTAACACGCTTAATAAGATCAATGACTGATGACGCTTAATAAGATCAATGACTGATGATGCTTAATAAGATCAATGACTGATGCACTTAATAAGATCAATGACTGATGACGCTTAATAAGATGAATGACTGATGACGTTTAATAAGATGATTGACTGATGACGCTTAATAAGATGAATGACTGCTGACGCTTAATAAGATGAATGACTGATGATGCTTAATAACATCAATGACGACGATGCTTAATAAGGTGAATGGTTGATGACGCTTAATAAGATGAATAGTTGATGACGCTTAATAAGATGAATGACTGATGACACTTAATAAGATGAATGACTGATGACGCTTAATAACATCAATGACTGATGACGCTTAATAAGATGAATGTCTGATGGCGCTTAATAAGATGAATGTCTGATGACGCTTTATAAGATGAGTGACTAATGATGCTTAATAAGATGAATGTCTGATGGCGCTTAATAAGATGAATGACTGATGACGCTTGATAAGATGAAAGTCTGATGGCGCTTAATAAGATGAATGACTGATGACGCTTAATAAGATGAATGTCTGATGGCGCTTAATACGATGAATGACTGATGACGCTTTATAAGATGAATGACTGATGATGCTTAATAAGATGAATGACTGATGATGCTTAATAAGATGAATGGCTGATGATGCTTAATAAGATGAATGACTGATGACGCTTAATAACATCAATGGCTGATGACGCTTAATAAGATGAATGGTTGATGACGCTTAATAAGATGAATGGTTGATAACGCTTAATAAGATGAATGACTGATGACGCTTAATAAGATCAATGACTGATGATGCTTCATAAGATGAATGACTGATGACGCTTAATAAGATGAATGACTGATGATGCTTAATAAGATGAATGACTGATGATGCTTAATAAGATGAATGACTGATGCACTTAATAAGATGAATGACTGATGACGCTTAATAAGATCAATGACTGATGACGCTTAATAAGATCAATGACTGATGACGCTTAATAAGATGAATGGCTGATGACGCTTAATAATATGAATGACTGATGACGCTTAATAAGAAGAATGGCTGATGACGTTTAATAAGATGAATGACTGATGCACTTAATAAGATGAATGACTGATGCACTTAATAAGATCAATGACTGATGACGCTTAATAAGATGAATGACTGATGACGTTTAATAAGATGATTGACTGATGACGCTTAATAAGATGAATGACTGATGACGCTTAATAAGATGAATGACTGATGACGCTTAATAACATCAATGATTGATGACGCTTAAAAAGATGAACGACTGATGACGCTTAATAAGATGAATGACTGATGACGCTTAATAAGATGAATGACTGATAACGCTTAATAAGATGAATAACTGATGACGCTTAATAAGATCAATGACTGATGATGCATCATAAGATGAATGACTGATGACGCTTAATAAGATGAATGACTGATGATGCTTAATAAGATGAATGACTGATAACGCTTAATAAGATGAATGACCGATGACGCTTAATAACATCAATGACTGACGATGCTTAATAAGATGAATGGTTGATGACGCTTAATAAGATGAATGACTGATGACGCTTAATAAGATGAATGACTGATGACGCTTAATAACATCAATGACTGATGACGCTTAATAAGATGAATGTCTGATGGCGCTTAATAAGATGAATGACTGATGACGCTTTATAAGATGAATGACTGATGATGCTTAATAAGATGAATGTCTGATGGCGCTTAATAAGATGAATGACTGATGACGCTTAATAAGATGAATGGCTGATGACGTTTAATAAGATGAATGACTGATGATGCTTAATAAGATGAATGGTTGATGACGCTTAATAATATGAATGACTGATGACGCTTAATAAGATGAATGACTGATGACGCTTAACAACATCAATGACTGATGATGCTTAATAAGATGAATGGCTGATGATGCTTAATAAGATGAATGACTGAAGACGCTTAATAAGATGAATGACTGATGACGCTTAATAAGATGAACGACTGATGACGCTTGATAACATCAATGACTGATGATGCTTAATAAGATGAATGGCTGATGATGCTTAATAAGATGAATGACTGATGACGCTTAATAAGATGAATGACTGATGACGCTTAATAACATCAATGACTGATGACGCTTAATAAGATGAATGGTTGATGACGCTTAATAAGATGAATGGTTGATGACGCTTAATAAGATGAATGACTGATGACGCTTAATAACATCAATGACTGACGATGCTTAATAACATCAATGACTGACGATGCTTAATAAGATGAATGGTTGATGACGCTTAATAAGATGAATGACTGATGACGCTTAATAACATCAATGACTGACGATGCTTAATAACATGAATGGTTGATGACGCTTAATAAGATGAATGACTGATGACGCTTAATAAGATGAATGACTGATGACGCTTAATAAGATGAATGACTGATGACGCTTAATAACATCAATGACTGATGACGCTTAATAAGATGAATGTCTGATGACGCTTAATAAGATGAATGACTGATGACGCTTAATAAGATGAATGACTGATGACGCTTAATAAGATGAATGTCTGATGACGCTTAATAAGATGAATGACTGATGACGCTTAATAAGATGAATGTCTGATGGCGCTTAATAAGATCAATGACTGATGACGCTTAATAACATCAATGACTGATGACGCTTAATAAGATGAATGTCTGATGGCGCTTAATAAGATGAATGACTGATGACGCTTTATAAGATGAATGACTGATGATGCTTAATAAGATGAATGACTGATGACGCTTAATAAGATGAATGACTGATGACGCTTAATAAGATGAATGACTGATGACGCTTAATAAGATGAATGACTGATGACGCTTAATAAGATCAATGACTGATGATGCTTAATAAGATGAATGACTGATGACGCTTAATAAGATGAATGACTGGTGATGCTTAATATGATGAATGACTGATGACGCTTAATAAGATGAATGACTGATGACGCTTAATAAGATGAATGACTGATGACGCTTAATAAGATGAATGACTGATGACGCTTAATAAGATCAATGACTGATGATGCTTAATAAGATTAATGACTGATGACGCTTAATAAGATGAATGACTGATGACGCTTAATAAGATGAATGACTGATGACGCTTAATAAGATGAATGACTGATGACGCTTAATAAGATGAATAACTGATGACGCTTAATAAGATCAATGACTGATGATGCATCATAAGATGAATGACTGATGACGCTTAATAAGATGAATGACTGATGATGCTTAATAAGATGAATGACTGATGATGCTTAATAAGATGAATGAGTGATGCACTAATAAGATCAATGACTGATGATGCTTAATAAGATCAATGACTGAAGACGCTTAATAAGATGAATGACTGATGACGCTTAATAAGATGAACGACTGATAACGCTTAATAACATCAATGACTGATGATGCTTAATAAGATGAATGGCTGATGATGCTTAATAAGATGACTGAAGACGCTTAATAAGATGAATGACTGATGACGCTTAATAAGATGAATGACTGATGACGCTTAATAACATCAATGACTGATGATGCTTAATAAGATGAATGGCTGATGATGCTTAATAAGATGAATGACTGATGACGCTTAATAAGATGATCGACTGATGACGCTTAATAACATCAATGACTGATGACGCTTAATAAGATGAATGGTTGATGACGCTTAATAAGATGAATGGTTGATAACGCTTAATAAGATGAATGACTGCTGACGCTTAATAAGATGAATGACTGATGATGCTTAATAACATCAATGACGACGATGCTTAATAAGGTGAATGGTTGATGACGCTTAATAAGATGAATAGTTGATGACGCTTAATAAGATGAATGACTGATGACACTTAATAAGATGAATGACTGATGACGCTTAATAACATCAATGACTGATGACGCTTAATAAGATGAATGTCTGATGGCGCTTAATAAGATGAATGTCTGATGACGCTTTATAAGATGAGTGACTAATGATGCTTAATAAGATGAATGTCTGATGGCGCTTAATAAGATGAATGACTGATGACGCTTGATAAGATGAATGTCTGATGGCGCTTAATAAGATGAATGACTGATGACGCTTAATAAGATGAATGTCTGATGGCGCTTAATACGATGAATGACTGATGACGCTTTATAAGATGAATGACTGATGATGCTTAATAAGATGAATGACTGATGATGCTTAATAAGATGAATGGCTGATGATGCTTAATAAGATGAATGACTGATGACGCTTAATAACATCAATGGCTGATGACGCTTAATAAGATGAATGGTTGATGACGCTTAATAAGATGAATGGTTGATAACGCTTAATAAGATGAATGACTGATGACGCTTAATAAGATCAATGACTGATGATGCTTCATAAGATGAATGACTGATGACGCTTAATAAGATGAATGACTGATGATGCTTAATAAGATGAATGACTGATGATGCTTAAAAAGATGAATGACTGATGCACTTAATAAGATGAATGACTGATGACGCTTAATAAGATCAATGACTGATGATGCTTAATAAGATCAATGACTGATGACGCTTAATAAGATGAATGGCTGATGACGCTTAATAATATGAATGACTGATGACGCTTAATAAGAAGAATGGCTGATGACGTTTAATAAGATGAATGACTGATGCACTTAATAAGATGAATGACTGATGCACTTAATAAGATCAATGACTGATGACGCTTAATAAGATGAATGACTGATGACGTTTAATAAGATGATTGACTGATGACGCTTAATAAGATCAATGACTGATGACGCTTAATAAGATGAATGACTGATGACGCTTAATAACATCAATGACTGATGACGCTTAAAAAGATGAACGACTGATGACGCTTAATAAGATGAATGACTGATGACGCTTAATAAGATGAATGACTGATAACGCTTAATAAGATGAATAACTGATGACGCTTAATAAGATCAATGACTGATGATGCATCATAAGATGAATGACTGATGACGCTTAATAAGATGAATGACTGATGATGCTTAATAAGATGAATGACTGATAACGCTTAATAAGATGAATGACCGATGACGCTTAATAACATCAATGACTGACGATGCTTAATAAGATGAATGGTTGATGACGCTTAATAAGATGAATGACTGATGACGCTTAATAAGATGAATGACTGATGACGCTTAATAACATCAATGACTGATGACGCTTAATAAGATGAATGTCTGATGGCGCTTAATAAGATGAATGACTGATGACGCTTTATAAGATGAATGACTGATGATGCTTAATAAGATGAATGTCTGATGGCGCTTAATAAGATGAATGACTGATGACGCTTAATAAGATGAATGTCTGATGGCGCTTAATACGATGAATGACTGATGACGCTTTATAAGATGAATGACTGATGATGCTTAATAAGATGAATGACTGATGATGCTTAATAAGATGAATGACTGATGATGCTTAATAAGATTAATGACTGATGACGCTTAATAATATGAATGACTGATAACGCTTAATAAGATGAATGGCTGATGACGCTTAATAAGATGAATGACTGATGACGCTTAATAAGATGAATGACTGATGACGCTTAATAAGATGAATGACTGATAACGCTTAATAAGATGAATGACTGATGACGCTTAATAAGATCAATGACTGATGACGCTTAATAAGATGAATGACTGATGACGCTTAATAAGATCAATGACTGATGATGCTTCATAAGATGAATGACTGATGATGCTTAATAAGATGAATGACTGATGCACTTAATAAGATGAATGACTGATGACGCTTAATAAGATCAATGACTGATGACGCTTAATAAGATCAATGACTGATGATGCTTAATAAGATCAATGACTGATGCACTTAATAAGATCAATGACTGATGACGCTTAATAAGATGAATGACTGATGACGTTTAATAAGATGATTGACTGATGACGCTTAATAAGATGAATGACTGCTGACGCTTAATAAGATGAATGACTGATGATGCTTAATAACATCAATGACGACGATGCTTAATAAGGTGAATGGTTGATGACGCTTAATAAGATGAATAGTTGATGACGCTTAATAAGATGAATGACTGATGACACTTAATAAGATGAATGACTGATGACGCTTAATAACATCAATGACTGATGACGCTTAATAAGATGAATGTCTGATGGCGCTTAATAAGATGAATGTCTGATGACGCTTTATAAGATGAGTGACTAATGATGCTTAATAAGATGAATGTCTGATGGCGCTTAATAAGATGAATGACTGATGACGCTTGATAAGATGAATGTCTGATGGCGCTTAATAAGATGAATGACTGATGACGCTTAATAAGATGAATGTCTGATGGCGCTTAATACGATGAATGACTGATGACGCTTTATAAGATGAATGACTGATGATGCTTAATAAGATGAATGACTGATGATGCTTAATAAGATGAATGGCTGATGATGCTTAATAAGATGAATGACTGATGACGCTTAATAACATCAATGGCTGATGACGCTTAATAAGATGAATGGTTGATGACGCTTAATAAGATGAATGGTTGATAACGCTTAATAAGATGAATGACTGATGACGCTTAATAAGATCAATGACTGATGATGCTTCATAAGATGAATGACTGATGACGCTTAATAAGATGAATGACTGATGACGCTTAATAAGATGAATGACTGATGACGCTTAATAAGATGAATGACTGATGACGCTTAATAAGATCAATGACTGATGACGCTTAATAAGATCAATGACTGATGACGCTTAATAAGATGAATGGCTGATGACGCTTAATAATATGAATGACTGATGACGCTTAATAAGATGAATGACTGATGATGCTTAATAAGATGAATGACTGATGCACTTAATAAGATGAATGACTGATGACGCTTAATAAGATCAATGACTGATGACGCTTAATAAGATGAATGACTGATGACGCTTAATAAGATGAATGACTGATGACGCTTAATAAGATGAATGACTGATGACGCTTAATAAGATGAATGACTGATGACGCTTAATAACATGAATGACTGATGACGCTTAATAAGATGAATGACTGATGACGCTTAATAAGATGAATGACTGATGACGCTTAATAAGATGAATGACTGATGACGCTTAATAAGATGAATGACTGATGACGCTTAATAAGATGAATGACTGATGACGCTTAATAAGATGAATGACTGATGACGCTTAATAAGATGAATGACTGATGACGCTTAATAAGATGAATGACTGATGACGCTTAATAAGATGAATGACTGATGACGCTTAATAAATAATGACTGAGAGCTTATAAGATGAATGTTGATGACGCTTAATAAGATGAATGACTGATGACGCTTAATAAGATGAATGACTGATGACGCTTAATAACATGAATGACTGATGACGCTTAATAAGATGAATGACTGATGACGCTTAATAAGATGAATGACTGATGACGCTTAATAAGATGAATGACTGATGACGCTTAATAAGATGAATGACTGATGACGCTTAATAAGATGAATGACTGATGACGCTTAATAAGATGAATGACTGATGACGCTTAATAAGATGAATGACTGATGACGCTTAATAAGATGAATGACTGATGACGCTTAATAAGATGAATGACTGATGACGCTTAATAAGATGAATGACTGATGACGCTTAATAAGATGATGATGTATGACTGATGACGCTTAATAAGATGAATGACTGATGACGCTTAATAAGATGAATGACTGATGACGCTTAATAAGATGAATGACTGATGACGCTTAATAAGATGAATGACTGATGACGCTTAATAAGATGAATGGCTGATGACGCTTAATAAGATGAATGACTGATGACGCTTAATAAGATGAATGACTGATGACGCTTAATAAGATGAATGACTGATGACGCTTAATAAGATGAATGACTGATGACGCTTAATAAGATGAATGACTGATGACGCTTAATAAGATGAATGACTGATGACGCTTAATAAGATGAATGACTGATGACGCTTAATAAGATGAATGACTGATGACGCTTAATAAGATGAATGACTGATGACGCTTAATAAGATGAATGACTGATGACGCTTAATAAGATGAATGACTGATGACGCTTAATAAGATGAATGACTGATGACGCTTAATAAGATGAATGACTGATGACGCTTAATAAGATGAATGACTGATGACGCTTAATAAGATGAATGACTGATGACGCTTAATAAGATGAATGACTGATGACGCTTAATAAGATGAATGACTGATGACGCTTAATAAGATCAATGACTGATGACGCTTAATAAGATGAATGACTGATGACGCTTAATAAGATCAATGACTGATGATGCTTCATAAGATGAATGACTGATGACGCTTAATAAGATGAATGACTGATGATGCTTAATAAGATGAATGACTGATGATGCTTAATAAGATGAATGACTGATGCACTTAATAAGATGAATGACTGATGACGCTTAATAAGATCAATGACTGATGACGCTTAATAAGATCAATGACTGATGATGCTTAATAAGATCAATGACTGATGCACTTAATAAGATCAATGACTGATGACGCTTAATAAGATGAATGACTGATGACGTTTAATAAGATGATTGACTGATGACGCTTAATAAGATGAATGACTGATGATGCTTAATAAGATGAATGACTGATGACGCTTAATAAGATGAATGACTGATGATGCTTAATAAGATGAATGACTGATGACGCTTAATAAGATGAATGACTGATGACGCTTAATAAGATGAATGACTGATGATGCTTAATAAGATGAATGACTGATTTCGCTTAATAAGATCAATGACTGATGACGCTTAATAAGATCAATGACTGATGATGCTTAATAAGATGAATGACTGATGACTACAAAGCTCCATACCACAGTATACCCGATACCCATCACTCCAGGCTTATTTAATCCCTTTTGATAATAAACTGGTAAAACTATTAGTTAACTCATTGTCTTACCGGTATATACAACAACACTATTTACATTTTCCCATAGAAACTGATGTGTTATTTGTCGTATTATGAAAAACCTCTAACATCATCTACATATAGTAGTCGCAGTAAACACGTATAACATTATTACTACCTTAAAAGGTGTGTAAGAACAGAACATAAGAACTATAACTAAAAAACGGGAGAACAGCCGACATAACAAACAAAGCAAAAACACAAAAAACACAATTAAATGTTTTCTTTCAGAAACATAACACAACACGAGGAGCTTCAGGGTCGATGACAAGTACACATAAGACAGCCCAAATAATAAAGTATCCTTCAATAATAACATTATACCATCGAACTGGTACACAGAGACAGAGGTCAGTTATTTCTTCAGACGAAAGCCGATTATAGTGATGTAAAATAATTATACGTACTGTTAGCTCCATGGTGTTTCATAAAACTTTTCATTGTGTGGCAGCAAAATAAACAAAGTGTCTTTGTATTATTATGAAAAGGATATTAAATAAGATATTTTGTCGTTTTATAACCTATTAATTAATCAACTGACTAACGTGTGGTGTTCGCAAATGGAAAAAACACAAATACTGATTTAATAGTTTTATAATCCTGAAGATTTTTAGATACTGAAGAAAACTGTAAGACTCGACGATTTACAATACTAATGGAACATCATGATAAAACTCTATTGTTTAGAAATATGTGGCGAGTGGTGCAGGGAAGGTCTCTTTATTTTTAATTATGGTTGCAAGTATTCTGTAAGCGGCTTTCTATTCCCTCGAGGCTTGAACGTTCATTAATGCTGATAACTGGGCAATAACTCGATACAATATTTTTGGGTTCGACGAAAACAAGCTTTAGTATTGCACAAACTGGCATGATGAAGTACACCAGGAACTCGATAGAAGACTCGAGGAATTGTCCCGTAAACGTTTGTATACTTCCCACCTTCACACAACGTCCTCACATTCCAGGTTCCTTCCTATTCTGAGTTTAGTCCGCTCAGTCTTACTCCTTCCGGATGGCTGTTTAATGCCGGAGCCTTTGTGCAGTTGTGACAGTACTTGGCAGTTCCCCGCTGGACCACAAGCACGGCAGACAATGTGGTTGTAATTTAGGTGACGCTGATCCACAGGAACGCCCGATAACCATTTACGGTCTCTGTACAGGTTCCTCCCAGGTTAAAATTTAAATGAGGATAGTGACAAGTCCCGTGTCTTTCCTCACCAAAGGACTTCTACTCGTATATATAAAAACCAAAAACAACAATAGCTTTAATTATGTTAATCTATTTCTATTGTCAGTATTATTTTGATTATTCAAGTCACATATATTTAGACGCATAATGTCGTTAAGTTCAATGGCTATAAATTTAATATAAAGAAATCGTGTCACATTTTAGCTCATCTTGAGTAAACTCTCCCAGTCATTATTCTTCTTCAGTCTAGGAACTTATATCAGAATCAAGTGAGCGAGGTATGTTAGGCGATAGAAGCCTTGTGTGCAATGGTCTTATTAATTACTTGAGAGAGACCAGGAGGGGTTTCCAACTAAGCGACAGATTACCTAAGGCAAGATTAAGCCATAATTGGGGTGCCAGGGAAACAAAGAGCTAATTTTGGTGGAGGATTATCTTAGACAGTCCCATTCATTCACATTATTTGTACTGTACAACTATATACTCGTGAAGACTGCTCCAGGTTTATCTTATATCACAACGTCAAAAAGCCAAGAATCTGGACCCGAAATAATGGGGGGGGGGGGGGGGGTTCTGTAGCATAGTTTTGGAATTAATTATTTTGCTTAATTATTTATGATATGTATTTTAAAGATGAACTGCATAAATTATTGATCAGAATGAAGACTTGGGGAAAAAATATGGTAATAACTTAGATCCCTTGCACACCTAACACACTTATTTTAGTAATACTTTAGATCCCGTGTGTACCTATACTATTTACTCTAGAGTAGTTATTTATAGAAGACAATATTTTCTTTATTCGATACCCGTACATCAATAGTATATTTTTTTCTCTATATTTTCTTCTCATATGTAATGTAAGTGTCCCCGCCAGGATCATCCACCGACAGTTGTTGGCTTCAAATGTTGTTGTAGCTTACGTTTACGTGTGATTGATTCCGATGACTGCTACATTGTATCCTTCATCTTATATCAGTCATGTCAGTCACTCGCTCTCTCCTCATTAGTCTATAAGACGCAAGCGTCGCCTCAATGTTCTGGTACTGAGCTTGGGTGTGGGAGTGGCCATCAAGACACATCAGCAGGTGTGGGAGTGGCCATCAAGACACATCAGCAGGTGTGGGAGTGGCCATCAAGATACATCAGCAGGTGTGGAGGTGGCCATCAAGATACATCAGCAGGTGTGGGAGTGGCCATCAAGACGCATCAGCAGGTGTGGGAGTGGCCATCAAGATACATCAGCAGGTGTAGGGGTGGCCATCAGCAGGTGTGGGGAGGACTAGGTGTTCACTGACCGCTATCTTGTAGTTGTGAAAAATTGACCAACTTTTGATTACTTGCCAGACGGACCTACAGCAGGAGTCAGGAGGAGCACCACAAGTTGTGAGGGAACGTCTTTCCTCCGAGATGTTTTGGTGATGGTTGAGTGGGCGTGTAACCATGGGTCGCCCCCTAGGACCTACACTCGGAGATGTTTTGGTGATGGTTGAGTGGGCGTGTAGCCATGGGTCGCCCCCTAGGACCTACACTCGGAGATGTTTTGGCGATGGTTGAGTGGGCGTGTAGCCATGGGTCACCTCCTATCACCCACACTCGGAGATGTTTTGGTGATGGTCGAGTGGGCACGAGTCATGGGTCCCTCCAAGCGCCCTCACTCACCAACCCATTCCTGTCTTTCCCGGGAACTACATGGTTATAAAAAAGACCACTTGCATTTAAACCTCTAATCAACATGGTATTTCAGAAAGACGTTTCATAATTAGGGGGAAAGGGGGGTGGTGTATTCCTGAGACATATACAAGGATAAATGACTCCCTGACCATAGTGTCGTAGTTATTATACCACCAAATCGGGTAGGGGATGACAAAATATCAAGCCCTGTTTAAAGTACGTGATAACGCCGAGTGGGTCTGTTGATAGTCCACATGTAGTGACACATAAATCTTATTAGGTACGATTCTCAATCAATGTTTGGCCGGCATTAGTACAGTAGTCCATTAGGGTGTGTCATAGGAGGGAAGATCAGCTAAAACTAATGGCCCATCACTTTTTTGGTAGATTTTAGTGTATATAAACAGAAAATAATTTCAGTTTCAATATTTTGCAACCTTTTGCGAGGTAAATTTTAGCGTGAAATTTATCGAAAATCTAACGTACAGCTGCATTAGTGCATTACAATTAAATAGTGAACATTGCTTTCTGACTTCATTCTTTAACCGAACTAACAATATTTTTTTCTGTTTCAGATTCTGATGCATTTATAAGTTGATAATATTTGCGATGGCTGCTTGTGTCAGGACGAGGAACCAAAAATCCAGCCATCTCAGTCACTATCTTGGGTCTGGAAGAGAGCTCCTGAAGTCGGAGTTGCCTACATTGAGAGATGCTTTGAGATACGGTGTTTTAATCAGGCAAATCAGTGAAAAGAACCAAAGAACTTACACAAACAAAGACATTGCCAGTGATATGACCAAAGCTGTCTTGGCACAGTACACTCTGGCTAACGCTCAGTTCAAGCCTCCAGTCATAACAAGTCAGAAGAAGATTAGCGAGAGACTGCTAGCCAGTTGGGAAAAGGCAAGTGATATCTCTCTTGGGAGAGGAAAACTTGCAGTTAAGGACAGCTTTGCCAAGCAACTGGACCAGTTATTTGACATAATTACTTGCAAGTGCCCAATTGTTCTCTGTCCTGAGTTTGGATGCGATCGTGACTGTAAATCCGAGGCCCACATCTCCTGTATTTGCAAGCGTGAACTGAAGATTCCTGTGATCGAACTGGCATTTGTCAAAGCACAGAGAGAGAAGACTGGCAGTATAGGGGCTCTCATGATTTCTAGCCAAGATATTCCGGAGTCCAAGAGACAGGAGGCTGCCACAGAGAGACAGAAGAGGAGAAGAGTTGCCGAGGAAAAGAGACTTGAGAAGGCCCAGGGTGAGGTAAAAAAGGCCGATGATTGGAGTCAAGCTGATTCAGAGTTTATTGGCTTCCCCATGGCTGATCCGAGTGCTGGCCAGGAGAATGGTGACTTTGTCCCTAACCCAAAAAATAATGATCCCAAACCTTCCAGGCATAAGATTCGAAATAGGAAAGATATCCCGAGCATAGCTCTGGCCAGCATGCGACACCACACTGGTCCCAGAGAAACTGCAGAGATAGCAACAGCTGCCTGGATTGACGGTGGTTTGATAACACCTGATGATGTTCACCTGGTGATAGATCATAACAAAGTAAGGAGAGCTCAGGAGAAACTTGTCAGTAACCTAGAAGAGGAGTTTGATAAGGGGATAAGAGAAAATGGAATCAATTGTTTGTTCTTTGATGGGAGAAGGGATGACACTAAAGTGTTCATGAAAGTTGGAGATTCTGACAAGTTGTTCCCTGCCATGGTGAAGGAGAAACACTACTCCTGCTGCAGTGAACCAGGAGGGAAGTATTTGTGGCATTTCACTCCAGAGAAAGATGACTTCAGGAAACCAGCTGAGATAGTGGCAGATAACATTGTGAACTGGCTCAGAGAGAGGAACGTAGACCAGACCCTGCAGGCCATTGGAGGGGACAGCACCAACACGAACACAGGGTGGCAAGGGGAGGTCATACAGTGGATAGAGCGGAAGATTGGGAGGAAGCTGGTCTGGATTGTTTGTGACCTCCACACCAACGAGTTGCCACTCAGACATCTGATCCAGGAGCTGGATGGCAAGACTCTTTCAAACAACAGATGGTCTGGTCCTCTTGGCAAGATGCTGGACTCTGCAACTGAGTTGAAAATAAATCCGAGCTTTGAAAAAATTACAGTTGGCCCTCCACTCGTTGAGCTTGCACATACTGTCATTGACGACCTGAGTACTGACCAGTACTATGGTTACATGATTTGCAGTGCCATCAAAACTGGGGTCATGCCTGATAGACTTGCTTACCTGCAGATAGGTCCAGTCTCACATTCTAGGTGGCTCACAACGGCTCTCAGGTTCTGCAGAATTTGGGTCGCTCATCATAAACTGAAAGGGAACCAGCTTCACAACCTGAGATTTATTGTCCAATTCATCGTGAGTGTCTACTTGCCAAATTGGTTCAACACCAAGGTCAAGTCATCGTTCTCCGAAGGTCCGAGGCATGTTCTCTTCCAGCTTGAGCTCCTGAGGAGTCAGCCAAGGAAGGTTGTTCAGATTGTGGAGCAGACTGTGAGGAGATCTTCCTGGTATGCTCATCCCGAGGCAGTTCTGCAGACAATGCTCTGCAGTAAGGATGAGGAGGAGAGAAGAGTGGCAGTCAAAAAGATCTTGGATATGAGACTTATGAGAGGATCTGGGCATGACGAATCCGTTGGTGACGATTCCTTCAGGGTCAGGAAGACTCCTAAAGTCAATCTAGGTGCCAAGACTCTCACTGATCTCATAGATCTGGATAACATCCAGGCTGGCAGTGAGCCCCCTCTTACCTGCAGCCTCACCAATGTTCAAGTCAGAGCTTTCTTGGACAACCCCATGCATGTCCCTGCCTGGCCCTCGCACACCCAGAGTATAGAGCGTTGTGTACAGCAAGTGAGCGAGGCCAGCAGTCAAGTGTACAGCCAGGAGAGGAGGGAAGGCTACATCCGAGCTCAGGTGGTCAGCAGGGAGGTGATGAGTAGAAACAGAAGCAAGAAAGACATGTTCTCTATGGTGTGCAGCAACACCGGGTCGTAGTAGTAAAACCGGTTTTTGTATTTGATGATTTTGTTTTCTAAAGGAATATTAAATTTAATAAATGTGTCAAGATCATTCGTTTCACTATTCTGGATCATTTTCATCCTAATAAATTAACCTGATACATTTACTTTACTTTAAATAAGCTATTTAGTGGTGTTGGTAAAAGGGTGGGAATACTGAATTTTCATAAGATTTCAAGTTAAAATTTACATAGCAAAAAATGAAAACTTTTCAAATCTGAAGATATCACATGATTCTGCACATAGAACTACATCATTAATACCATGGGCCGATTTTTCAAACTCAAAAAAAAAATTCGCCTCCGTATGACACACCCTAGTAGTCCATATCTGTTGCCCCAGTGACTGACAGGTAGAACATTAACACATTTTCTTGGGGACACCTTGCCAGTTATGCTTGAGGAGGTGCCCTTCAGGACACGTCAACAACTGTGGTACATGCATGATGGTACCCCCAGCTCATTTTGCTCGAGGAACAACGGAACTTCTAAATGTTGGGCATCCTGGCAGGTGGGGGCCCTGTTCCAGAGCCAACTCGATCACCTGACCTAAATTCCCTTGGCGTCTATCAGTGGGGTAACGTTAAAATCAAAGAGTATGCTCAATGTTTGTCTTTGATACCCCCAAAATGTTCTACACTACTGAGGGTATACACAAACACTTGTTATCTTGAAAGTAGGTTCTTATTCTCGTACGGGAGATATACAGTACAGAGGAAACAAATAGACGTGGGCTTCCACACCATAAGGACTAGCGATCTCAACTCCCTGTATCACTCCGTGCTGGTATGCACAGATGCCAGCGTTCACAAGCTGAATACATAATATGTAAATATTATAATTCACATACATAACATGGTGCATAATAAATGGAAATATTACATAGGATTAAGACATGTTCTGTAATACTTTACTATACATAATTAATAGAGTAATATAAGAATACACAGCTTAAGGTACTACTTCGTGTCCATATTATACATATGCTACAAAGGTCCTGACTCATGAGGAGCTGTGGCACCAAGTGCAAGACAGTGCCACAACCATTAGCAACACCCCTGGAGTCTTCGAACATGCACGAGTCACTTTAGCAACGGGCTGAAGTCTGCATTCAGGAAGAGAGCCGAAACTTTTAACATTTACTGTAAAATTCATATCAGGTTGCGTATGATTTTAAATAACTTGTAATAGCAACACTGGATATTTCGTTTATACTCCGACGATTTTATCACACTACAGCCCCAACTGTCAGGTTATAAGTTATAACTCCGAACCTATAATCATGAAGTCATTTATCCATGTCTGTCTCAGTATGTCTCAGGAATACACCCCCAGAACTATGAAACGTATTTCTGAAACACCCTGTATTAAGGATACGTGCATGGCATTTTGAAGCTATAAGTCGGCTCAACACAGCCAATGTTCTTAAGACTACTTGTATTCCACACATCACAATAGGCTATACAGTTCACCTCTGAGTGTGGGCAATAACAAACTTCTATTTCTAGACATCAAGAGAGAAAGATCAAACAATACCGTCACTACTTGCATTTACAGAAAACCTATGTACACACAACACAGGCCTCACTATTGACTTAACTTTAGATATTCTTATAAAAGACTCCAACTTACAGGTAGTAGGTAGCTATCAAACAGGGAGGTACTACCGCCTGGGAAGGTATTGGAAGCATAATGTGTTGTCTAATAGTAGACTCTGCTGCCATATGGCATCACAAAAGTTGTGACCAAGTCCCAGGTTGCTGATCTGTCTTTCTGCCTCATTTACACACAATTGCAGGGTCTCAATTGTTTCTCTTACTTGACAACACAACATACATATAGCGTTTCTCACTACTGATTATTTTTTCTTTATAGTTCTTTATTGTTATGATTATTACAGTGTTATTATTATTATTATCATCGGTAGAACTTTATTTTACTTTTTATATTATATTTTATTTACTATGAATAATTATTACCCGGCGTTGTCCAGGTTTGTTTTTTACGAAATTCTCTCTCTCTCTAAGTCTATCGTTCTGTCATGCATAGTCAATAATCCATAACTAGCTCTTCAGAAAACTAACAATATCTACTTTCCATTTGTTTTCTCGTTCATTTCCATTCATTTCAGAAACCACTTTTCATGTAAATGTGGTGATTCCAGTTGTAGTCCTCGGTCGGTTCACATTAACTTGTCTCTCTCGCCAAAAAAGTACAGAAACTGACGTAATTAACGTGCAGCCAGGAAGCCAAACAGACCTTGCAGGGTTGGGGACATCCACTCACAAATATATCCAGAGGGAGGTTTTTAATCCATCGTAATGTCCAACTATTAGAAAACAGTATCGCTGTTAATATTCAAAATTGCGTATTCGAGAATTTTTTTTGTCTCCTTTCTTGTTGAAGTATCAGTAATGCGCATATCACAAATATATCAACGATTTGAATCCTACTTGGTACTTACACACGTGAGCAGTGTGTTATCCAGTGTGAGCCTCACTAACAAACATCACAGGTTACCCGGCCTCCGCCATTCTCCTGTACTGTCACACTATTGAGTAGGCCAACCGCCCAAACAGCTAGTAAACTGATAGGTAGTACAGTACACTATACCGGCCAAAAAATTGTACAGTATAACAGATCGCTTAATATGTTAATCTGCTTTCATCTTCGTTTTGTGTTCATCAGACTACTTTAATAGCCTCCCAAATACACACACAAAAAACCCTTCATTATTCACGTAATAATGTTCACTGCACTTCTCCCACAGCTTGTCCGGTTTATACTCTGTCGTTTGTATAAAATGGTAACAAGCAGCTTCATTACAATCAACTGTCCGGTAAATTTATTCTCATATCTTAGAGGGTGAAATATACTATAATTATTAGCTGTAGCCAGAGAATTATTCACCCATAAACGATAATCACTCGGCTGACCACATGATCACTTAGTATATTTATTAGGTCTATAAACAAAGGGATAAGACGAATCAAACTTACATATATGCCTTTATATATTATGAGAGGGGGTCAAAACTTGGCTCTCTAATGACAACTGAAATCCTAACGCTGCTAACCTTACTAACTCAAAGAGGCAACAACTTTTCTCTGTATTTTGTTTTGGAAATCTACCACAGACTTTTGAGCTTTAACCTGATACTGTTAAGAACAGTTTTTATGAGACTTTACAGTGATGAATGTAAGAATATTATGGCAACACTCTCTGCGTTATGAAGGAGCGTTCCTCACACCTGCTGCCAGTAATCATTCACCTGTGTCGTCTTGACTAAATATCTACCACCTTCCTGAAGACAAGTATTGATTCAGGTCATCCGGAGAAAGTGTCATCATTAATAATCCCTTTTCTATCGTCCTCTGTCTCTTCACTTTCTCTCTAAAATCTTCAAATCTTTCCCCAATTCATTTCCGGGAGGATATTGAGTCTCTCGGTAGTCTCTCTGGTCACCAATATGGTTTACGCCCAGGAAAATCCATTGGTGACTTTCTTACTTCTTTTGGGGATTTTATATTGTGGATGTTGATGTTTCTAAAGCCTTTGATAGGGTGTAACACGAGACTGATCACCAGCCTTGTCTCAGCTGGTGTCCCTCACTCATTCTCAACTCTCGTCTTCATTTAGCTTTAGGGTCCTTCCACTCTTTGATGGAATGACCACTTCTTTCCTTCCCATAATATTGGTGTTTCTCTGTGTCTCCGCCCACCCCTCTTCCTCATTTCTATAACTCGTAACTCAATCCGGTATTACTCTTAATTCAACTCTGCTTTATTTTACCACCTCTCAAATCTACTCCACATTCTGCCGCTCGATCTCGTTTTCACCTAATAACTTCCATCTTTATAAACAGATCCGGATAGGTTTACCCAGTAAGGCGGACGGAAGTAACCTGATGAGTCAACGTTTCTATGATCCAATATTTTCCTTCTCCCTTTCATTAAGTTCTTAGAATTTTACAGTTCCTGAATAAGAAATCTTACGCAGACACACACGTGCTCACACATCACATTCCGAAGACTCCTCTCGATCTCTTCAGGAGAAGGGTGAGATCACAGTATTCAGGAGACATTTCCCTTTCTGGATCACTCTGCTGAGGCGCTGGAACAAGTACAGCTCTGGAGCTTCTCGAATTGCCTAAATGTGGCGCTGTAGGGTCTATCTCCAGGCCCTCACCGACCCCCGTTATCACCTCCAGTATACTGTACTACAAGACGCCAGGTGTTCGGGGTTATGGTACAATACAGATTGTTATAGAAAAACTCAGTTCCAAATTTTAAGAGACTTTTATGATAACGGAAATAATAACGGACTCTAAGGCCGTCCCGCGGGTGTTGTGAGGGGATGTTGGTAATATTTACGGAAATATTGATAACACTACGGGATGTTGCTAACACTGCGAGAATTTGATAACAATGAGTGGATGTTTGTAACAGTGGCGGATGTTGGTAACACTGAGGTGGCTCACATTGCCCCCTGGCTGGTAGTGAACCCACCACCACACAGACCCAAGTGAGGTACTGTACCGTCAACCCACCACCACACAGACCCAAGTGAGGTACTGTACCATCAACCCACCACCACACAGACCAAAGTGAGGTACTGTACCGTCAACCCACCACCACACAGACCCAAGTGAGGTACTGCACCGTCAACCCACCACCACACAGACCCAAGTGAGGTACTGTACCGTCAACCCACCACCACACAGACCCAAGTGAGGTACTGTACCATCAACCCACCACCACACAGACCCAAGTGAGGTACTGTACCATCAACCCACCACCACACAGACCCAAGTGAGGTACTGTACCATCATCCCACAACCACACAGACCCAAGTGAGGTACTGTACCGTCAACCCACCACCACACAGACCCAGGTGAGGTACTGTACCGTCAACCCACCACCACACAGACCCAAGTGAGGTACTGTACCGTCAACCCACCACCACACAGACCCAAGTGAGGTACTGTACCGTCAACCCACCACCAAACAGACCCAGGTGAGGTACTGTACCATCAACCCACCACCAATCAGACCCAGGTGAGGAAACATCAACCCACCACCACACAGACCCAGGCGAGGTACTGTACCGTCAACCCACCACCAAACAGACCCAGGTGAGGTACTGTACCATCAACCCACCACCAATCAGACCCAGGTGAGGTACCATCAACCCACCACCAGACAGACCCAGGCGAGGTACCATCAACCCACCACCACACAGACCCAGGTGAGGTACCACCAACCCACCACCAGACAGACCCAGGCGAGGTACCATCAACCCACCACCACACAGACCCAGGTGAGGTACTGTACCGTCAACCCACCACCACGCAGACCCAGGTGAGGAATCATCAACCCACCACCACACAGACCCAGGTGAGGTACCATCAACCCACCACAACACAGACCCAGGCGAGGTACTGTACCGTCAACCCACCACCACACAGACCCAGGTGAGGTAACATCAACCCACCACAACACAGACCCAGGCGAGATACTGTACCGTCAACCCACCACCACACAGACCCAGGTGAGGTATCATCAACCCACCACCACACAGACCCAGGCGTGGTACCACCACACAGACCCATCACCACACAGACCCAGCCGAGGTACCATCAACCCACCACCACACACACCCAGGCGAGGTAACAACCCACAACCACACAGACCCAAGCGAAGTACCATCAACCCACCACCACACAGACCCAGGCTAGGTACCCTCAACCCACCACCACACAGACCCAGGCGAGGTACCATCAACTCACCACCACACAGACCCAGGCGAGGTACCATCAACCCACCACCAGACATACCCAGGCGAGGTACCATCAACCCACCACCACACAGACCAAGGTGAGGACCCATCAACCCACCACCACACAGACCTAGGCGAGGTACCATCAACCCACCACCAGACATACCCAGGCGAGGTACCCTCAACCCACCACCACACAGACCTAGGCGAGGTACCACCAACCCACCACCAAACACACCCAGGCAAGGTACCATCAACCCGCCACCACACAAACCCAGGCGAGGTACCATCAACCCACCACCAGACATACCCAGGCGAGGTACCATCAACCCACCACCACACAAGACCCAGGCGAGGTACTATCAACCCACCACCAGACAGACCCAGGCGAGGTACCATCAACCCACCACCACACAGACCCAGGTGAGGTACCACCAACCCACCACCAGACAGACCCAGGCGAGGTACCATCATCCCACCACCACACAGACCCAGGCGAGGTACCATCAACCCACCACCAGACATACCCAGGCGAGGTACCATCAACCCACCACCACACAGACCTAGGTGAAGAACCATCAACCCACCACCACACAGACCTAGGCGAGGTACCATAAACCCACCACCAGACATACCCAGGCGAGGTACCCTCAACCCACCACCACACAGACCTAGGCGAGGTACCATCAACCCACCACCACACAGACCCAGGCGAGGTACCATCAACCCACCACCACACAGACCCAGGTGATGTACCATCAACCCACCACCACACAGACCCAGGCGAGGTACCATCAACCCACCACCACACAGACCCAGGTGAGGTACCATCAACCCACCACCACACAGTCCCAGGTGAGGTACCATCAACCCACCACCACACAGACCAAGGCGAGGTACCATCAACCCACCACCACACAGACCCAGGCGAGGTACCATCAACCCACCACCACACAGACCCAGGCGAGGTACCATCAACCCACCACCACACAGACCCAGGCGAGGTACCATCAACCCACCACCACACAGACCCAGGCGAGGTACCATCAACCCACCACCACACAGACCCAGGCGAGGTACCATCAACCCACCACCAGACGGACCCAGGCGAGGTACCATCAAACCACCACCACACAGACCCACGTGAGGTACCATCAACCCACCACCACACAGACCCAGGCGAGGTACCATCAACCCACCACCAGACACACCCAGGCAAGGTACCATCAACCCACCACCACACAGACCCAGGCGAGGTACCATCAACCCACCACAACACAGACCCAGGCGAGTTACCATCAACCCACCATCAGACATACCCAGGCAAGGTACCATCAACCCGCCACCACACAAACCCAGGCGAGGTACCATCAACCCACCACCAGACATACCCAGGCGAGGTACCATCAACCCACCACCACACAAGACCCAGGCGAGGTACCATCAACCCACCACCACACAGACCAAGGCGATGTACCATCAACCCACCACAACACAGACCCAGGCGGATTACAATCAACCCACCACCACACAGACCCAGGCTAGGTACCACCAACCCACCACCTGACAGACCCAGGCGAGGTACCATCAACCCACCACCACACAGACCAAGGCGAGGTACCATCAACCCACCACGAGATATACCCAGGCAAGGTACAATCAACCCACCACCACACAGACCCAGGCGAGGTACCATCAACCCACCACCACACAGACCCAGGCGAGGTACCATCAACCCACCACCAGACACACCCAGCCAAGGTACCATCAACCCACCACCACACAAGACCCAGGCGAGGTACCATCAACCCACCACCACACAGACCAAGGCGAGGTACCATCAACCCACCACCACACAGACCCAGGCGGATTACCATCAGCCCACCACCACACAGACCCAGGAGAGGTACCACCAACCCACCACCAGACATACCCAGGTAAGATACCATCAACCCACCACCACACAGACCCAGGTGAGGTACCACCAACCCACCACCACACAGACCCAGGTGAGGTACCACGAACTCACCACCAGACAGACCCAGGCGAAGTACCATCAACCCACCACCACACTGACCCAGGCGAGGTAGTGTACCGTCAACCCACCCCACACAGACCCAGGTGAGGTACCATCAACCCACCACCACACAGACCCAGGCGAGGTACCACCAACCCACCACCACACGGACCCAGGCGAGGTAACAACCCACCACCACACAGACCCAGGCGAGGTACCATCAACCCACCACCAAACACCCAGGCGAGGTAACAACCCCACCACACAGACCCAAGCGAGGTACCATCAACCCACCACAACACAGACCCAGGCGAGGTACCATCAACCCACCATCAGACATACCCAGGCAAGGTACCATCAACCCACCACCACACAGACCTAGGCGAGGTACCATCAACCCACCACCAGACAGACCCACGCGACGTACCATCAACCCACCACCACACAGACCCAGGCGAGGTACCATCAACCCACCACCAGACATACCCAAGCAAGGTACCATCAACCCACCACCACACAGACCCAGGCGAGGCAGCATCAACCCACCACCACACAGACCCAGGCAAGTTACCATCAACTCGCCACCACACAGACCCAGGCGAGGTACCATCAACCCACCACCACACAGACCCACGCGAGGTACCATCAACCCACCACCACACAGACCCAAGCGAGGTACCATCAACCCACCACCACACAGACCCAGGCGAGGTACCATCAACCCACCACCAGACAGACCCAGGCGAGGTACCATCAACCCACCACCAGACAGACCCAGGCGAGGTACCATCAACCCACCACCACACAGACCTAGACGAAGTACCATCAACCCACCACCACACAGACCCAGGCGAGGTACCATCAACCCACCACCAGACATACCCAGGCGAGGTACCATCAACCCACCACCACACAGACTCAGGCGAAGTACCATCAACCCACCACCAGACACACCCAGGCGAGGTACCATCAACCCACCACCACACAGACCCAGGCGAGGTACCATCAACCCACCACCACACAGACCCAGGCGAGGTACCATCAACCCACCACCAGACGGACCCAGGCGAGGTACCATCAAACCACCACCACACAGACCCAGGCGAGGTACCATCAACCCACCACAACACAGACCCAGGCGAGTTACCATCAACCCACCATCAGACATACCCAGGCAAGGTACCATCAACCCATCACCACACAGACCTAGGCGAGGTACCATCAACCCACCACCAGACAGACCCACGCGACGTACCATCAACCTACCACCACACAGACCCAGGCGAGGTACCATCAACCCACCACCAGACATACCCAGGCAAGGTACCATCAACCCACCACCACACAGACCCAGGCGAGGCAGCATCAACCCACCACCACACAGACCCAGGCAAGGTACCATCAACTCGCCACCACACAGACCCAGGCGAGGTACCATCAACCCACCACCACACAGACCCACGCGAGGTACCATCAACCCACCACCACACAGACCCAGGCGAGGTACCAACAACCCACCACCACACAGACCCAGGCGAGGTACCATCAACCAACCACCAGACAGACCCAGGCGAGGTACCATCAACCCACCACCAGACAGACCCAGGCGAGGTACCATCAACCCACCACCACACAGACCTAGACGAAGTACCATCAACCCACCACCACACAGACCCTGGCGAGGTACCATCAACCCACCACCAGACATACCCAGGCGAGGTACCATCAACCCACCACCACACAGACCTAGACGAAGTACCATCAGCCCACCACCACACAGACCCAGGCGAGGTACCATCAACCCACCACCAGACATACCCAGGCGAGGTACCATCAACCCACCACCACACAGACTCATGCGAAGTACCATCAACCCACCACCAGGCACACCCAGGCAAGGTACCATCAACCCACCGCCACACAGACCCAGGCGAGGTACCATCAACCCACCACCAGACACACCCAGGCAAGGTACCATCAACCCACCACCACACAGACCCAAGCGAGGTACCATCAACCCACCACCACACAGACCCAGGCGAGGTACCATCAACCCACCACCACACAGACCCAGGCGAGGTACCATCAACCCACCACCAGACGGACCCAGGCGAGGTACCATCAACCCACCACCACGCAGACCCACGCGAGGTACCATCAACCCACCACCACACAGACCCAAGCGAGGTACCAACAACCCACCACCACACAGACCCAGGCGAGGTACCATCAACCAACCACCAGACAGACCCAGGCAAGGTACCATCAACCCACCACCAGACAGACCCAGGCGAGGTACCATCAACCCACCACCACACAGACCTAGATGAAGTACCATCAACCCACCACCACACAGACCCAGGCGAGGTACCATCAACCCACCACCACACAGACCCAGGAGAGGTACCACCAACCCACCACCAGACAGACCCAGGCGAAGTACCATCAACCCACCACCAGACACACCCAGCCAAGGTACCATCAACCCACCACCAAACATACCCAGGCGAGGTACAATCAACCCACCACCACACAGACCTAGGTGAGGAACCATCAACCCACCACCTCACAGACCTAGGCGAGGTACCATCAACCCACCACCACACAGGCCTAGGCGAGGTACCATCAACCCACCACCAGACATACCCAGGCGAGGTACCCTCAACCCACCACCACACAGACCTACGCGAGGTACAATCAACCCACCACCACACAGACCCAGGCGAGGTACCATCAACCCACCACCACACAGACCCAGGCGATGTACCATCAACCCACCACCACACAGACCCTGGCGAGGTACCATCAACCCATCACCAGATATACCCAGGTAAGGTACAATCAACCCACCACCACACAGTCCCAGGCGAGGTACCATCAACCCACCACCACACAGACCCAGGCGAGGTACCATCAACCCACCACCAAACACACCCAGGCAAGGTACCATCAACCCGCCACCACACAAACCCAGGCGAGGTACCATCAACCCACCACCAGACATACCCAGGCGAGGTACCATCAACCCACCACCACACAAGACCCAGGCGAGGTACCATCAACCCACCACCACACAGACCAAGGCGATGTACCATCAACCCACCACAACACAGACCCAGGCGGATTACAATCAACCCACCACCACACAGACCCAGGAGAGGTACCACCAACCCACCACCAGACAGACCCAGGCGAGGTACCATCAACCCACCACCACACAGACCAAGGCGAGGTACCATCAACCCACCACCAGATATACCCAGGCAAGGTACAATCAACCCACCACCACACAGACCCAGGCGAGGTACCATCAACCCACCACCACACAGACCCAGGCGAGGTACCATCAACCCACCACCAGACACACCCAGCCAAGGTACCATCAACCCGCCACCACACAGACCCAGTCGAGGTACCATTAACCCACCACCAGACATACCCAGGCGAGGTACCATCAACCCACCACCACACAAGACCCAGGCGAGGTACCATCAACCCACCACCACACAGACCAAGGCGAGGTACCATCAACCCACCACCACACAGACCCAGGCGGATTACCATCAACCCACCACCACACAGACCCAGGAGAGGTACCACCAACCCACCACCAGACATACCCATGTAAGATACCATCAACCCACCACCCACAGACCCAGGTGAGGTACCACCAACCCACCACCACACAGACCCAGGTGAGGTACCACGAACCCACCACCAGACAGACCCAGGCGATGTACCCTCAACCCACCACCACACAGAAATAGGCGAGGTAGTGTACCGTCTACCCACCACCACACAGACCCAGACGAGGTACCATCAACCCACCACCACACAAACCCAGGAAAGGTACCATCAACCCACCACCAGACATACCCAGGCGAGGTACCATCAACCCACCACCACACAAGACCCAGGCGAGGTACCATCAACCCACCACCACACAGACCAAGGCGATGTACCATCAACCCACCACCACACAGACCCAGGCGGATTACAATCAACCCACCACCACACAGACCCAGGAGAGGTACCACCAACCCACCACCAGACATACCAAGGCAAGGTAACATCAACCCACCACCACACAGACCCAGGAGAGATACCACCAACCCACCACCAGACAGACCCAGGCTAGGTACCATCAACCCACCACCACACAGACCCAGGCGAGGTACTGTACCGTCAAACCCACCACCACACAGACCCAGGTGAGGTACCATCAACCCACCACCACACAGACCCAGGTGAAGTACCACCAACCCACCACCACACGGACTCAGGCGGGGTAACAACCCACCACCACACGGACACAGGCGAGGTACCATCAACCCACCACCACACACCCAGGCGAGGTAACAACCCACCACCACACAGACCCAGGCTAGGTACCATCAACCCACCACGACACAGACCCAGGCGAGGTACCATCAACCCACCATCAGACATACCCAGGCAATGTACCATCAACCCACCACCAGACAGACCCACGCGAGGTACCATCAACCCACCACCACACAGACCCAGGCATGGTACCATCAACCCACCACCACACAGACCCAGGCGAGGAAGCATCAACCCACCACAACACAGACCCAGGCAAGGTACCATCAACTCGCCACCACACAGACCCACGCGAGGTACCATCAACCCACCACCACACAGACCCAAGCGAGGTACCATCAACCCACCACCACACAGACCCAGGCGAGGTACCATCAACCCACCACCACACAGACCCAGGCGAGGTACCATCAACCCACCACCACACAGACCCAGGCGAGGTACCATCAACCCACCACCACACAGACCCAGGCGAGGTACCATCAACCCACCACCACACAGACCCAGGCGAGGTACCATCAACCCACCACCACACAGACCCAGGCGAGGTACCATCAACCCACCATCAGACGGACCCAGGCGAGGTACCATCAACCCACCACCACACAGACCCACGCGAGGTACCATCAACCCACCACCACACAGACCCAGGCGAGTTACCATCAACCCACCACCACACAGACTCATGCGAGGTACCATCAACCCACCACCACACAGACCCAGGCGAGGTACCATCAACCCACCACCAGACATACCCAGGCGAGGTACAATCAACTCACAACCACACAGACCCAGGAGAGGTACCATCAACCCACCACCACACACACCCAAGCAAGGTACCATCAACCCACCACAACACAGTCCCAGGCGAGGTACCATCAACCCACCACCACACAGACCCACGCGAGGTACCATCAACCCACCACCACACAGACCCACGCGAGGTACCATCAACCCACCACCACACAGACCCAGGCGAGGTACCATCAACCCACCACCAGGCAGACCCAGGCGAGGTACCATCAACCCACCATCAGACAGACCCAGGCGAGGTACCATCAACCCACCACCACACAGACCCAGGCGAGGTACCATCAACCCACCACCAGACACACCCAGGCAAGGTACAATCAACCCGCCACCACACAGACCCAGGCGGGGTACCATCAACCCACCACCAGACATACCCAGGCGAGGTACCATCAACCCACCACCACACAGACCCAGGCGAGGTACCATCAACCCAGTATCACACAGACCAAGGCGAGGTACCATCAACCCACCACCACACAGACCCAGGCGGATTACCATCAACCCACCACCACACAGACCCAGGTGAGGTACCAGCAACCCACCACCAGACATACCCAGGCAAGGTTCCATCAACCCACCACCACACAGACCCAGGCGAGGTAGTGTACCGTCAGCCCACCACCACACAGACCCAGGTGAGGTACCATCAATCCACCACCACACAGACCCAGGTGAGGTACCACCAACCCACCACCAGACAGACCCAGGCGAGGTACCATCAACCCACCACCACACAGACCCAGGCGAGGTACCTTCAACCCACCACTAGACAGACCCAGGCGAGGTACCATCAACCCACCACCACACAGACCTAGACGAGGTACCATCAACCCACCACCACACAGACCCAGGCGAGGTACCATCAACCCACCACCACACAGACCCAGGCGAGGTAGTGTACCGTCAACCCACCACCACACAGACCCAGGCGAGGTACCATCAACCCACCACCAGACAGACCCAGGCGAGGTACCATGAACCCACCACCACACACACCCACGCGAGTTAGCATCAACCCACCACCACACAGACCAAGGTGAGGTACCATGAACCCACCACCATACAGACCTAGGCGAGGTACCATCAACCCACCACCACACAGACCCAGGCGATTTACCATCAACCCACCACCAGACACACCCAGGCAAGGTACAATCAACCCGCCACCAAACAGGCCCAGGCAAGGTACCATCAACCCACCACCACACAAGACCCAGGCGAGGTACCATCAACCCACCACCACACAGACCAAGGAGAGGCACCATCAACCCACCACCACACAGACCCAGGCGGATTACCATCAACCCACCACCACACAGACCCAGGCGGATTACCATCAACCCACCACCACACAGACCCATATAAGGTACCACCAACCCACCACCAGACATACCCAGGCAAGGATGAATAATAGACTCTTAGATCTTCTAGGGAAAAAGAAAGGAGTATATAGAAAAGTTAAGAAAGGCGAAAATCACTTACTTGGTTACTATCAGAACCTAACAAGACAGGTAAAAACAGAAATTAGGAAAGCAAAGAGAAATTATGAAATCAAGGTCGCAAACGAATCGAAAAATAACCCCAAAGCTTTTTATCAACTGTATAAATCAAAGGTTGGAGATACAATAGGTCCCCTTACAACTACAACAGGAGAAATGACTGATGATGAGTTAGAAATGTGTAGTATGTTAAATAGTCATTTTCGCTCCGCATTCACAAATGAAAACCTAGCACAGTTTCCAGAAGTTCATAAGTATATAACGACAGTATAGAAAATATGTTGATGAATATCATATTTACTAGTAACGATGTGCTTCAAGTAATTAACAAACTGAAGCCTCATAACTCGCCTGGTCCAGCCGAGGTATATGCCAGAATATTAAAATAATGTAGAGATGAGTTGAGTAAACCATTAGCAGTTTTATTTAATAAATCATTAGAATCGGCCTAGTGCCATAAGCTTGAAACTTGCAAATGTAGTTCCGATTTTCAAAAGGGTGATAAATCAATTGCATCAAATTACTGTCCCATTAGTCTCACGTCAATCATAGGCAAGTTGCTAGAGTCAATTATTGCTACAAAAATCAGAAGCCACCTTGAAACATTCAACTTAATTCATTCTTCTCAGCACGGGTTCACCCAGGGACGTTCTTGTCTCGCAAATTTGCTTAGTTTTTCTCAGAAGTATATGAAGCGGTAGATAATGATAAGTCATATGATATAATTTATTTAGATTTCAGTAAAGCATTCGATAGAGTCCCTCATGAGAGATTGATAAGGAAGGTAGAAGCACATGGAATAGGTGGATCATTATTAAAATGGATTAGGTCATGGTTAACTGGTAGGAAACAAAGAGTCAGCATAAATGGATTAAAGTCAGACTGGGGTGCGGTCAAAAGCGGAGTTCCCCAGGGATCTGTATTAGGCCCTCTGCTGTTTGTTATATTCATTAATGATCTTGATTTAGGTATTCTAGTAGGATTAGTAAATTTGCAGATGATACCAAAATGGGGAGAGTGATAAATTCAGACAGTGACTTTGAACACCTTCAAAGAGATCTAGATACCTTACATGAGTGGTCAGTAGATTGGCAAATGAATTTTAATACTGATAAATGCAAGGTACTACAGATAGGGAAGACGAATACAAACGTTAAGTATAAACTAGGTAACACGGAATAGAAAACTCAGATTGTGAAAAAGATCTAGGTGTATTTGTTAGCAACGACTTGAAACCTAGAAAAGAATGTATTAGCGTTCGCAACAAGGCAAACAGGATTCTTGGGTTCATATCTAGGAGTGTGAGTAACAGAGCTGCTGACGTTATCTTGAAACTTTACCTAGCATTAGTGAGGCCACACATGGATTATGCGGTTCAAGTTCTGGTGTCCTTATTATAGAATGGACATAGATTCCTTGGAGAGAGTACAAAGAAGAATGACAAAAACGATCCATAATATTAGAAACCTTCCATATGAAGAAAGACTGAAAAGCTTAGGCTTGCATTCATTAGAGAGGCGTAGAGTTAGGGGAGATATGATAGAGGTGTTCAAGTGGGTAAGTAGGATTAACAGGGTAAAATGGAAGATGTTCTGAAGCTCAGTAATAACGAAATAACTAGAACAAATGGCTTTAAATTAGATAAATTCCGATTCAGAAAGGATATAGGCAAGCACTGGTCTGGTAATAGAGTTGTGGATATGTGGAATAGGCTACCGAGTGCTATAGTAGGATCGGGGACGCTAGGGAGCTTCAAGACGAAGTTGGATAGGCACATGGAAGTGCTGGGATGGGTGTGAAAGGGATCTGCCCTGTATGGGCCAGTCGGCCTCCTGCAGTATCCCACGTTCTTATGTTCTTATGTTCTTAAGGTACCATCAACCCACCACCACACAGACCCAGGCGAGGTAGTGTACCGTCAACCCACCACCACACAGACCCAGGTGAGGTACCATCAACCCACCACCACACAGACCCAGGTGAGGTACCATCAACCCACCACCACACAGACCCAGGTGAGGAAACAACACCCCACCACCAGACAGACCCAGGCGAGGTACCATCAACCCACCACCACACAGGCCCAGGCGAGGTAGTGTATCGTCAACCCACCACCACACAGACCCAGGTGAGGTATCATCAACCCACCACCACACAGACCCAGGAGAGGTACCACGAACCCACCACCACACGGACCCAGGCGAGGTAACAACCCACCACTACACAGACCCAGGCGAGGTACCATCAACCCACCACCACACACACCCAGGCGAGGTAACAACCCACCACCACACACACCCAAGCTAGGTACCAACAACCCACCACGACACAGACCTAGGCGAGGTACCATCAACCCACCATCACACATACCCAGGCAAGGTACCATCAACCCACCACCACACAGACCTAGGCGAGGTACCATCACCCCACCACCAGACAGACCCGCGCGAGGGACCATCAACCCACCACCACACCAGACCCAGGCGAGGTAGTGTACCGTCAACCCACCACCACACAGACCCAGGTGAGGTACCATCAACCCCCACCACACAGACCCAGGTGAGGTACCACCAACCCACCACCCAGACAGACCCAGGCGAGGTACCATCAACCCACCACCACACAGACCCAGCCGAGGTAGTGTATCGTCAACCACCACCACACAGACCCAGGTGAGGTATCATCAACCCACCACCACACAGACCCCAGGAGAGGTACCACGAACCCACCACCACACGGACCCAGGCGAGGTACAACCCACCACTACACAGACCAGTGCGAGGTACCATCAACCCACCACCACACACACCCAGGCGAGGTAACAACCCACCACGACACAGACCCAGGCGAGGTACCATCAACCCACCATCACACATACCCAGGCAAGGTACCATCAACCCACCACCACACAGACCTAGGCAAGGTACCATCACCCCACCACCAGACAGACCCGCGCGAGGTACCATCAACCCACCACCACCACACAGACCCAGGCGAGGCAGCATCAACCCACCACCACACAGACCCAGGCAAGGTACCATCAACTCGCCACCACACAGACCCAGGCGAGGTACCATCAACCCAACACCACACAGACCCACGCGAGGTACCATCAACCCACCACCACACAGACCCAGGCGAGGTACCATCAACCCACCACCAGACAGTCCCAGGCGAGGTACCTTCAACCCACCACCAGACAGACCCAGGCGAGGTACCATCAACCCACCCCACCACACAGACCTAGACGAGGTACCATCAACCCACCACACACAGACCCAGGCGAGGTACCATCAACCCACCACCACACAGACCCGAGGCGAGGTACCATCACCCACCACCAGACAGACCCTGGCGAGGTACCATCACCCACCACCACACAGACCCACGCGAGATACCATCAACCCACCACCACACAGACCCAGGCGAGGTACCATCAACCCACCACCACACAGACCCTGGCTAGGTACCATCAACCCACCACCACACAGACCTAGGCGAGGTACCATCGACCCACCACCACACAGACCTAGGCGAGGTACCATCGACCCACCACCACACAGGCCCAGGCGAGGTACCATCACCCCACCACCACAGACCAGGTGAGGTACCACCAACCCACCACCAGACAGACCCAGGCGAGGTACCATCAACCCACCACCACACAGACCCAGGAGAGGTAGTGTATCGTCAACCCACCACCACACAGACCCAGGTGAAGTATCATCAACCCACCACCACACAGACCCAGTAGAGGTACCACGAACCCACCACCACACGGACCCAGGCGAGGTTACAACCCACCACTACACAGACCCAGGCGAGGTACCATCAACCCACCACCACACACACCCAGGCGAGGTAACAACCCACCACCACACACACCCAAGCTAGGTACCATCAACCCACCACGACACTGACCCAGGCGAGGTACCATCAACCCACCACCACACATACCCAGGCAAGTTACCATCAACCCACCACCACACAGACCTAGGGGAGGTACCATCACCCCACCACCAGACAGACCCGCGAGAGGTACCATCAACCCACCACCACACAGAACCAGGCGAGGCAGCATCAACCCACCACCACACAGACCCGGCAAGGTACCATCACACCCGCCACACAACACAGACCCAGGCGAGGTACCATCAACCAACCCACCACACACGAACGCGACCGCGAGGTACCATCAACCCACCACCACACAGACCCAGGCGAGGTACCATCAACCCACCACCACACAGACCTAGGCGAGGTACCATCACACCGCCACCACCAACGACCCCGCGCGAGGATACCATCAACCCACCACCACACAGACCCAGGCGAGGCAGCATCAACCCACCACCACACAGACCCAGGCAAGGTACCATCAACTCGCCACCACACAGACCCAGGCGAGGTACCATCAACCCAACACCACACAGACCCACGCGAGGTACCATCAACCCACCACCACACAGACCCACGCGAGGTACCATCAACCCACCACCACACAGACCCAGGCGAGGTACCATCAACCCACCACCAGACACTCCCAGGCGAGGTACCTTCAACCCACCACCAGACAGACCCAGGGAGGTACCATCAACCCCACCTACCACACAGACCTAGACGAGGTACCATCAACCCACCACCACACAGACCCAGGCGATGTACCATCAACCCACCACCACACAGACCCAGGCGAGGTACCATGAACCCACCACCAGACAGACCCTGGCGAGGTACCATCAACCCACCACCACACAGACCCACGCGAGATACCATCAACCCACCACCACACAGACCCAGGCGAGGTACCATCAACCCACCACCACACAGACCCATGCGAGGTACCATCAACCCACCACAACACAGACCTAGGCGAGGTACCATCGACCCACCACCAGACAGACCCGCGAGAGGTACCATCAACCCACCACCACACAGAACCAGGCGAGGCAGCATCAACCCACCACCACACAGACCCGGCAAGGTACCATCAACTCGCCACCACACAGACCCAGGCGAGGTACCATCAACCAACCAGCACACAGACCGACGCGAGGTACCATCAACCCAACACCACACAGACCCAGGCGAGGTACCATCAACACACCACCACACAGACACTGGCGAGGTACCATCAACCCACCACCAGACAGACCCACGCGAGGTACCAATCAACCTACCACCACACAGACCCAGGCGAGGTACCATCAACACACCACCACACAGACCCAGGCGAGGTACCATCAACCCACCACCAGACAGACCCAGGCGAGGTACCATCAACCCACCACCACACAGACCCAGGCGAGGTACCATCAACACACCACCACAGACCCAGGCGAGGTACCATCAACCCACCACCAGACAGTCCCAGGCGAGGTACCTTCAACCCACCACCAGACAGACCCAGGCGAGTACCATCAACACCACCACCACACAGACCTAGTCGAGGTACCATCAACCCACCACCACACAGACCCAGGCGAGGTACCATCAACCCACCACCTCACAGACCCAGGTGAGGTACCATCAACCCACCACCAGACAGACCCAGGCGAGGTACCATCACCCACCACCACACAGACCCACGCGAGATACCATCACACCCACCACCACACAAACCCAGCGAGGTACCATCACCCCACCACCACACAGACCACGCGAGGTACCCATCACCCACCACCACCAGACCTATGCGAGGTACCATCGACCCACAACCCCACAGACCTAGGCGAGGTACCATCGACCCACCACCAACGCAGACCCAGGCGAGTGTACCATCAACCCACCCACCAGATATACCCAGGCAAGGTACAATCAACCCCCACCACACAGACCCAGGCAGGAACCATCAACCCACCACACACAGACCCAGGCGAGGTACCATCAACCCACCACCAGACACACCCAGGCAGGTTCCATCACCCACCACCACACAGACCCAGGCGAGGTACCATCAACCCACCAACAGACATACTCAGCCGTGGTACCATCAACCCACCACCACACCGCCCAGGCGAGGTACCATCAACCCACCATCAGACACACCCAGGCAAGGTACATCAACCCCCACCACACACAGCGACCCAGGCGAAGTACCATCAACCCACCACCACACAGAACCCAGGCGAGGTTCATCAACCCACCACCACACAGACCCAGGCGAGGTACCATCAACCCACCACCAGACACACCCAGGCAAGGTACCATCTACCCCGCCACTCCTACACATGACCCAGGCCGAGGTACGCGATCAACCCACCACCCGACATAACCCACGGCCGAGGTTACCATCCACCCACCACCAGCACAAGAGCCAGGCGAGGTACCAGCAACCCCACCACCACCAACAGAGACCAAGGGCGAGGTTACCTCAACCCACCACCACGCAGACCTCCAGGCGGATTACCCTCAACCCCAACCACCACACAGACCCTAGGTGAGGTACCCGACCAACTACACACCAGCAGATCACAATACCTCAGACCACAGGTACCGATCCAACCGCACCACCACACAGTGCGCCTAGGCGAGGTGTAGTGTACCGTCAACCCACCACCAACAAGCAGGACCCAGGTGAGGTACCATCAACCCACCCACCACCCAGACACCAGGTGAGGTACCACCATACCCACCACCAGACAGTGAACCCAGGCGAGGTACCAATCCAAACCACTCCACCAGACAGACCCAGGCCGAGGTACCATCAACCCACCTACCGCCCAGCGTACAGTACCCATAGGCGAGTGTAGTGTACCTGTATCAACCACGGCACCACCCACACAGACACCACCAGGTGAAGGTACCCCCAACCCTACCACTCACACACACCCGGGGGCGAGGTAACAACCCACCACCGCACGACAGACCCAAGCTAGGTACCAATCAGACCCACCACGACACAGACCCAGGCGAGGTACCATCAACCCACCATCAGACAGACCCCGTGCGAGGCGACCATCAACCTACCATGAGACATCCCCCAGGCATGCTGGTACCATCAACCCACACACCACACTGACCTAGAGGCGATGTGTTAACCATCAAACCAACCCACCAGAACAGTGACCCACCGCGTGGTAACCATCAACCCACCACCACACATACCCAGGCGAGGTAACCATCAACCACACTACCAGACATAGCCAGGCAAGGGACACCATGTACGCCACCACCACCCACAGACCCAGGCGAAGGCAGCGCATCAACACCGTGTGCGCTACCGACACACAGACCCATGCAAGGTACCATCAACTCGCCACCATTCAACAGACCCAGGCGATAGGTACCATCACCCACCCACCAACACAGAACCCACGCGAGGTAACCATCATCCCACCACCCACCACAGACACTCCCAGGCGAATGGTACCATCAACCCACCACCGTACCGCAGACGCCCGGCGAGGTACCATCAACCCTACCACCAGACCGACCCCGGCGCAGGTACGCATCCAACCCACCTCAACCCACCCAGACCCCACGCGAGGGTACCATCAACCCACCACCACACCCGAACCCAGGCGAGGTACGCATCACACACACACCAGCACAGACCCAGGCGAGGTACCATCAACCCCACGCACCATACATGTCCCTACAGGGCGAGGTACCGTTCACCCCACCACCCAGACAGCACCCCAGTGCGAGGTACCATCAAACCCACCACCGTGTGCATGACCTAGACGAGGTACCATCAACCCACCTACGCACACCAGCGACCCGAGGCGAGGTACCCACTCAACCCCCTCCAGCCTCACAGAGCACCAGGCGAGGCTACCATCACCCACCACCAGACAGACCCGATGCGAGGTACCATCACCCCACCCACCACCCGACCCACGCGAGTTACCATCACACCACACCACGCACACAAAACCCAGGTCGAGGTGTACCCTCACCCACCCACCCACACAGATACCCACAGCGAGGTAACCATCAACCCCCAACCCACACATGGACCTATGGCTGAGGTACCGATCGCGTGTGAACCCACCACCACACAGACCACGTAGGCGAGGTACCATCGACCTCCACCACCACACAGATGGACGCGCTAGGCTCGAGGTACCCGGTGCAACCCACCTACACAGATGCGACCCACGGCTAAGGTACAAGCACCCACCACCACACAGACCCAGGCGAGGTACCTCAACCCACCACCACACAGGACCCAGGCGAGGTACCATCAACCCACCACCGAGACACACGTAGAGCCCAGAGCAAGGTTTCCCAATCAACCCACCAACCGCCACAGACCGCGTGGCGAGGTACCATCAACCCACCACCAGACATACTTCAGGCAGTGGTACCACATCAACCCACCACCCACATCACGGCCCAGATGGCGAAGGTACCATCAACCGCACCATCTGACACAGCACAAGATCGCAAACCAGGCAAGGTACACATCAACCCACCACACACACACTACCCAGGCGAAGTACGCATCAACGCCACCACCACACAGACCCAGGCGAGGTTCCTACTCAACCCCTCCACCACACAGACCCAGGCTGAGGCTTATCCATCAAACACCACACATCCAGACACACCGCAGGCAAGGTACCATCAACCCCGCCACCTACATAGACTCCAGTGCGAGGTACCGAATCTCGGACCCACACCCAGACGACATAGCCCAGGCGAGGTATCCCATCAACCCCACCATCCACACATGAGCCAGGCGAGGTTACCGATCAAGCCCACCCACCACACAGACCAGGTGTGCCGAGGTTACACCATCAACCCACCACCACCACAGACCCAGGCGGATTAACCCTCACACTCCACCACTCGCACAAAGACCCCGGTCAGGTACCCACGCGAACACCACGCTACCCAGAACCATACCCAGACAAGGTACATCACCCCATCTCACCTACACGAACCCTGGCGGTATGGTTAACCGTCAACGCCACTCCGACCACCAGAACCCAGGTGAGTACCCCCACCCAACCCGCATACATCACCTCCTAGGCGCGGTAACAACCCCACCAACACCACACAGACCCAAGCTAGGTACCCATCAACCCACCCACACGACCAGACCCAGGCGAGGTACCCATCACCCCATCGTACAGACCAGCAGCGTAGGTACAATCATCTACCATGAAGACATACCCAGGCCAAGGTACCATCAACCCACCTACCTCACACAGAGCTAGGCGAGTACCATCAACCAACGCACCAGACAGCACCTCACGCGAGGCTAACCATTACCCACCCACCACCCACCACATGACCCAGGTCGAGGATCCATCAACCGTAGTCGTATCACAAAAACAACATACCCTTGGTACGCAAGTATTACCATTAACCCACGCAACCACACAGACCCAGCGAGTGGCGCATCAACCCACCACCACACAGACCATGCCAAGGTAGCGCATCAACTATCGCCGCCATACATCTGATCCCAGGCGAGTACCATCAACCCACCTTACGCACCCAGACCCACGTCACACAGTACCATGTCAACCCACCACTCCACACAGACACCCAGGACGAGGTTACATCAACCCTTCCACCGACACAGCCCAGCGAGGTACCATCAACCTACCAACCAGACAGACCCAGGCGAGGTACCACACCCACCACCTACACAGAACCGCTCATTTCCAGGCTGCGTGTACCCTCAATCACCGCCTACCACACGACCCTAGACGTAGGTCCATCACCCACCACCACCAACATCCCCAGAGAGTACCATCAACCCACCACCGACACAGGTCCCGGCGACGGTACCAATACACCCACCACCAGCACAGACCCGGCGAGGTACGACTCCAACACCACCACCACGACAGACACCAGCGCGAGGCACCATCAACCCACCAACACACGACCCGCGAGTACATCAACCCCACCGATACCCCCGCACAGAACCCATTGCACAGGTACCTCAACCCAGCACCGACACAGACCTAGGGCGAGCACTATACGACACCACCACCACACAGAACATGAGGACGGGTCTACCGCGACCCCAAGGCCCACCACCCACAAACCCGCGCAGAGGGCAGCACAGCAACCCACACCACACAGAC